>MU225562.1:1668276-1681390 GCA_018584345.1 Thuja plicata
TTTTATTATGCTTTTTAAACTGTGTATCTTTTAACTAGGTTGCAGGTCCTTGTAAAACCTGCTGAACTCTCTTTTTTTGTAAAGGTTTCGGGTCCTTGTAAAACCTATTTTTATTAATCAGAACAATCCTAATACTAATCTTAATACTAATAATCCTAATACTAATCTTAATCATCCTAATACTAAACAAGGAACTTAGTTGCCAACAAATTAGTTGTGAACAAATTAGGAATTGGATGCACAAGGAAGTGATATTTTCTGATGAGAGAAGTTGGGGGAATTTAAAAGTTGTTGAGGAACAATTATTGTGCAAGTTTGAAAGGAGGTTGATGCATTTGTTTTCTCATTCTCTGATAGTGTCTTTGAAGCTCTTCCCTGTGAACTTTGGCGTCCCCTAAGTGATCACTTTTATCCCCATTTCACCACTCATTTGCACATTCTAGTTGCTAGATTCGGTCATTATTTGACCTTTTGGAGCTTTCAAATCATAAAAGTTGACCTCTTTTCCATAGATTTAAAGGTTATCTTTTTCTTATTCTACAATTTTCATTCCTATGGTTTTGTTACTTCGTGTGTGTATTGGTTTTGTTGTTTTTTCTATGTTTTTCTACATTTCACCTTGATATAATTGGTAAATGTATTTCCTATCTCTGTCTAATCATGGGTCATCAATGTCCAATTGCACCCATTCAGGACACTTTGCAAACAAAAAATATAACTTAGATAAGTCTTTTAATCAGAGTTTGGTAATGTATCAGCTAAACTAAAGATGGATTTATGTAGTTTAGCATTTATTTTTTATTAGAGGTAAGACTATCTACTTGATTAGAAGAAGGAAATACTATTTCTTATCTAGAATTGGAGTTGCATGTGATATTTCTCATTTTTCTGCATATTTATCTAAATTAATGCAGTTGCAAGTATGTAAAAATAAATCAGTTACAAGTATGTAAAACTGCATGTTCTAGTCCAATCAATGCAATTGGCTAGATGTCTTGCAAAAACCATTCCTATTAGACAAATTTGTACCTCCACCAGAATAAAGGGTGTATAAGATACTCAATTTACATTGTATCATTGTTATTGATCTTTAATCAACAATAATTGGTGTCGTAAAAAGCATTCCTAAAACATTATCTTACAATCATACAATATACTTTAAAATTAGATGATTTGGCCAATATTTCGCCTCAACCATAGGTTTTCTAACCACTTCATAGGCTCCTGTGTGAAGTTGTCAACACGTTCTGTAACAAAAAAGAAGTTTAATTCAATCTTGCAAAAATATTATGAGATACTTTTTTCTCAAACTATAAATATGTCAAGACTTGTCTGCTACATATTCACATAATAAACAATGTTTCTTATTCAATGAAGCTACTAAAACCCAATATGCAAGGTAAACGTAGATATAAAATACACAATTAAGCTACCACGTACATCCAATATGCCTAAGTAGAATGTGTGAATGGAAAATATGTGCGTACTCATGAATTATTATTACTACATATGACCCTATCACAATGCCAAGATGGATTAAATCTTTAATTGACCATGTTTGATCATTAGGCCTAGGTTCCCCAACACAAAAATTTGACTTAAAGTCAAGGATGATGAAAGCGACTATTGAAGAAAAATTTCATATGCATGAATATCTTCTTATCTATGTCTCATTAATATCTTAGAGCTTTCTCTTTCTCCATCCTCACAAGAAGAGCTTGTAAATAGGACTTAGACTTCCAAGAAGGTGAGTAGATTTACAAAATGGCTTATGCTTACTAAAGCTTAACTATGAATTGATTGTAAGCCTTTATAATGAGATGATTGTACAAAATATTTTTGGAGATTTGTAGTTTAAAAAATAGCATATAACAAAAGATCAAAAGACATAGTGACAAAGAAATACTTTAGAGAAGTGTTACACATTGAAAATAGTTTTAGTCCAAGAAAAGATGAGTTGTTTTGGAAATGATGGGAAGTGTGTACTAAGAGGGAAGGGGTGAATCAGTACCTCTCAAACTTTTAGTTAACTAACCTTTATCCTTATGTAATCAAACATTTTCTTTACCGATCACATCGTGTGTTCTTTCTTTATGCATGTGATATCAATTCATAATATTAATTGTATGTAGACATTCATAAAAACATTCATGAAAAAATAACACATAACACAAGATATGGTAAAGCAGAAAACCCCTGTTAGAAGGTAAAAATTGTGGTGGGGATGGCACCCACAAAAACTTCACTATCTGTAGATTAGAAGGGGCTGATTAAGGCTTACAATTTGATCACTTCTGATGATCTACCCTATTAGGAGTACTATGTGGAGACTGGTTAAGTTCTACTCTGTTAAGAGATTTAGCAACACTATTTAGTGTGCACTTGGTTAAGAGATTTACAATAGGATTGTTAAATCTACCTTTCTTGAAAGGATTTCGTCTATTTGATACACTTGTTAGAATATACACAAAAATACTCATTGACTTGAGTGTATGCAATCCACAATTGCTAATTACAGATCTATTATAATTCACATGTACAAAGTATCACCTAATGTGATTGATTAATACCTCTGTTGCTCGGTAGCCTTGGTTCTTGGTTCTTGATAACCAAATTTGTCTTTTGTTGTTTTGCTTCTTGAAACTCTTAGTTTGATCCATAGATGTGCTCCTTGGCTACAATCATCCTCTCATCCCTCTCAAATGAATGTTTATAACATCTATTTATACAACAGATTTGACCTTTTTAGTTTCACATATTACAAACTTAACTCTATGATAAAAGGTTTATAACTTGACCTTGATCTCCTAGTTTGCATGTTTTTAATCAGTTAGACATATTAAAAAAATTACAATTATATTTCTTGTTCCTCAATAAATGGATTTAAAAAAAAAATCTAAATTCTAAATATAAAGCATGACTTTTTTATCTGACGTGGAAGTCAGATCCACTTTTCTCAGGATATAACTGACTTTCGGTATCTGATGCTTGGTTCGCTCTGAAATCATTTTGACTATCTTTCAGTGTTCCTTTGTCAAACTATCTATTGGGTTCCTCTATTTCTTCTCTTTTGGTTTATAGTGTAACCTTCTTGTCGGGTTCCTCTGTACCATATTTGGGTTTCACTTTCTGTTTACACTTCAAAACTTGTTTTGTCAGATTTCTCCTTACTTAGCACTTTCAGTCTGAACTGAAACTTGACTTTCGATGTAGTGTAACCGATGGTTCATAACAACTATTTTCTCTTTGCATACTAATGGAAAAACTTATGTCATCAGAGTTGTAATGAATAGTATAGTTAGTGAGCTACTTTTAATTAATATCCATAACGCACTTGCAACCACATGATTAAAAACTACATTTACAATTTTTTTAAGTAGTCCAACTTATCGTAGATACTTCACATCACATCAAAACTATTCATGTTTCCTTCAATGTCATTCAACAAAAAAATGATCATTTTGGAAAATCTCCATTTCCTTATGGTATATACAACTTCTCACCTCATCACTCACAACTCAACTCACTACTCCAACTTCCTCAATAGGACCAACTCATGGATCACACAAATTCTCAACCACTCTTACCCAACCAAACAAACACTTACTGAATCAACAAAATCTCTGATTGCATTCATTTTCATGACTGATTCCATACCCTTCTTGACTTCTCACACCCATTCTACCTATGAAAACATTACACCTTTGTCTCCTTTCAATACCTACTAGGTCTCTTGTCCCTCAATACCCAAATGATTTTTTTCCAAACCCTCTCAAGGCTCTGATCATGCCCCACTACAACTCAAGACTCCTTAATATCAACTATGACTATCTCCCTCTATTTCTTTTAACAAACCTTTACTCTTGACCTTAATAGATACTATCCCTTCCTCTTGGGATCCCCTCCCTTATGACAATAAATTCTCTTGTCACAACACACTCCTAATTAGACTAGCCTATTAATCCCTTACCACACAAATCAGGGGTATAAACCCAACTTGTTTGTAGGGTTTCCTTTTTTTCTAATTCATCAACACCTTTCCTTTCAATAGGTTTCCCAAAACCAATCACAATCCCAATATACTCAAGACATATTCCCTGACCCATCAAGAATCTCTGATCCACTTAACTTTCCCAAGACTTTCCACACATCCCTTTGTGAACACAAGGCATTTCTTGACCCTTTATCATGTCAATATGAATCCCTTATCCTTTGACCAAATCCTTGACTCAATAGGATCCTTCCATACCCTTATAACCACCTGACACCATCCCTTGACACTTTGTATAATCAGATGAACAATGACTATCCCAATAACCCTTTGAACATTCAACACCCACTTTTATTCACTCCTTAGTGAACCCCATACCTTACAAGGGATCCTATTCCCCTCACAATAATAGAGACATTTTTCCCAACATAATACCCATATTTAGACCCAAACAAACCAATATTGCTTCGTTAAAAATTAGACACCACCTTTTTACTGTCATTGTGATAATCATGTTGAACCTATGAGACAGTCACCCTAAATGATCTAGTTTGTGTGCCCTTTATCCTTATTCACTTGGACACATTAAAAAAATTTCACCATATATTTCCAAGCCCATAATTTCCCTTCAACATCTTTGTTTAAATACAACATGATCAAAACTAGCCTATTACTGTTGTTTACAATCTAAGACAACACAAATGTTGGGTCTTCCCTTGGTCCAATGCATGAAAAATTTGGTGCATGGTTCCCTATGGGTTTTAGGACACATATTAAACATCACTCCCCCCATTTGACTAATTATGAGACTCATATATACGTCCAATGCAAGGAGATTACATTTTTGTTGCTCTCTTTTAACCCTACCCGAGGATTTGGTGGTCTGTATTCAAATCGAGATATCTTTCTTGATATTAAATTAAAATGCTTGAAAAAAAATCCAAATGCAATTATATTCAGTAATCTATCTTAAAAAATTGGTGGCTTATCAGATATATTCCTTTTTCATCACGATAAAATGTAGAGATCAGACTAGTTTTACTAGCAAAAACAAGGAAATATTGCAGAGAACATATTTCTTTGTCGATTCCCACTATTACATCAACCAAATCTACATCTTCTATAATTTATCAAGTATATTTAAACCTTCCTTAATCTCATCAACTGAATCAAATGAAAAACCACCCTTCATAACCAATATTGATCAGTTTTAGACCATTAAGTATGGTTGTCAACTTGACAACTTTTAGTTGTCAAGTGGAAAACTATAATTCTATTACATCAGATATTTTATTACTTCCTTTATTACATTAAAAATTTCCTTACAAGACCTTATGGAACATTAAAAGACTCTCTAAAACACCTAACCTATACTTTGAAGCCCTCTCATGGCCATTAGGCCTAAGTTTCTCAATGTGACAAAATTGTATCAAAATGATTACAATGACCCAAAACTGATTTCAAATGACTTTGTAAACCTTAATTAAATTATGAAATGGTCATGTAGACCTTATTATACTTCATGTCTTCATGTAGACTTTATTATAATTCATGTCTTCATGTAGACCTCATTAGACCTTATTAATATCAGTATTGTTTACATCAATTCTATCCCCCTATTTTGGATCATTACAAATGTATATAAAGTCTGTCCCAACAGTTTGGGCCAATAAAAATCCTTCTAACTACCAATTCAACTAAGTTTGGTCAGTTGTTCCTTAAACAAGTGTTGTCAACTTGACAACTATAGTTGTCAACTTAACAACGTTTGGACTCTTATTACACTTTCTTATTAAAGAATTACAAACTGGCCTCTTCCCTCATGTTTCAACCTCATATGGTCTTATAAACCTCTCTCAATATCTCCAACTATTCTAACCGACCTCCCTAAACATTAGACTTGGAACTCTTAAATTTTTTTCAATTTTGCACTTTCATGTTGATAACATTTTTTTTGTCAATATGACAACTTTTGACAATTTTTTACGATAATTGAAATATAACCTAAAAATTGACCTTATAGGGTCTAAAAAAACTCAGAATACTATTGAATGGTCTATTTGACCTTATTACATGATTAAACCCCTTTTGGAATAGTTTGACAACTTTTTAACCATATGACAACCTTGACAACTAATCAAAAGATTCTTTGAACATTTCTATGGAGACATCAATGTTCTTGGGTGCCTGTGCACCATACCTTTCACTTTTGTATCATCATGTGAAGGATATTTTCTTATTTTAATCAAAACCATTGGCCTCTTCCTCATCATTACAAAAAATTATCTAGCTAATTAACTTTATATCCTTATACATTATGTTGCTGTGATTTTCCCTCTTTTTATTGACACACTAAATGGTTTCAAATATCACTTCTTTCAAAAATGGTGGCTCCATTATATCTCCTTTGAGATTACTGTCCTACATTTTAATAGCACTCTTTTATTGTATTTTAAACTATAGTTTTATATCATTGTTTCTCTTTCTTACCATTGTCGACTACTAATCATTGGTTTCTCTTTCTCCCTTGGAAATGTTTTTCAAGTAGAAATAGTAGGATACCATCTATCTGTCCTGAAGCCTCTTTATTGAAAGGGGATCAATGTCATTTATTTTCAATCAAATAAGGGGTGCAAAAGGTTTCTTTTCATCCATTGGGTATATAAATTGAGTGGTATACCTAAATGATGCAAAGCATCTTTTGCACCCCCGATTCCATTGAAGAGAGAAAGACATTGATACTCTTTGGATAAAGAGGCTTCAGAACATAAATATGATGTCCTACCATATCTACCTAAAAATAATTTCCAAGGGATCATAGATGCTCTTTCCTACCACATACACGTGTGTGGTCCTTATCATAGCCTTAACACAGGCTCTATCTCATGAGGTTGCAGTGGACCCAGCTGATTTGGATTGACCCATAACAACTTCCACTTTCTACATTAAAAAAGAACCATATCTCGCTCTCAAGGGTGGGTTATTCATTGTTGCCATGTCTTGTAGTATTTAGTTCTATGTACCCCTAATTTTTTATTGTCTACTATTTAATATTTAGCATATGTATCATGTGACTTATGTAAATTTGATTATGATTAACCTTCATATAAGATGTAAGCTAACATTGGATAAATGAATTTTGCATGCAGGAACTTGAACCCCCTTTGGCAAGGATCCTATGCAGTCTACATAAAGGCAAGGTGAAGATTATTCTCATGGAGCGGAAGGAATAAGTCAGTACACCCTATAGAAACCATGTATTATTTTCTTTCTTTCTCTTTACACCTATCTTTGAGTGGGTTAATAATAAGCTAGGTTTTAACAACTATATTTTGTCAAAACTTTGAATTTTTTCTCACATAAACTACCTTGACATCCACATGGTATAGCTCATTTCAATTTCTCATCCATTCAATATGATTTAAGTTGGTCTTACTCAATTACAATTATCAGCACCTGAGGCCTGAGTTGGGCTTATTCGAATTTAAATCTCAACCTCAACTTTAGGCTCAACTTCTTCATAAACATTACCCTCAATGATGAATTTGGGAAAAAACTAGGAGCCATTCTTATCAATCCATGCTATGGAAATTTGACATCATGCCCTCAAATTTATTTCCATATAATTCTAAAATATATTTCTTCTCACAATAAAAACTGACCCTCTACCAACTATCTCTCTCATTTGATGGAGTGCAAGTACCACCAAATAGGTATTTTTCAGATGTGTCTTCCTCGAGAGAGGGAAATTTAGGAAGATAAGAGGAAAGTGAGACATGTAGTAGGTCTAAAAGAGGGAGATCAAATAGAGGTCAAAAGATTAGAATAAAATTATATAAACACAAAATTTTTTGTTTCTCAAGGGGGGTCATGTTCTTATGATGATGAGAGAATAGGAGACATTAAGGTGCCCTTGACGTACAAACATCTACAAAAATAATGGGTACCCAAGGAACTTCCTCCAATAAACACTGACTTTTGTGTTAATGAGAGGGTATATTGCATAGCACCATCCTCATTACATGGTTTTGGTCTATTTTACATGGAATACATAAAGGTCTGTTACAACAAAGTTAATGAATTGATGGATTGTGTTAGCCCCTGTTACATTTACAAAGATTGGATGCAGCTTGTTCGATATACATGAAGAATGCATAGGTATGCACTGTCAAAAAATTATATACAATTGAAAGATAATGATCAAACTAAAAGAGAGGCTATGTACATTAATGGAAGGTTAAAAGAAACATGGAATATTCTAGGGTTTATAAATAGTACATGACCTATGTTGACTAATAGGAAACCCAATTTCATATTTGTTACACCCATTATTATTTTTCTTTTGCAGTTATCCTTTTGCGGGTTATTTTGAACTTCTTTTTGAACTTTGTTTTTAACTTTATTTTCAACTTTCAAAAGTTCAAATTCTTATGTTCAATTTGCCTTGCGCATCTAGTGTTGTCATGGCTTTGTTCCGCATAGCTTTCCTATAAGTGAGTTTTCCTATTTTGAACTTTATTTTGACCTTTCAAAGTTCAATTTCAAAAGTTCAAATTGTAAAATTGTAAGCGGAAGTTTGGTTTGATCAGTTATCTAAATAAGAAGTTGTCGTGTCTTTAGTCAAGTCCATATTTTCATTTTGAACTTTCAATTGAACTTTTAAAGTTCCATTTCAATATTTCAAACCTAAAGATTGTCTTTTCGGATCCGCAACGGATTTCATATGAAGTGAAGGTAATGATGGTATAGATAAAGGATCAACAACAACATCTCAAAGTTTAACTAAATGTATCTTTTCTCGGGGAATTAATCATGATTTTGTAAGCCTGAAGGGTGTGAGAGGATAGATAATTAATGAGATGTCAAAAAATATGTAACTTCAACATTTAATTTGTGAGGATGAATTTAAATTTTATGCTTGTTGCCAATCCAGGCATATCTTTTGCCTTTATAAATGAAGGTTGTATTTTCTTTTCCTTATTCAGTCTGGTTTTCTTTCATCATTGCGGTGCTAGAGGGATGAAGGAGGTAATCTCAAGGTTGCAGGATTGTTATTTTCATGAATTCTAGTGAGTCGAACTCTGAATCTCTTTCTTAAGTAGTTTGTTGAAGCTTAGTAAAACTTTTAAAGTTTCTGCTCGAATTCCTTGTCTGCTTGTTATGGGATTTTAATTGTTAGTTAAAATGAAGTATAATAGGCTGTCAATTCCCAAATTGAAATCCTCTTCCAGTTTAGCCATTTCTCTCCCAGAATTAGAAGACACAACCCTTTTAAATGTGACCATTGAAGAAATTCTTGGAATGTTGAGGAATCCCAGGGAAGGTTCCATAGCAGAGAAGATCAACCATAGTGGTTTAATCGAAGCCACCACTTTCCCAATTGGCACTCCTTTCCCAAAGTTGGTTATGGAGTGTATGAATCATTATGATGGAAACAAAAGGTGCATTCACACTGATGCTAGTGATATTTAGGTAAGAATTGATAGGGAAATAGTGATGTTTTCCATGGGAATCCTAGATAAAGAGGAATATGAAGCATGGAATATTAGTACAACTTACTCTATTTTCTCATAAAAGAAGAAGCAATATAGAAATAGGATAGCCAAAGCCTAGTTGTTAAATTCTAAAAGAAGTGGTTCTTGTCTCCCAAAACCCCTTACCCACGAACATCTTATTCTGAAAATTAGAGACATATTTGTTCTACTAAATAGAGTCAAGGGGAACTAGCACACTTTCCATTGGAAAGATTGGATGTTTTTCTATATATATGTAACAACCAAGGTAGAGAAATTCCTAGATTGGGGTGAACTCATAGCTGAGAGATTCCATGAAGGGCTAGCCAAGTTTGTTGGTATGAGAGGCTTTTATATGTCTTCTTTCTTATTTTATGTTTTAGCCAGTTCCAGACAATGTCCTGGGTTACCTCATGAACCCCTAGCACTAGGAATTAAGATTTATGATTATTTTCCCCTATTGTAGCAGAAAAGATGTTTAGAGAATTTTTCTAGAGTTAATGATGTGTTTATGGGCCATGTAGTCTTTGAATTACGTGGGTGTTTACAAAAGAGGTTGTCTGATGAAGCAGTGCAATTGATTCAAACTTATGGTAGTTTCTTTATACAATTCCCTAGATTTACTTACATCATGATAGGTAGATTCAAAGGTGAACTTCTTAGGCTGCCCAGATATTCCCTAGATCACCTACTACTCACATAAGTTTTCAAGCAATTGGAGATTATAGAAAAAAGATCAAAAGGAGATCAACCTTCAGGGGTTACCTTTCCTATGGAACTAGGACATTACTACTATAAGTCCACCTTAGATGCCCTAAATTTAGTAGAAAATATTAAGAGTTACAAATTCAAAACATACATTGCTCACCTGAAATTTGACAGTAGGTTTTGCTAAGTCCTACCTGGGCATGAAAGAAGGTTTCACTCACATCACTCAATTAGAAGACTATTGGGAGGACTATGAAGATGAATTTGAGGTCTGTAGAAGATTATGGTCCCGACTTACTTTGGGGAAAATTATGGGAATGAAGCTCTTTATGAGCATAAAAGGAGTTACAAAATATGAGAATGAGGAGGTGCTTGATTCTGAATTCAGCAGCAGGGTGCAGAATGAACCCTTGGCAGAAATTGATTGGAATAGACAAGAAGAAGATAATGTTCAACACAAAACTTTTAATGTTATCAGAAGAACATAGAAGTGGTTAAGAGATAAGAGTTTGGGAAAGCTAAAGATGACTGATTCAGTCACTCATAAACAAACCCAGGATACCCTATCCCCCAAAGATCAAACTTCTTCTCCTAATTTCTCTATTGAATAGATGATATTGCAGGTACACTCAAATTGGAGGTAAATTTATCAAAGAAGCCTTCTTCATCAGTAAAATCCCTTTCTCTAGCAAGATTGACATGCTCCAGATGTAAAAGGCTGAAGAAGGTCATGGTTGACCCTGTGATTGTGGATTTAAATTCTGTTGTTGAAGAACATGTTCCTATGGAAAACTATGTTGGCAAGTTGACTTCCTGAGGATGCATGACTAATTTTGTGTTGTCATCATGGCAACAAAGTCATGTTTAGTTTCTATCATGAAAGACAAAATGAATAAGTATGGAAAACAGGGCAGACAAAGATATTCAGTGATTAGCACATCAGCGCACGTGCGAGAGATCAATTCAGTGTATGCGTGTTCATATATATATTGTATGACATGTGTACATGCTACATACAGACACACATAGTACAGAAAAATTGTATGGTAAAGTTACAGGCAGATCAGTAGACCAGCAGTCCAGAAGATAGAGCATGGAAGCCGACTAGTGTTTTGATTAGCGTGAATTATTTTGTAATGTAATGGCTAAGAGCCTTTGGTTATATGTTTGTAATGATGTAATTAAAATTTTAGTAAATATGCTTGAGCCAACTTTTTTTGAAGCATTGTGTATTTTGTTTTAGGGCCGACTAGAGTCTTGTTTTGGGTCGCGCCTATTCAGATATGAACATATAAGTATGTAATGTAAAGTTATGTTAAACATGTTGATTATGATGTAAGAGAAAGATATAGAAGAGTAGTATGATGAAGTCAGTATATGATATAGCTCTTTAAGAGAGTAAGAGAATTTGTGCATACACAGAACTAATTAGACAACAGTGTCATCACAGTAGTTCACTTTTGATATAGTGTATATCAAATTTTAGAAGGTTGTAGTCTTAATCCTATTGGGCAGTGAGCCATATACCTTTAACAGGGTTTTGTAAAAGAATCCTAATAGGGTCAGACCTTTAACCAGGTCATTGTACTCATATTGTAAAGACTGCTTCTAACAGGGCAAAGGAACTTTAACAAGTTCATTGTACCTAGTACAATATTTGTGGGTGCTGATTCCCACCATGGTTTTCCTCTGAGCAAGGTTTCCCCATAATCATATATTGTGTTATGAGTTCTTATGTTAAGCTTCATTCAATGTATGTTTGATTTATGTTTAAGTTGCTAAAAAGTAATTAATAGACAAACATTGATTCGCCCCCCCTCTCAATGTTTCTAAAAATTGGTATCAGAGCTCTGGTCCTCAGAAAATAAGTTTAACCAACTTGAGGAGATCATGGACTCAGTAGAAGCAAAACATTTGAAAAATAATCTTGAAGCAGCTCTTGAAGATCTTGATAGATCTTAAAAAGAAAATGAAGAACTTAGACTGAAATTTGATGGCTCACAAATGCTTATCAAGAAATTAAGTAAAAATTTGAAAGATTGTTCTACAAGTGATTTAGGGAAAATGATCAAAAAGCTCAATGAAGAGAATATGTCTCTAAAAGATAAAATTGAAAATCTAGATGAACAACTAATAGACAGTCAAATTGCTATTGAAGAAAAGATCAAAGAAAGAAAACAACTAGATGATGAACTCTTGAAAGCAAACATGAAAGTATTGGAATTGGAAAACATAAAGAAGAAGTTGGAATCTGAATTAACAGAAGCAAAGGATAATATTGATAAACTCCACACAAGTTCTGATTCACTTCAATCTCAGCTCAATGCACAAAAGCAAAAAGGTGACACTACTAGTCTTGGATACATTGTAGCACAGATTGAAATCAATTCATTGCAAGAAAGAAAGAAATAAAGATCATGAAACATCTTCAGAAGAAAAGAAAGTTGAAAGTGTTACAGAGATTAAAATAGCTCCACCTAAAGGGGAAATCAAGCAAGTTAATAGAACTTGTTATGCATGTAACAAACATGGTCATTTTGGAAGAGATTGCAAAGAGGTAAGACCTTACAATGGTTATTTTTTTTCCTATAATAAATTTGGTCACATGGATATACACTGCAAAATAAATCAAAGAAATCAGTCACAACAGAATCAAAGAAGAATGAATCAAAACAATCAGAGAAATCAACCTCAAAGGAGTTTGTAGAACACCACATGTCAGATATGTAACTACAATGGACACACAGAAAAGTAGTGCAACATGATGAACAAGAGCATTAGACCTCCTATCATTTGTCACACATGTGGAAAGGCTGGACACATCTCAAGGTTTTGTAGATCCAAAACTCAAAAGAAAGAGGATCCTAAGAAATCACTATTTGAAGAAGAAGGAGAAGTCAAG
>MU225562.1:1688187-1712967 GCA_018584345.1 Thuja plicata
AGTAATTAATAGACAAACACTGATTCCCCCCCCCCCCCCTCTCAATGTTTCTAACAAACTAGGCTTTGGAGGTGATGAATTTGGACAATGTTGGAGGAGATGTAGAAATGAATAAAGATCAGGACACCAATAATGCTCTATCCATTGATTGAACTATCTTGAAAACTCCCCCTACTAAAGATATTGTAGATACACCAGCATGGATCCACACTTCTATCAATAAAAAGAGAAGCATTGTACCTATTTCCCTACCTAATAACAACATGGTAAGTAGATGTTTAGGAAGAGAGATGAAGATAAAAAATTGTAAAACTGAGGCAATGATAGACACGGATGCAAAGACATGGTGTTGGCTTGCAGAGATAGCTATTTCTAAGAACAATAAGAGCTCATATAAAGTAAAGGCTGATGATTTCAAAATTGAGAGGGCTGACTTAGTAGTGGCAATTCAGGTAGTAGATGTTAAACATATGGAATCCTCCACCAAGAAAATTGTGAATAGGGCATGGAAGGATGAAAAAGAAAAATAGGAAATGAAAGCAACTATCTCAAAAATGCCTGAATACATCTATTCTATCCATCATCCAGATCAGGTTGTAACAACATAGACCCTGGTGGCCTTTGATATAAAATCCCCAGATAATCAAATGATGAAAGAATAGATTGTACACAATAAGTCTATTGCTGAAGCATACGCAGCTTGGCTAGATTTAGTAATGGATCATGGAAATAAATACATAGGTGATCTCATCCAGACTTATGAAGATGTTGTGGCTGCAAAGGACAATCTAGATACAAAACTAGAAAAGTGGGATAAATAGAAGACCCAATGGATGGTTGTAATGGCACTAATGGCTGAAGTAAAGAATTATGGGGTGATGAAGTTCTTGTCTAAACAACCAATTGTAGGTTTTGATGATGAGATTCTTTTCATATCACAAGATCATCTCAGTTGGAGGAATTTTTTCATAAGGCAAGGTATTGAAGAATCTGCTAAACTGGAAAAGGATCTTGTTACCTTAGTGGATATGATGAATAATGATCTCGGGTTCATTAAGGTAAAACTATTCAAAGAAGATGAAGAAATGTGCCAAGATTTCATAGAGACGGTGCGCATGGTTAAGGAAACAAGAACATTCACACCTAATGAGTTCTCTCATGTTGTTGAGATAGAATCTACACTGATCATGTGTCATAAACACTTGGACTCACACAGAGTGAAGGTGGCTCTAGTCCACAGAGAAAATAAGGTGTGGAAATAGAGGATTGCTCACATTGGCATTCCTAACCATCAGTTCATGGTGAAGTATTCTTCCAAACATCTGGAATGGAAGAAATGGCAAGCTCAACCATCATCAACCATGGTGACACCCTGAACCTGGATATCCTGCGAGATAATCACAACATAAGGATTATTTTTAGCTTCTTATTTTGATATTTCCTGTTTCTCGAGCTACTTTAAAACTCTAGTTGTCTTTCTTACTTTTACTCCTTTGTGGAGTTAGTTCCAAAAATTACCAAAAAATAGTTTATTCTCCAGATATAAAAGGCTTATTATGACCTGAGAAGAGGGTCGGCCAAATTTTTTAATTTTCCTGCTTTCTGATATACTTCACTTTTATAGTGATGTGAAGATACTTGAAAGAAATTTTGTGATCTAGAAATATTTTGATCAGTAGGTTGAAATTCTAATATATGTAAAGATACCACAACTTTGATGTTTTCATTCAAGTTTATGAATGGAATTTCTGTTGGAATTACATTTGTAATTGTGGTGCCATATTATATTTCTTTTAGATTATAAAGGATTTCATCTTTCTTGCTTAGCATTATCTTTAACTGCTTCAAAGAATTTATTCTTTCAGCTGAATTCTTGCTTAATATCTCAGTGATTCTTTTCAATTCATTCTTTTATTTGAAGTTTGAAATACCTAACCTTTAATAATTTAGGGTAAAAAGTATTGTTTGAGAGCTTTGTTGATCTATTCTTTAAAAAATATTAATTGAAAATCATTGAAGAGGGAGTTGCACCTTTATGTAGAGGGACATGACGTTTAAGGCAAGCCTCAACTGTTAGATAATTGATATCTCCTAGAAAGGGCAATAGAGAAAATAATTCTTTAAACTATTTTAATTGAATTGGGAATAAATCTATTAACTAACAAATTTTTTCCAACTCTACTAGGGATTTGATACTAAGTAGGTCAATTTCACTTTATTTCTAGATGAGTAGTTATGGTGTTACCTGCTGATGTGATACCTAGACAAGAAGATCTCCCTCTAGTATTACAACCGGATTTTCATTTTCTAGACACCCAAGAAGATATTATTACTGACCTCAGCTCTGTAGCCTAGAAACTAAGAACTAATAATCAACAATATCAATAGGTCAGGTTAGTAATTTAGGAAGAAGAAGAAATAGATGAATGGTTAAGAGGCTTTCCCATTGATCAGGAAGTCGTAGTTGTGGATAGAGTATCCCAAGGGCTTTAACACTTAATTCTAGATTCCAAACGTTTCACTAGGTCTCAAGCCAAGCAAGGGTTAATAGACCAAGATTTAGAAGACCTTAAACGACTTACTGGTACTCTTGACTTAAATTTAACCCAGCCATCTAGACATGAGCCTAAATCAATTTAGAAATCTATAGCCTCACCAGTATTTCATACTTTAGTTCTTTCAGGGACACCTACACCTTCGAATATCAATCTTCATCCTTTTTAAAACATTATGGCCGCTAATCCTTGGGGTGACACTGTAGGACCTTTAAACATTACCAAACACCATTCTTTACCTAAAGGTGCTAAGGATGTGTTGCCACAATTTAGTGGAGATGGGAAAATCTCAGTTGAAGAGAACTTGAATAATTTTAATGTGGCTAGTGGTGTTTTGGCGGTGCAACACAAAGATGTGGCTGAGACTATTTGTGCAAACTTTGTCTGAGGGCGCTGCATAATGGTTCAGCCATCTCCTAGAAACCTCCATAAAAGGGTGGGCTGACATGAAGACAACTATTAAAAATAGATTTAAGAGTGCAAAGGATGAGCATTCATTATTGGCATAGTTGACACAGATGAAAAAGGAGGTACATGAGACAATGCATGATTATATGGCCAAGTACAATAAACTGATACAAAAAATCCCTATAGGGAAGAGACCTATTCCAGAGAGTCAATAGTGTTTCTTTGTGAATTCAATGCCTCCTGACCTGGGATTCCATCTATGGAGAAGTAGACCATCATATTTGGGTGCAACCTAGACACAGGCAATTGAATTAGAAGACAATTTGATCACTGCTAGGAAATGGATAAAATAAGTTCGAACTTCTCAACCAAAAGCATCATCATCCTCATCGGACCCTGTAGTCCAAAGAATTGTAAATGATATGATTGCCCTTAAGAAAAAACTACCAAGAAGTAATACTCCCTACCATGACATTCCTCAAAGATTTCCAAATCAGTTTAATGTAATTCATGAAGGTAGTTGACATTGCCTTCTTCTCAACAAAGGTTGGCTATAGAAGGTGTCCCAAGATTGAAGGATAATATGTGTGTGTTTCATCTAATGAATGATCATGATGGAAATACCTATTTAGAGATGGTAAGGTATGTTCAAAAGAATACTAAAAAAGAAACTATTGAAGAAGTTCATGAGGATTAGACTGTTCCAAAGATACCTGGTGACTCCGAAACATACTACCTTGAGTATGAATTTGATTCGGACAGAGGTGCAAATATTTTGGTAAATTTGGAAGAAACCTTGTGCTCGGTGCTGACAAGGAATCAAAATGGATAGAAGCCTTCACCTATAGTTTCATCTCCAACATCCACTAGTAAGACAAGTGAACTTGTAAATTGAACTTCAAGCTTCTCAACAGTCAAAAGTTAAAATTCTTCGGAGGTGCCAGTTTTAAAAAGGTTTTATGTTGACTCTTCTTTTGATATTCTTGAATTTTGTAAAACCTCTAAAATTCAAATTTCTCCTACGAAATATTTAAGATCAAATCCTAAGGAGCTTGATAAACTAGTAAATTTCATTAGAAGAAATGAACCATCAAAGTCAATTGATAATCTTATGAATGTCCAATATGGAATGAAATCTTGAGAAAAACCACCGAGTCTTTTATGAAGCCACAACCCTTCTATGTGTCTCTATTTATCCATGGACACAAGCTCAGTAATTGCATTATTGATTCAAAGGCTTCAGATAACATAATTCCCTCTTCCGTAGCCAAATATTTAGACCTACCAATGACCAAAACCTTTGGACATTGTTATTCCATGGATTCAAAATAAGTACCTCTATTAGGTTAGAAAAAGGATTCTCAAGTGGCCTTAGCAGCTCATCCAGTGAAAAGACTGAAACTGACAATATTGGTTGCTTATATTCCTGCCTGTTTTGGCATGCTATTAAGTTTTACCTTCTGCAAGGATCTGGGAGGGGATATTAAATTAGATTGGTCACAAGAAAACATTTCAGTGGGAAAATAAAAGGTTATTCTTGAACTTGAATCAAATTTGAAATACAGTGTCTTTCCTTCTAGTGATTCAAGGTCACATATTTTGCATGAAAAGCAGAGTTTGGTAATTATGTGGTTCTTCCTGAACCTGACATAGCTAAAGAAGTATCATTAGGAGATAAATCTTTATGCATCATGGAGTTTGACAGAAGCTATTTCCATGCTGGTTCTGGAGTAGGAGTAGTGATAATCTCTCCTAAAGGAAAGAAGATACCTTCCTCATATAAGCTTGAATTCAGTAACACAAACAACATAGTCGAATACGAATCCCTACTTCTTGGGATCAAAGAGGCCAAAAGAAGGGGAATAAATAAGTTGAAAGTTATTGGGGATGCTGAGTTAATTGTTAAGCAGGTCCTAGGTTTCTTCACTGGTAAAAAATGAAATACTTAAACACTACCAAAATAGAGTTTGGGATGAGATAGAAGGATTGGAAGCCTTCTCCATTGAAGCTATTCCACGATAATTTAATTCTAGGGCTGATGCCTTGGCCGAGTCAACTTATCTTCTTATTCCCCATCCTAATTTTGATAATGATTCATATAGAATTGAACTAGTTCATAGACCCAGTGTCCCAGATAATGCAGAATCCTTCCAGGTATTCCGTGATGATAGATAGATAAATATTTTCATGCAGTGTTTGGATATTTTCTCTTCAACATATTTTGAGGGATGTGAGTCCGATTGCTATGAGTTTTCCCCCAATCAGGATGGTTGTGCAAAGGATGATGTAATTTAGTTGAAAGGTAACTAGATACCCAAAGGGTTGGTCGCTCTTGAGAAATTGTTTGACAGAAGAGATTGTTACATGGGAAATCAAGAAACACATGAGAATTCTGAACTAGGAGCTTATGAGAAAGTAAACATTGAGGAAGAATCTAATCCCAAAATGGTGAAATTGGATCTTTGGTGTTCCTAAGAAGAAAAGTAAAGGTTTATTCCATTGTTAAAATATTACAAAGATGTTTTTGCCTGGTCTTATGAGGACCTGAAGGATTTTAATCAAGGACAAGTACAACATCATATTCCTCTCAAACCAGGGATGACTCCTTTCAAATAGAAACTAAGGAATTACAATCCTAAATTGATTGATGCTATCTTTAGAGAGGTAGATAAGATGTTATAGGCTCGCATTATCTATCCAATTCACCATTCAACCTGGGTGGCAAATATTGTGCATGTATGGAAAATAAATAGGGAAATTCAAATCTGCATAGACTTTCACAACTTGAATCAAGGAAGCCTCAAAGATAATTACCCTCTTCCCGTAATGGATCAAATTATTTAGACAGTGGTGAGTTCAAAGATGATGTCCTTATTAGATGGATTTTTAGGCTATAACCAGATTAGTGTGGCAAAGGAGGATCATCATAAGACTGCCTTCACCACTCTATGGGGCACATTTGCCTACCGACATATGCCATTTGGCTTGATCAATGCTAGAGACACATTTCAACGGGCGATGAATGCCACATTTAGGCACCTCAGAAATAAGATTATAGTTATATACCTGGATGATCTTACAGTATTCTCAAGGAGGCGACAAAGACACATTAAAGATTTGTTGTGAATATTGCAAAAATGTAGGGAACATAGGATCTCTCTAAATCCTAAGAAATCAGTCTTTGCCATGACTGAAGGAAAGCTCCTAGGCCACATAGTATCTAAGGAAGGGATAAGAGTAGACCTGGAGCAAGTGAAAGTGATCTAGCAGTTAGCCCTACCATCTAATAGAAGTAGATTTAAATCTTTCTTCAGTCAGGTTAATTTCCTAAGGAAATTAGTCCCAGATTTTGCTGAGACCACTAAACCTATTATGAATTTGATGATTGAAATGCAAAATTTCAAATGGAACAACAAGGCTACAACTTCTTTCAAATCAATCAAGGAAGAAATTGCCAAAGCACCAACTCTGGCTCATCCTGATTTCAAAAGGGGTTTTATCATTCACTGCAATGCTTCTGACTATATGCTATTAGGTATCCTGATACAAACAAATGAACATGGATTAGAAACCCTAATATATTTCATGAGCATCCCGTTAAAAAACATGAATTGAATTATTCACTGGTGGAGAAACAAGCCTTTTCAGTAGTCAAAGCTATGAAACAATTCAGATATTATATCTTACATTCTCACTCTAAGTTTTTTGTCCCAAATGTTGTAGTGAAAAGCATCCTCACACAGAAAGAAGTTGGCATTAATAATAGAGCCACCTGGGTAGCTAAGATCTAGGAGTTTTACTTAGATATCATACCCACCAAGTTATTCAGGGGATAGGGATTATGCATATTTCTAGTAGAGAATGAGCAAGAAGGAGTAAAATTACCATTAACATTGTTAGTTGGCTTAACAGATCTGTGGTTTTTAGATGTGGCCCATTATCTAACTTATGGAGATTGTCTAGACCACTTGAGCTCAAAGGAGAGGCACAACCTGAAGCTTAAAGTTTCCAAATATGTGATTGTGGATGATATCCTTTATAAGAAGGGTTTAGACGACATGTTTCTCAGGTGTGTGGATAAGGAACAACAAGGAAAACTACTAAAAGCCTTTGGTAATGAAGCTTGCGGAGGGCATTTCTCTTCTATAGTAACTCCCTTTAAAATATTGAGAAATTGCTATTATTGGCCGGATATATATGTTCAAAGATGCTTACCAGTGGGTAGCTAAATGTGAGAAATGTAAGTACTTCAATAGAAAACCATAGTTGGAAGCTCTTCCTTTAAGGCTAGTGGTTATTGAGGAACCATTCCATTAGTGGGGTTTAGAATTCATAGGCCCTTTGAATCCTCCCTCATCCACATGACACACTCATACTCTAATAGCAACTGACTATTTTACGAAATGGGTCGAGGCTATTCCGGTGAAGAAGACTTCATCTACAGTAGTCTGTGATTTTATTAAAAACATTATCCTAGTAAGATTTGGTACTCCTCATAAATTAGTGGCTGATAATGCTTCCAATTTATCTTCACAAGAGATGCATCTTTTCTATTATGATCACATCGTAACTCTGTCTCATTCTTCCAACTACTACCCTCAAGGTAACAGTCAAGCAAAGTCCAACAATAAAAATTTGATCAATATTATGAAGAAGCTAGTAGGCGATAATGCTAAAGAATGGCACAAGAAGCTCTATGAAGCATTATGGGAAGACATAACCTCTCCTAAAAGGGTGATAGGGATGTCCCCCTTTGAGCTGGTATATGAAAGTGAAGCTCAATCATCTCTCCCACTGGAATTAGCCACAATCAAATTGCTGAAAGTCATCGAAGACAATCAATTCCAGAATTCAATAGAAAAAAGAGTTATGTATTTAACCAGAATCCAAGAAGAAAGAGAAATACTTGTTGATCACATAATGGATCAACAAGCTAGAGTCAAATAGATCTTTGACAGGAGAGAAAGGCCAAGAAAATTCATGTCAGGAGATCAGGTATTTCTCTGGGACAGATGCAAAGAACTGAAAGGTGCTCATGGTAAGTTTGAATCTCTCTAAAAAGGTCCTTTCATTATTGATCAAGCCTATGGACCTAATTCTTTCAAATTGAAATATCATGATGGAACTTCTTTTCCCTTTCCCTTTAATGGGCAAGACCTAAAATTGTACTAGATGTGAATTTTTTTCTCTTCCCTTGTATATAGGTTTTGTTGTGCTTAGAGTTAGTTTCTTTTTGTCGTGTCAAAGTTTTTCCTAATGAACCTGTAGCCCAAGTTTGTGAAACTAGATAATATGGAGCTCATTCCTTATCCCTTATCACTCTAGGTCCATAGTCAGAGCCAATGTTACACCTGTTATTATTTTTCTTTCATAGTTATCCTTTTGCAGGTTGTTTTGAACTTCTTTTTGAACTTTGTTTTGAACTTTCAAAGTTCAAATTATTATGTTCAATTTGGCTTGCACGTCCAGCGTTGTCGCAACTTCATTCCAGATAGCTTTCTTATAAGTGAATTTTCCTATTTTGAACTTTCAAAGTTCAATTTAAAAAGTTCAAATTGTAAAAGTGCAAGCAGAAGTTTGGTCTCAATTATCTAAATAAGAAGTCATCGCGTCTTTAGTCAAGTCTGTCTTTTCATTTTGAACTTTAAATTGAAATTTTAAAGTTCCATTTTAAAATTTCAAATCTGAAGATTGTCTTTGCGGATTTGCAATAGATTTCATATCAAGTGAAGGTAATGATGATACAAATAAAGGATCAGCAACAACATCTCAAATTTTAACTAACTGTATCTTTTTCTCAGGGAATTAATCATTATTTTGTAAGCTCGAAGGGTGTGAAAGGATAGCTAATTAATGAGACATTATAAAATATGTCACTTTGACATTTAATTTGTGCGGATGAATTGAAATTTTATGCATGCTGCCAATCCAGGCATATATTTTTCCTTTATAAATGAAGGTTGTATTTTCTTTTCCTCATTTAGTCTGGTTTTCTTTCATCATTACGGTGCCAGAGGGATGAAGGAGGTAATCTCAAGGTTGTAGGACTATTATTTTCATGAATTCTGGTGAGTCAAACTCTGAATCTCTTGCTTAAGAATTCTATTAAAGCTTAGTAAAACTTTTAAAGTTTCTTCTCAGATTCCTTTTTTGCTTGTTGTGGATTTTAATTGTTAGTTAAAATGATGTATAATAGGTCATCACTGCCTAAATTGAAGTCCTCTTCCAGTTTAGTTAGTTCTCTCCTAGAATTAGAAGACATGGCCCTTTTAAATGTGACCATTGAAAAAATTCTGGGAAGGTTGAGGAATCCCAGGGAAGGTTTCATAGTAGAGAAGATCAACCAGAGTGGTTTAATCGAAGCCACCACTTTCCCAACTGTCACTCCTTGCCCAGAGTTGGTTATGGAGTGTATGAATCATTATGATGAAAAAAAAAGGTGCATTCACATTGATACTAGTGATATTTTGGTAAGAATTGATAGGGAAACAATGATGTCTTCCACGGGAATCCCAGATAAGGGGGAATATGAAACATGGAATATTAGTACAGCTTACTCTATTTTCTTAGAAAAGAAGAAGCAATATATAAATGTGATAGCCAAATCCTAGTTGTTAAATTCTAAAAAAGGTGGTTCTCGTCTCCCAAAACCCCTTAGCTGTGAACATCTTATTCCCAGAAGCAGAGACTTAGTTGTTCTTATAAATAGAGTCAAGGGGAACCAACACACTTTCCATTGGGAAGATTGGATGTTCTTATATATATAGGTAATAACCAAGGGAAAGAAGTTCCTAAATTGGGGTGAACTCATAGCTAATAAATTACACAAAGGGCTAGCCAACTTCATTGGTATGAGAGGATTCTATATGTCTTCTTTCTTATTTTATGTTTTAGCCAGTTCTAGATAATGACCTAGGTTACCTCACGAACCCCTAGTACCAGGAATTAAGATTTATGATTATTACCCCCTGTTGCAGCAGAAAATATGCTCAGATAATTTTTCTAGAGTTAATGATGTGTTTATGGGCCATCTAGTCTTTGAATTATGTGGGTGTTTACACAAGAGGCTATCTGATGAAGCATTGCAATTGATTCAAACTTATGGAAGTTTCTTTATACAGTTCCCTAGATTTACTTACATCAGGGTAGGAGGATTCAAAAGTGAACCTTTTAGGCTACCCAGATATTCCCTAGATCACCTAGTACTCGCAGAAGTTTACAGGCAATTGGTGATTATAGAAAAAGGTTTAAAAGGAGACCAACCTCTAGGGGTTACCTTTCCTATGGAACTATGGAATTACTACTGTAAGTCCACCTCAGATGCCCTAAATTTAGTAGTAGAGTTTAAGAGTTACAAATTAAAAACATACATTGCACGCCTGAAATTTGATAGCAAGGGTTTTGCTAAGTCCTACTTGGGCATGAAAGAAGGTTTCACTCACATCACTCAATTAGAAGACTACTAGGAGGACTTTGAAGATGAATTTGAGGTCCACAAAAGATTATGGTCCTGACTTACTTTGGGGAAAATTGTGGGAATGAGGCTCTCTATAAGCATAAAAGGAGTTACAGAATATGAGAATGAGGAGGTGCTTGATCTGAATTCAGCAGCAGGGTGCATAATGAACCCTTGGCAGAAATTGATTGGAACAAATAAGAAGAAGATAACATTCAACACATAACTTTTAATGTTATCAGAACAGAGAAGCGGTTAAGAGATAAGAGATTGGGAAAGATAAAGATGACTGAGTTGGTCACTCATAAACAAACCCAGGATACCCTGTCCCCCAAAGATCAAACTTCTTCTCCTAATTTCTCTATTGAATCTGATATTGCAAGTCTAGTCAAATTGGAGGTAAATTTAGCAAAGAATCCTTCTTCATCAGTAAACCCCTGCTCTAGCAAGAATGACACACTCCAGAAGTAAAAGGCTAAAGAAGTTCACAGTTGACCTTGAGGTTATGGATTTAGATTCTGTTGTTGAAGAAAAAGTTCCTATGGAAAACTAGGCTTTGGATGTGATGAAATTAGACAATTTGGGAGGAGATGTAGAAATGAATAAAGAGCAGGACACCAACAATGCTATATCCATTGATTCAACTCTGTTGCAGACTCCCCCTGCTAAAGATACTATAGATACACCAGCATGGCTCCACACTTCTATCAGTAAAAAGAGAAGCATTGTACCTATTTCCCTACCTGATAACAACATCGTAAGTAGATGTTTAGGCAGAGAGGTGAAGATAAAATAGTCTAAAACTGAGGCAATGACAGAGACAAATGCAAAGATAGGGCATTGGTTTGCAGAGATGGCTATTCCTATGAACGAGAAGAGTTCATATTGAGTAATGACTGATGATTTCAAAATTGAGAGGGTTGAATTAGGGGTGGAAACTCAGGCAGTAGATGTTAAACATCTAGAATCCTCCACCAAGAAAATTGTGAACAGGGCATGGAAGGATGAAAAAGACAAATAGGAAATGAAAGAAACTATCTCACAGGTGGCTAAATACATCTATTATCCATCATCCAAATCAGTTTGTAACAAAACATACCCCGGTGGCCTTTGATATAAAATCCCCAGATAATGAAATGATGTAAGAATAGATTGTACATAATAAGTCTATTGTTGAAGCATATGCAAGTTGGCTGGATTCAGTAATGGATCATGGAAATAAATACATAGGTGATCTTAGCCAGACTTATGAAGATGATGTGGTTGCAAAGGAAAATTTAGATACAGAATTGGCAAAGTGGGATAAAGAGAAGACCCAATGGATGGTTGTAATGGCACAAATGGCTGAAGTAAAGAATTATGGGGTGATGAAGTTCTTGTCTGAATGGCCAATTGTTGGTTTTGATGATGAGATTATTTTTGTATCACAAGATCATCTCAGTTGGAGGAATTCTGTGATAAGGCAAGGTATTGAAGAATCTTCTTAACTAGAAAAGGAGCTTCTTACCTTAGCAGATATGATGAAGAATGATCTTGGGTTCATTAAGGTACAACTGTTCAAAGAATATGGTAAGACTTTTCAAAAGCCAAAAGATCACACCTAATGAGTTCTCTCATGTTGCTGAGATAGAATCTACACTAATCATGTGTCATAAACACTTGGACTCAAACAAAGTGAAGGTGGCTCTAGTCCACCTAGAAAATAAGGTGTGGAAATAGAGGATTTCTCACATTGGCATTCCTAATCATTAGTTCGTGGTCAAGTTTTCTGTCGAACATCTAAAATGGAAGAAACTGCAAGCTCAACCATCATCAGCTATGGTGACACCCTGAACCTGGATATCCTATGGGATAATCACAATAGAAGGATTATTTTTAGCTTCTGGTTTTGATATTTCATGTTTCTCGAACTAATTTAGAACTCTATTTTTCTTTCTTACTTTTACTCCTTTGTGGAGTTAGTTTCAAAAAATACCAAAAAATAGTTTATTCTCTAGATATAAAAGGCTTATTATGACCTAAGAAGAGGGTCAGCCAAATTTTGTAATTTTACTGCTTTCTGATATACTTTAGTTTATGGTGATGTGAAGATACTTGAAAGAAATTTTGTGATCTGGAAAGATTTTGATCAGTAGGTTGAAATTCTAATATATATGAAGATACTGCAACTTTGATGTTTTCGGTGAAGTGTGTGAATGGAATTTCTATTGGAATTTCATTTGTAATTGTGGTGCCATATTATATTTCTTTCAGATTATAAAGGATTTTAGGTTTCTTTCTTAGCATTATCTTTATCTGCTTCAAAGGAATTTAGTCTTTCGGCTGAGTTCTTGCTTAATATCTCAATGATTCTTTTCAATTCATTCTTTTATTTGAAGTCTGAAATGCCTAACCTTTAATACTTTAGGGTAAAAAGTATTGTTTAAGAGCTTTGTTGATCTATTCTTTAAAAAAACTTAATTGAAAATCATGAAGAGGGAGCTGCACCTTTATGTAGAGGGACATGACCATTAAGGCAAGCCCCAGCTGTTAGCTAATTGATATCTTCTAGAAAGGGCAATAGAGAAAATAATTCTTTAAACTATTTTAATTGAATCTGGGATAAATCTTTTAACTAACAATATTCAAGGCACGTGAGGGAAACCATGTATTCATATGTGTGATAAAATCAATAAATGCAGGGGAAGAACTGCTAATCGATTACAATTTGAATCGCATAGATATAAACAAAGTTACTATCATGGGAGTGGTATGTAATATATACCATTACATCAAACCTCCAATTAATGACTCCAATATACCATTTGATTATTAATTTTTTTACGTAGGTCTATTGGTTTCATTCCACTAATGTTTTTTAATATATAATTGTTGTTATAGAGCAAAATTCATCATAGGGGGGACGATCTGAGCCATACCATAGACCGAGATACACCTATGAGCATTTCTTCCCAGCAAGTAAACCTTATGGTAATTGTACAAATTAGATACGATAAAAATGCTATATTATTATGTTCTTTTCTTTATGGTTTTGGATTAATTTTGGTAATGTTACTAATATTCTCGTCACAGGTGGATGCACCTGAATGAACTTATTCGCAGTAGGTAAAGCTCATTGTAATTTTTATATTATTATGTTCTTTTCTTTATGCTATTAGATTAATTTTCTTTATGGTTACTAATATTCTTGTCATAGGTGGATGTTTGAGGAAAGACAACAGCAGTACCAAACAACCTCCGAACAGTTCTGGATACACTATTATGTGATAATGACATCACATATTCCCCAAACTTTTCTAAAATGATAAAAAGGTTACAAAAATAAATAAATCAAGAAATGGTCAAATTGTTATTCATGGAGCCTCAAACTGATGAGATACAAGAGAGGGTGAAACAATTGGAAAAAAAATTACAAAACTTGGAAGTAAGCTACCATGAAATCTTTAATTATAACATAATTTCATTCATGGTTTATATTTTATACTCTTTTATGTCATTAAATAAAATATGCACATGTTCTTTTTACATAAACTTTTGCGTCATCATGCTATTGTTGGCCATCATCAAAGTGCTCCATGTAGTTCAGGTGTTGTCCATGATGAACTATAACTGATTGAATGTTTGAAGATGTTAAGTTGATGATCACAGTGGCATAGAAAGTTAATGCAAGACATTAAATCAGTTAATGTATTGTATTTTCATTGATGTCAACTTGATATAATCTGTATGGTCATGGACATATTTCTAAAGACTTCAAAGAACCGATGAATCAAAGGCTATGCTATCAGTAATGCATATAAGTCAAGTACTCACAAAGTGATTGTATACACCAACGGAGTGCACACCAATGGACAAAATAATAGAGAAAATTCACAGTGTTACCCGATGAAGAAAAATACACAGCATTACCAATGAGAAAATTCACAGTGTTTCCCAATGAGAAAAGTACAGTGTAACCCGACAGACTAAATTACAGTGTTGCCCGACAGACGGAGATCCCAAAGACAACTGAAGTCACACTAATGGAACAGTTAGTTATCACCGACGAATAACTAAAGTATTGACTGACAGAATAGAGAATTCATAAATGACAAAATGCTTAGCTGTCAAGAGCTAAAAATAGACTTAACTGATACTTATCATTTTTTTAATCGACAAGATAAAGCCAAAGATAAGTAAAGGATTTAAGGCTACTTTGTCCAGTTGGAAAGAAGATCTCTACGAGATAAAACTAGAGTTTTTCTTTAAATCTAATGGGAGAGAATTGTGGATCACGCCAAAATCAAGAAAGCCAAAAAATGGTGAAATCATGTCTATATAAGAGACAAGCTTACTCATTATGAATAAGGAGAGTGACAAGAGAATAGATGCTGAAGAGATTCTGAAGGAGAAGAAATTCTTCATTTGGACCTGATCAATCAAGCTAAGGAAGAGCAAAATTCTGTAGACATCGACGAATAGTGATACAACATCACAAAGAAGAACAGTGTGAAGCAAAGGTATTGAATTGATTACATTGATCAGAAAGGTAATGCACTTACAATAGATCTAAAAATCTGCAATTCAAGTTGTATATGTGAATAGATCAATTTATTGTTTCAATTTAACCACTGAGGCATCAAGTCTCTTAAGCGAGAAGGACTTAAAAGTCTTTTCTATTTGAGATACATCCCAAGGAGTATAAAAAAGTTTGATCATAGAAAGTAGCATTGGATATGCCTGATACCTATTGACAGGCCAAGTGAGTGTTTGATCAAGGATGATAGCATTAGATGCCAGATACTAAGTGACAAACTATCTATTTAAATCCTCTAACAAGGTCACACCTAACAGTGTGTTTATAACCTTTAACAGGGTTGGCTCTTAACTGAGCTCACTTCAGAAGAGTGAAAATTTGGGGTACTGGTCCTAGTGGTTTTTCCCTTAACAGGGTTTCCACATTAAAAATCCATGTGTTAATGTTTCGATGAGTCATTACTTTATTGTTTTGCATTTCACTTAAGTAAATATGGATTGATCGGTATACACTAGTTATTTACTTTTTTTTGGTAAATAGAAAGACTGCTTATCGGTAAACATACAGAAGAAGGTTTTAAAAAGCATTCCGACAAGTAGCAAATTGATATAAGTATTATAAGGCATTCATCTTATAGGACAAAAGATAACTAGAGGTATAATTTTGTGGTACTAAGTTTGAAGGGTTGATTTAAGGATTAATTTTTGAGGCCACTCATTCAACCCCCCCCCCCCCTCAGTTATTACTAACAATTGGTATCAGAGCTTGTGTGCTTAGAAAGGGAGTTTAACAACTCAAGCTAAAGATCACAAGATGAACAGACAATATGTGCCCAAGTTGATCAAAGACAACTTTGCTTCATGGCAGCGAAGAATAAGACTCCACCTATCAGGTATTGGAAATGATGTTACTCATTACTTAGATACTGAATATGTGTTTCTCACAGGAGCACCCATAGTTGCACAAATGAGAGAGAAGCATGAGCACAACTGCATGATGATAGAGCTTTCTTCCTCACTCTTCAATGCTGAATTTGAAGATGTCAAAGAATGCACAACTACAAATAAGATGTGAGACAAATTGAATCTTGTACATGGTGGTGATAAAAAATGTTCTGAGAGCCAAGGCAGAAAGCCTTAGAGGAAAGTTTGATGATCTCATAATGAAAGAAGGTGAAAACATCACACAGTACAACATAAGAATCAAAGAGGTAGTCAATGCTATCTGAGGAGTTGGAGGTGTATTAGATGAAGATACAGTGGTAAGTAAAATTCTAAGAACCTTTCTGCCTACTTATGCTATTAGAGTATCTACCATACAAGAAATGAGAGCAGTAGAAAATTACAATGTTACTCTAGACAGTTTGATTGGAAGACTGATTTCATTTGAGATGAACAATTTTGATAATAGTGTCTTACCAAACATAGAGTCTGCATTCAAATTTTCTTTGAGAATAAGTAAATCAAGTCATAAACACACTATGAAAAAAGATAGTGATAGTGAAATTGAAGAAGATCTTGATGAAATTGAAGCACTTATGGCTAGAAGAATGCAAAGAGGCAAAGGTAAATACAAAGGTAAATTACCACTTGTATGCTTTAATTGTAAAGAGATTGGACACTTTGCTGCAAGATGTCCTAACAGAAGAAAAGATGACAAAAGTAATGACAGGTCATTTGAAAAGAAGTTTGACAGAGGTGATTACAGAAACAACTGACAATCAGAAAAAAGAGATACCCAAGACTACAAGGACAAAGGAAAGAAGGACAATTACCTAGCTAAATGCAAAGATGATGATACTGACACCAAATCTAATGAAGACATCGAGATGGTGTTTGTGGTAGTAAAAGATGATTCAGATGAAGATGAAGAAAGGTATGTAGAAACTACACTCATATCTAAAGTTAGTGAAAATGATGTCTGGATCATAGATAGTGGCTGCACTCACCATATGATTGGTGACAAAAAAAAAGTTTGAGACTTTTGAATACTATAATGGTGGTTCAGTAAGAATGGGTAATGATACACCTTGTCCACTTGAAGGTAAAGGAACTATAATGTTGAACAACCTGATAAAATGTTAAAATGCTTATTGGGTGAAAGGATTGAATTATAATCTATTGAGTGTTTTTCAGTTGAATAATTCAGGTCATAGAGTAGCATTTGAGAATAAGAAGGCAAAGATCTTCAATAAATCAGGAAGTCTAATTGGTATCGGTGAGCAGACAAAAGGTAACTTATTCTATGTAAATGATACTGACACCACTTGCTTAATAGCTAGAAATGAAGACATATGGTTATGGCATTAAAGATTGTGTCATGTAAATTTTGACAACATGATAAAGATAAGAAAAAAGAGAAATGTAAGAGGCTTACCGACAATGACTAAGCCCAACAATATCATGTGCAAAAATTGTCAAAAAGGTAAGATGACAAAGTCTAGTTTCAAAATCACAACCATGCATACATATGATGTCATTCTAGAATTAGTCCATACTGATATATGTGGACCCATAAGGATAAAGAGTTATTATGGTGATAGATATTTTATTCTCTTTGTTGATGATTACTCTAGAATGATGATAGTTATGTTTCTAAAAGATAAATCTGAAGCATTCAAGATGTTTAAATGGTACAAAGCAATGGTAGAAAAACAAAGTGGTAAATAATTGAAATACTTAAGATCAAATAGGGGAGGGGAATTTATTTTAGATGAATTCACTAACTTTTGTAATGAGCATGGAATCAAAAGATAGGTCTTTGCACCAAGAAAACCACAGCAAAATGGAATTGTTGAAAGAAGGAATAGATCCATTGTTGATTGTGCAAGGACACTGATGTTAGAGAAAGACACCACCCAAATCTTCTGGAGGGAAGTTGTTAGTACTACTGTTTACACATTCAACAAAGTACAATTGAAGAAAGACACCAAGAAGACACTCTATGAGATATGGTATGGTTACACACCCAATGTAAGTTACTTCAAAAAATTTGGTAGTCAATGTTATATCTTAAAAGATGGTAGAAATAGAAAGATTGACTCTAAAAGTGATGAAGGAATCTTTCTAGGGTATTCCACCAAGAGCAAGGCTTATAAATGTCTCAATAAAGCCTCTCACAAAATTGTTGAAAGTGCAAATGTAAAGATAGATGAATTTTTAGAGAAGAATGAAAAGGAAAGCACAAAAGAACTAGAAGACTACAACAGGTTTGTCTACAATGAAGAACCTGACACTCTACCCGAGAAACAATGTATAGCTCCTGAGCAACAGATTATTCTACCCAAGCATCAGGCTACAAATACTGACAATCATGATATTTCTCAAGATGATGTACCAAGTGATGGAGATCATAATGAAGGACAAAATGATGATCAAGCTGATAGAAAAAGAATTGAACCTGTACTTGTCAGATATGTCAGAAGGAACCATCCATAGAACTAGATCATTGGAGGCAAGAAGGCTGGTATGAGAACCAGAAGTAAGTCTCTAAACACAAGATATCTAATTTGTGATTTTGAGCCAAAGTCTGTCAATGCTACACTTGCAAATGATGAATGGATTAGTGCTATGAATGAGGAAATTGAGAAGATTGAGAAAAAAAGACATGGACACTTGTACCGAGACCAAATGACAAGAATGTCATTGGTACAAGATGGATATTCAAGAATAAACTAAATGAGAATAGAGAAGTCACCAGAAATAATGCAAGACTAGTATTCAAGGGGTATGCACACGAAGAAGGGATTGAATATGGAGAAACCTTTGCACCTATTTTTAGGCTAGAATGAGTGAGAATATTACTTTCTTATGCTGCATGTAAAGGATTCAAGGTATACCAAATGGACGTCAAGTTTGCATTCCTAAATGGAATACTTGAGGAAGAGGTATACATTGAGCAACCAGAAGAGTTTTTTGATCCAGACAAGAGGAGCATGGTATGTAGACTACACAAAGCCCTGTATGGATTTAAACAAGCACCCCGAGCCTAATATGAAAGACTTCATTCCTATATCATAAGTATTGGATTTGTAAGAACTAGTGAAAATAGTAATCTTTATTTGAAGGAAGATACTGATGCTAACATTTTGATTGCTGAGATATTTGCTGATGAAATCATATTTGGAGGCAATGATATGCTATGAAAATCATTTGCAAATGAAATTAGTAAAGAGTTTGAGATGTCTATGTTTGGAGAGATCAATTTCTTTCTTGGTCTACAGATCATGCAACAAGATGATGGAAATTTCATTACACAATCCAAATACATCAAGGAAGTATTGAAAATATTCAAGATGGACAATTTTAAGCCAGTTGGAACATCGATGGCAACTGGATGTAAGTTGACAAAGGAGGACAAGTCACCTGAGGTAAATCAGGCTTTGTATAGATCAATGATTGGAAAACTCATGTATGTTGTACATACTAGACCAGATATTGCACATGCAGTAGGAATAGTTGCAAGACTTTTTGTTAATCCCAGGGAATCACATATGACTGCTGTGAAAATAATCCTAAGATATCTGAAGAATACCGAGGAATATGGATTATGGTATAGAAGAGAAGGAAAATTTGAACTTAAGGTCTTTACCAACGTTGATTGGGCTTTAAATATTGATGACCGAAAGAGCACAACTGGAGGATCATTCTTTATGGGTTGTCACATGGATCAGCAAGAAGCAAGGATGCATCTCTCAATCTACTACAGAAGCAGAGTATGTTCCTGCTACTACAAAATGCTCAAATATTGCATGGATCAAAAAATTACTGGAAGGTATGCATATGAAAATTCTTGAACCATTAATTATCTATTGTGATAATACCAGTGCAATAAACATTTCCAAGAATCCAGTAATGCATGCTAAGACAAAGCATATTGCTATCAAGTATCATTATTTGAGAGAACAAGTTCAAGCAAAGGAGGTGATACTTGAGTATGTGAAATCAAAGGAACAATTAGCTGATATCTTCATCAAGCCACTGCCCAAGGATGCATTTGAGTACTTGAGAAAAATACTAGGGGTCAGACCATTGTCTACTGGTCAGTAAGATGACTAGAAGGCTGCATCAGCCTACATATTATCATAATATCATTCATGTTGATGCAAGCAAAGAAATGGACTTCAAAGATAAATATATATACAACAAGGTATTTATCTACTCCAAGCACTAGAGTTGTTGTATTACTGATGGATTGGGAAATTCAAGGAGTATATTATGTATAGAAAGGATCGTTTGACATTACTGTCAAATATTTTTTTGGAATTGTTGTCAAAGGGAGAGATTATATCCATTATCACATCAGGGAGGGATTATATCCACGAGAGAGATTATATCCATCACATTATCCAAAGGGAGAGAAATAACCAAAAAGGGAGAGTACATACAAAGGGAGAGAATTGCTGACAAGAGACAACAAAAGAAAAGAATAGTCAAAGGGAGAGAGTTTGACACAGAAAAATAACACATCAAATCAGAGGAAGAAAGATTCTACATCTATCCAGTGAAGGGATTGAAGACAAAGAGAAAGTTGCAAGAATCAAATCTAAACTCATATAAGCTTACCAAGGACCACATATTTGTATCATTTATAGTAACATAAGATTGGTAGTTTGATGAACTTCAACTGTTATATTTCATATTGTATTAGTAATAATATAGTGTGATTATGTAGTGTGTTGCCATCAATGCCAAAGGGAGATATTGATAAACTATAACTGATTGAATGTTCGAAGATGTTAAGTTGATGATCATAGTGACATAGAAAGTTAATGCAAGACATTAAATCAGTTAATGTATTGTATTGTCATTGATGTCAACTTGATATAATCTGTATAGTCATGGACATATTGCTAAAGACTTTAAAGAACCGATGAATCAAAGGATATGCTATCAGTAATGCATATAAGTCAAGTATTCACAAAGTGACTGTATACACCAATGGAGTGCACACTGACAGATAGAGTAAAAGAGCAAAGTCACAATGTTACCTGACGAAGCAAAATACAAGAATTACCGATGAGAAAAGTCACATTGTTGCCTGATGAGAAAAGCAAAGTGTAACCCGACAAACTAAATTACAGTGTTGCCCGACAGACGGAGATCCTGAAGACAACTGAAGTCACACCAAAGGAATAGTTAGTTATCACCAATGACTAACTAAAGTATTGATCGAAAGAACAGAGACTTCAGAAATGAAAAAATGCTTATCTGTCAAGAGCTAAAAATAGACTTAACTGATACTTATCATTGTTTTAATCAACAAGATAAAGCTGGAGATAAGTAAAGGATTTAAATCTTCTTTGTCCAATTGGCAAGAAGATCTCTATGAGATAAAACTAGAGTTTTGATTTAAATCTAATGGGAAAGAATTATGGATTACACCAAAATAAAGAAAGCCAAGAAATGGTGAAATCATGTCTATATAAGAGACAAGCTTATTCATTATAAATAAGGGGTGTGACAAGATAATAGATGCTAAAGAGATTCTGAAGGAGAAGAAAGTCTTCATTCAGACCTAATCAATCAAGCTAAGGAAAGAGATAAATTATGCAGACACCAACAAACAGTGATACAACATCACAGAGAAGAACAGTGTGGAGCAAAGGTATTGAATTGATTACATTGATCAGAAAGGTAATGCACTTACAATAGATCTGAAAATCTGCAATTCAAGTTGTATATGTGAATAGATAAATTTACTGTTTCAGTTTAACCACCGAGTCATCAAGTCTCTTAACCGAGAAGGACTTAAAAGTATTTTCTAATTGAGATACATCCCTAGGAGTATCAAAAATTTTGATTATAGAAAGTAGCATTGGATATGCCTGATACCTATTGATAGGCCAAGTGAGTGTTTGATTATGGATGGTAGCATTAGATGCCTGATACTAAGTGTAACATATAAAATGGTGTGTTACCAAAATGTAAGGTAAGAAATTGGGGTCTTAATGTCTTTCTTACCTAGGATGTAAAGGGAGAATTGAAATAGAGATGTGTTTATTAAGAATGTATAATGTGTTAAGGAAGAAGGGTTTGATAGATTATTGATTATCTTGAAATGTAATGTTTGAAATAGGAAATTGTAAATTATTCTTTGAATTGCCTAGATTGTATTAACCTTAATTGAATTGAATTGATTGATTGTATATTGTGATTAGGGAGAAAATAAGATGTTCCTCTTTTGTTCCCAAATGCACAAATGGAAGATCCAAATTGATCCACCCCAAGGAAGGGCACATGCATAAATGAATCAACTATTTGGAAAGGAGAATAACAAGAGAGATACCTTAGATTTTGTTAATTATATGTATAGAAATGATGTATGATAGTAATTGAAGAGATAGGAGAAATGCACTAACCTTGAAATATTGCAGATCAAAGAATGTTGTTTTATGAGGTCTATATTGAGTTTCTAGATGAACTAAAAGTTGATCCCGAACTGGAACATAGAGATGAACAAAACCTAGAAATATTTTTCCGTTATGATGTTGTCTTATGAAAAAGGTTGACCTTGACCCACAAATGTCAACCCTGACCTACACAGGTTTGATAGAAAATCTGTTCGCACCGTCTGAAAGAAAGTTGAAAAGGGTATCCAGATCTGGTCTCAAATCAACTATTCTGAATCTGTACCTGCAAGAAAAAGGAGATTTTTTGTTGTGGGGGAGGGGTTTTCCTTGGTCAAACTCTAGTTTTGGAATTAACCTCAAATATATGTAATTAAAATTGCAAAAATGGACAAAGTAAATGCATAAATTCACCTTGCTTGAAAAGTCCTTGTGGCAGATTCGAATCCTTGAATCCACAAGTATGCTTCAAAATGTGGAATGTAGAATGGTATAATGTCTTCAATCTCTTTCTTTTAGATCTCCAATGCCAAGTCTTTAATGGGTTCTTGAATTTGGAATAGGCTTAGAAGAAGGTGGATGGAGAGATCACCAAAAAGGGCACTATGTAGCTTCAATCCTTCAATGGCCTCCAATGGATCTCCTTCATGAAAATGGATACTTGAATGAATGAATTCTTGCTTGAAATATTTCTTGATTTCTTGTTTGAACTTCACTTGATTATGCTTGATCTCAATTAGGAATTCTTGATGATAGGTATTATTATTAGAGAAAATGAGAGAGAAAGCTTCCCTTTTATATGAAATTAGGGCACAATCTTCCAAGGAGGCCTACATAGGAGGATTAAATTCCCATTAAATCCTTTACCCCTAGGAGAGCACCTATATTAAATATAATTTAGGAATCAATGCTTCGGAACCTGAAACAGCCGACTTGGAAGCAGGAAAAACTTTTTGCAAAGGCCGACCTCCAAAAATTGTAAGATCCCGGGATCTGAACCTTGGGTCAAGGTTGAGGTTGACCTTGACCTAGGTAAAGGTCGAGGTTGACCCTAATATAGGTTAGGGTCAAGGTTGACATAGACCTAAAAGGTTGACCCTGACTCTGAAGCCCATAATCACCAGTCTGCAGTTCAGAATGCAGAAATCAGGCTAAACAGGAGTGGAAAGAAGGAAAGAATAGGGGAGATGCCATGTCAAGATCAGGAACCCATTCAAGGTGCTTTTCATGACCCCAAACCACTTACTCAGAAGGCTAAACATGTCTACAATGTAAGTGCTTCCATTTTCTGACTATACATTTAGCCCCCACTTTAGCAGGAGTATGAGCTCAACACAAACTCTTGGTAAAGGTGAATATACAGAAAAGACAATCTTTATCGGAACCAAAAAGGGATAAAGAAACCCTCAAGCCCCCAAGGGAATTAAGTATTTATCCACCCTAAGATCACAATAAGAGAGACATCACTTAGTTAAGGAGAGAGAGAAAGAGTGTGATTATCTCGCCCAATGAGAACTTATGTCTCATTGTGAACCACACAAAAGGCGTAACTGGAAAGATGGAATTGAACTGCCTAGTGAATGTGGCTACTCACTAGTAAACCCATCAGGGAGATCCATTCTTAAAGGGATCAAATCATTGTAAATTGAAAACTAGCGGGATCAAGAGATTCGTGTAAATTTAAACTGGAGGGATCAAGAGATCCTAAAAAGTAAAAATGACCATGCTTTAAGGATTAGTTTCTTTTAATCCAAAAAGGGAAAAGGTTTTATATCTTGAAAAATATTCTGAACGTATGTGTGTGAAAAAAGTGAGTAGAGTGTATGCCCCCATGTTAATGTCATTGCTAACACTTTAACAGGAGCAATGGTTTTAACGAAAACATAAGCAACTCTACGGATTATGTTTCCACTGTGAGATGCCCCCAAAGGAAGACAAATCAAGGGAAATAAAACATAAACATACATAAGAACACAAAAGGAATCTACCTAATGTGGGGTCAGTATGATTATAAGATAACATGTACATATAATATTATTGCAAATGAATTGACATCATTCCCCAAAGAAAGTAGAACTACAATCACAAAGGAGGAAAGAAACTTAAGAATTACGAAGAGGAATCTTTTCAGGCCACAAAATGGAGACCAAAAAGAATTAGTGCTACCATGTCATAGATCCAAGCAGATTGTACAAGGAACATAGTTACAAACAATAACACATGTACAACATAACATGAAACAACATATAGAAGAATATAAATACATATAGAGGAATTGAACAATGGTTTTGATTCTTTTATCACATTGCACCAACAGAGTAACATGGGTCGTATAAAAGAATCTAACAAAAATTTAGAAAAACACATTATGGGGGAAGCACATTACAACATACAAACACACAAAGGGCTACCATAAAGGATGAGCCAATCAAGCATGTTGTCAACCCTCCCCATCTTGGTTTATGTTATTTAGGGTAGGTGGGCAACTCACAAGAGG
>MU225562.1:1728163-1741164 GCA_018584345.1 Thuja plicata
CCTTCTCTCGCACTCGATCAACTTTCACCCGCTCATTTTCTCCCACTCCTTTTCTCAACAAATGAAATAAAAATGATTTGGCCGTTTCAAAATAGTGAATCGATATCCTTGAGCACAAGCACCAATATCATCAACTATTTTAATCTGTGGGTAACCTAATGTTGGCAAGAGTTCTTTTATTAATAAGATTACTCTGCAAGCTTGAAGAAGCGATATATTTTGGCAAATGAAGAGTAGAAAGATGATGATATTCCTGAGATCATGGATGGACACAATGTTGCAGACAGAATGGAATACATCTTTCTAGACTGGCCCTAGATCCTTTGAAAATTGGGCGTAGGATCCAGACCCAGGCTAAAAAGATTTCTTCCTTTCTGTTGTGGAATTATCCCTTCTTTGGCCTGCACTCATTCCTCTTCTCAAAAATGGTTATCTAGAAACTTTGGATGCTATTTCTCATCCATGCACGAAATTTTCTAGTGATCGTATAAAAATACTTTAGGCCTCCAGTATTGATGAGATGTACAAGTGTAAAATGTTTTTGCGAGACTGGGATCAATTTGTGCAGTGTACATAAATGCAAGGTGGTGATTATTCTCAATGATCAATAGGTAGCTAGGATAGTAGCTAGGACTAAAGATAACACAGCTCAAGAGACCATCATAGGTTGTCTCTTTCTTTGTCTATATTATTGACAAAATGTTTTACATTGCATTAGCTCATCAAATCCAGGGATTTGAAAGAATTTAATAGAATATTTTCATGACAATGTATATTATTTAAGTTGACGTTGCACGAATTTATCTACTTCACGCACTTGTATACTATGAAGACAGCGATAAAGAAGCATCTCCTACCATGGCCATGCTTCTTTATCACCATCCTCATAGTCTACAAGTGCATGAAGTAGATAAATTCATGTAACGTCAACTTAAATAATATACGTTGTCATGAAAATATTCTATTAAATTCTTTCAAATCCCCAGATTTGTTGAGCTAATGAAAGGTAAAACATTCTATCAATAATATAGACCGAAGAAAGAGAGAACCCATGATGGTCTCTTGAGCTATTTTATCTTTAATGTGCATATCCATCGGTTTTTTGATATTTCATAATTAATTTCTAACAGCAGTTCTATGCCTTCGACAGATAAAATGTCAGAGAATCATAATTTACGACAATTCTTCCTACAATAATGCTATACGTTCGACAGGGAAACCCGTCAAAGAAATGATGCACAACTGTCGCTATTCTGACAGTTAAAGTGTCACAAATAAAAACACTTTCGACAGTAATGCTATATATCTGATAGGTATATCTGTCAGAATTAGGTGGAAACTATCGGTATGCCAATAGTTATAATGTCAGAAAGGATATGTTTTCAATAGTTATTTCTGACAGAGATTGTATATTTCCAATAGGTCATGGTGTCAGAATGCTGATGGATGAACCGCAGGAAATGCCATAACAAAGCTGTTGTCATGTGCAAGTTTTCGACGTGATTTGGTGTCGCTAAACCGACAGATGTGTCTTCTGTCACAATTTCCTACGCAAAAATGGCGATGGACTCATGTGTCAAAATACTGACAAATGAGCGTTGGAAATCTGACAAATGGCCGTCAGAATTTGACCTCAAATGTACTAGTGTCATGTTTTTCTTGGTATAGCTGGCTTGATGTATGTAAATTCTGTGTCTACCATGTAACATATATCAGTCTTGAATTTCTCAATTAATTGCTCGGGGATCCTTACTCTTTTCTTCTTTCTCTCCTTGAATCCAGCAAAGTATTCATCCATTACTGACTCAAAATTATCTCCTAGTGATTTTATAAACTCACTAATATATATGGTGATTGGTCTTGTTGTATCCTATTTCACATCTCCTATTGATGGAAAAGATTCTTGGAAGTAGAAGAATATGCACATGATAAGTGAACCAAACTTACATGATTTTATTTTGCATTTCTGATTGTCTTTAGGTTCTCTTCTAGCTACTTGAGTAGAAGTTTTGATATATCCAACTAATTTCCATTTTTGACAATATTTTAAGCTGTATCCACTACTCCAAATGCTATGATGTTCATCCTGCTAACCTGAAATAACTTGTATCCTAAGAAACATGCTCCAAATTTCATTTCATCATCTTTGATGGTGGATACTCGTAGTCCTCTTTCATCCCATGTAGCTCCTATATTATTCTCAATTTTAATCTTGGGCGGGTGCTTTAATGCATTTACCTTATCAGTTATTGGATAACCAGTGACCGCATGAATAACATCTTATGTTATTGGTTTAGGCTCATCTAGCCATAGCTTATGGTTATGGATCTTTCTCAATACTAACCGAATCCACTCGGTCTTAAACTCTTTCGGGAACCATAGGACATTTGTGATCCCTTTCACTTTGATGTGTTTGTGCTCATCTTTAATAGTGCCATCATGTTTGCATAGCTTCCTGAAAGTTTGTTCAACCTCCAGGTTGCCAATTTTTGCAATCTTGCAGTGTATGTATGCTCCAATATCTTCAACGAGAAAAACCCTAGCTTTTATTCATGAGAATGCTCCAGCATTTTTGGGTTGTGATGCAACCTCTAGGAATATCTTTTAATGTGGTTCTACATAGGTAGAATTCTTGACAAGATTGACCTTATCCTTCATGATGCTCTTCAGCTTAGCGGTTCTTGATGTCATGGCCATTGTTTCTAAAATTAGGGCTTTCCTATGCTTGGTACTTACTTCAACCTCTGTAGTTGTAACTAATATATTTGGAGTGCTTTGTAATGGGTTGGAGTCACTCTGCAATGCTGTCATTTCTAGCTGTATTTTTGTTCTGGTCGCTTCACTCAAATTGATGGTGATAAATGAAACCCTTCCATCATCTATTTATAGAATTTTCCCTAGGTCGATTCATTAATGCTAAAACACTCCCCAGTGAGTGAAGATGGAGTCATCAGTTGATACACTAACTTCCCTCTTGGTGACAACACGATGCTTTGGGGTAGTCATCTAACTTGTTACTTTTACCGACGGGTTTTGGTGTATGGCAAAGATAACTTTGTCCGCTCATTTGATTACCGACGGATCTTGATTTACACTAGCAACTTTAGCTTTTACATGTTAACCAACGATTCTCGATAAGTGCAGACAATTTAGCTTTGAATGTATACTAATGTATTTAGGTATGTATTAACCGATGAAATAGTTTTCACAGAATTTAACAAGTAATACCATAGTGCATCTATAATCATGTTAATTTGTCATTTCAACTATGTATGATGGAACTAATGTAAAATATAACTTTGTGTAATGTAGTTACATACTTACTTGTTCTACTTAGGTGGGGTGGTGATGTCACTAGATCTATTGGATAGGGTGTCACTAATTGCATTGCTCGGTCTAGCTTCATCATTATTTTTAGCTTTCCTCCACATTTTGTTTCTCATCTTCCTGATGTCTTCAATGGTGTTTCTATTGGAAAAGGTGTTGGTCTCTATCATTCGGTCTATGCAGTCCTTCTTGAGATGACCAACTTTATGACAGTGTAAACATGCCATTCTGGGGTTAGTCCATCCTCTAGGCTTTGTTGACCATTGTCTCATACAATTTGCAGAAATGTGACCAAATCTTCCACATGTTGTACAATTTTCCCAAGTGTTGTAATCCCATACATACTAATTATTGACTCTTTTCGGTTGATAGGAATATTTCTGACCTTTAGGCTTCCATGCTTTCTTTTTCTTCTTCCAGCATTCAAGAGTAGTGTGCCCATGCATTTTGCAAGTAGGACAGTATTTGTCCATGTAGGTTTCCTTCTTTGGTTGTTTCATCTCAGACTTACATTCATATGCTTTATGTCCTTTCTTGTTACACTTATAAAAAATTCCTATGAATGAAGATGTAGATTTAGGAGTACCTTTCATTTTTCTCTTGCATACATTTGATGTATGGCCTTGCTTTCCACTGTGATTGCATGTCAGCTTTCTTGGTCTCAGATTTGCATAGACATTCTTTGGATCAGCTAGATTAGGTAATTCTCCATTCTCGATATAGCCTAGTTTGGTGTTTTTGTTGGTTCTCCTTTGTCCATCAAGAAAATCATCCATTATTTTATTGCTTTCTTCGGCTCTTTTGATTATCTCACTAAGATGTTGTTGAATTCTGAGTTCTTGTTTCAACTTTTCATTTTCTTCCCTTAGCTCACTGATAACTTCTATTCTTTCAATGAGTTCAATAGTCATTCTTTTTTCCTCTTGACTCATAAGGATAATATGATTTTTAGTCTCATGATGATGTTTTGTAAGTCTCTGTATTTCAGACTATTTTTCTTGTAGCTTTTCAGTAATCTTTTTTCTATCATTAATAACTAGTGTTATCTTTTTCTCAGCTTGTCTAGCATTGTTCATGACATCAATCATTCTTACCATCTGTGTCTCTTGACTAATTTGTAGAGATTTCACTTGTCCAGATGTTGATTGATTTCATTTAAGCTTGTGATGCTTTCTTCTAATGTATTTGATCCTTTTCTTGTACTAGATCCTGAAGACTCAAATATATTTGGTATCTCCTCTTCTTGGTAATCTGTCTAATTATGGAGAGATGCCATAATATTTCTTTCATCTAACAACTGTCTCATCTTGATTCTTACTTCTTTATACTACTCATAGAAGATCTGAATTTATAACTTCTAATTCTCAATACTTTTGTCAAGTCTATACTTCTCCATTATATGATCTTTTCTCTTAAGTCTTTAAGCTTTCCAAATAAGAGTTCTAGCTCTGATACCAATTTTTGGAAATAATGGAAAGTGTGTACTCAGAGGGGAGGGGTGAATCAATACCTCTAAAACTTTTATCTATTTTTTCCTTTAACCTTTATGTAATCAATTTTTTATCCAACCATATGTTCTATACTATCTTTGTGTAAGACATATCAATTATTTAACTTAATCAAACATGTAAACATTCATGAAATTAATTGACTCATAACACATGATATGATATCGCAGAAAACCTCTGGTAGAAGGTAAAAAATATGGTGGGGATGACACCCACAAAATCTTCACTATCTGCACATTAGAAGGGGCCGATTAAGGCTTACAATTTGATCACTTTTGATGATATACCCTGTTAGGAGTATTATGTGGAGACCTATTAAGATCTAATTTGTTAAGAGCTTTAGCAACACTATTTAGTGTGCACTCGGTTAAGAGATTTATAATAGGATCGTTAAATCCACCTTTCTTGAAAGGATTTTTACACTTTGCTTCAGTTGTTAGAATGTAAGCCAATTACTCATTGACCTGAGTGTATTCAATCTAATATTTTTGATTACTGATCCATTCAATATTACATGTATATATGTATCACCTAATGTGATTGAATAATACCTTTGTTGCTCGGTAGCCTCTATTCTTGGTTCTTGATAACCAAATTCATCTTTTGATGTTCTGCTTCTTGAAACTATCAGTCTGATTTATAGATGTGATCATTGTCTATATTCATCCTCTCATCTATAATATTGAATTATTACAACATCTATTTATAAGATAGATTTACCTAATTAAGTTTCATGTATTACAACTTTAACTCTATGATCACAGGTTTACAACTTGACCTTGATCTCCTAGTCTGCATATTTTCAATCAATTAGATTGATTAAAACAATTACAATAATGTGTATTGTCCCTTAAGTAATGGTTTTAAAAACAAAACAAAACTCTATAAATAGAATATGGGTGTTTTATCTGACGTGGAAGTCAAATCCACTTTTTTGGGATGTAACTAACTTTCAGTGTCTGATGCTCAGTTTTCTCTAAAATCAGTTTGCCTGTCTTTCGATGTTCCTTTGATTGAACTATTTGTCGGATTCCCTTGTTTTTTCTCTTTTGGTTTCACTTGAGATTTGTCTCGTCGGGTGTCTCTGAACTTCACACATTCGGTGATCTCTGATATCTATACTTTTGGTGTTCCTCAAAGTATGTCTTTCAGTGTAGGTTTACCAAAGGTTCAAAAATTGTTTTCCTTTTGCATACTAATGGAAAAATAATGTCTTCACATAATATATTTTACATCTACAAAAAATTGAAAAAAGAGCAAAGCATATATTTACAATTTAGGATTTCCAATGCAGTGCTTGACAAGTCAAAGCAAATTTATATACAACTAACTAATCAAGTTCAATTTTGGGTGAGTTTTTGTTGTAATAAAATCCATGCCAGATTTTACATCTGCAAGAATTTGAAAGATAACATAAACTTAGATGTATAATTTGGGGGTGTCTATGGCAGTTTTCCAGAAATGACACACCTAACTCAACAAGTTCAAATTTAGATAAATTTTGAACCATACGAAATCCATACCAAATAATACATCTACAAGAAGTTGAAAGAAGACCAAAAGGAATAGATGTATACTTTTTAATTTATCCTTGCTAAAATGCAATAAAGATGCATTACTATATATATAATTCACGAACATTCATTAGCACATAAATAGAATTATTGACACATAAAATTTAGTTATTATCAATTAAGGTAGATTACAATAATTTTTTTCTTTTTTTGAGCATCTAAGAGGAGCATCGTTGCCATCATCATTTCCCCCTCATCAATTTTTTTTCCCTCTACTCGTGATCTCAATGTATGCCTAGTCCTATGGTGATGCAAAGGGGGGTCCTCTGCAATAACAAATAAATGGGTTAAATTCAAAATATCTTATTATTATTGTTACAAGTATTTCATTAATTTAAAGAACATAACTATGGTCCTCTTTACCTGATCTGGCCACATCATCTTGTAGATAATTTTGTCTGGCCTCAACCTCAATGTACTCATAAACACTAGCCTCTAGATCCTCTAGAGTTGCAAAAAAAAATGTTACATTAATCCATTTAACAATTGCAATTTAATTTGTATTACTACACCAATTTCAATTTAATATGTTTACTTGTATTAAATATTACATATAAAAAATTGAATAGAAAATGTATACCTCCACCACTGGGATGCACATCCAAACATTCATCATGCATAGGTTGTGTACCATTATTGGAAAATTGCATTACAATGTCATGTGCATTGTCATCATTGCTTTCTTATTTAAAACAAATATAGTCACTTTATGTTGGAACTTAACGTCAAATAGACTAATTAGTAAATTATTCAATTTGAAATAATTTTCATTTTGGTTATTTACCTGTGCAGCAAATCCATCACTAGAACCTTGCATACTCAATTCTTGTAGTTGGTCAGCCATGGCTCTATAGCCTTGATGGAAGCTAATTCTCTTGTCATCTTCTATGAGCCATCCATTGAACTCAGAGCCCTGCATTTTTCTTGGTATCGTGAATTTTTCTTGCATTGTTTCATCAAATTTTTTTTTTGTAATTTATAAATATTTTGATACGATTTTTCATTTACTAATACTTACAACTCGTATGGAAAGAATCAAATAACCACCAGAGACGAGCTTGTGTTTCCCATGCTTTTCTAGTCTTTCCTTGGTTTCCTTTGATGTGTCACTCAGTCTTTGAAAATTTTGAAATATGCTAGATCATATAAATATAAAGATTAATTAGTACATAATTACATTCTTAACAGTATCACATACCTTCTTCTGGAATTTAGTAGTGTATTTCCTTTTTTCCTTTGAATTCTCTCCTTCACATCCAAAATCAAATTCTACCACTCATCCTTAGGAATGTAGGGGGGATGCTCGTACTTCAAGTTATTCTCTAATGTTGTCCTAAATTGATCCCTTAGATACTTCATACATAACCCAACTTTCTCAAGGAGCCTAGTTTGCTTGAATATGCGAGCTCCAAACAAATTAGTCATATTCTCTATGAGATCATTCTTTAACTTTTTACCTTGGTTATTCCATCTTTTAAGAAAAAAAAATATGTTAGATTCATAAATGAAGTGAAGCTACCTTTAACATAGTTCAAGAAATGGATCAAAGGAAATTATTATAGCAATGATATGAAATCCAAATAGTGGATTGGGGTTTTAGTTCGAATATGATATTCCATCATTTATGTATGGTGGGCCTGAATATCTGCAAACACTCATCATTAAGTTTTCTTTAAAAAAACATCATTCCCTGGAAAAAAATCATGGGATCATTAGTCAAAAAAGAGTGATCAATAAGTAAATTACTATTACACTCTATATAATAATAACTTTAAAGTACCTGAAACCTTCGCTACTTTTAAGGTAATTGTTTCTTCATTGCTCGCGAGCAATTTGCAGTCCTTCACCATTCCCATACTAGCAATACAAGTACATACAGGAAATGACTTTGCATCATCATGTCCTGCATCTTCTACTTCATAAAATGAATCCATTATGAAATGCCCCCAAGAAAGAATACTTTAAGGAAAATAAACACAACAAAAAAGAGAGCAAAAGAGGGATCTACGTACCAACAGGTGGTGCAGTACCGGGTGTATGCATGTTGCATGTTTTTGACATTGCAATCATAAATACATCTATATTTTTCCCCATCTGAGGTAGTATTACTAGAGGATCATTGAAATGAGCTGAAGAATAAGATTGTTAGAGCATAAAAAAGCATGGATTAGCATGGACAAGATTGTTAGAGCATATTGTCGTTGGCTATGATCATTCCTATATATTTAGTGGAAACCATAAGTGGGGGATAGAACATGTGATCTACCTAGAGTACCTGTAGTACCTTCTTCATGACCATGAGGTTTAAAATTTTGCAAAAAAAGTTATAGAAACAACACTGTTAGTAATAACTGAGAGGGGGGGTGAATCAGTGGCCTCAAAAACTTATCCTTAACTTAACCACCAATAAATAAACCTCAAATTATTATGTCCCTACAAGATGCATGCCATGAGATACTTATAATGATTAACTGTCTGTCATTTTACCTTTTCTATCCTTATTCTCCTTGATTACCGACAAGAAGTATAACTATTTATCAAAATATAGTAAATATGCAGAGTATACCGATAAATCCAGTGTTAACTATGTTAGATACAAAACAATAAAGAAATAAATCATACACACATAACACATGAATTTTTAACATGGAAACCCTGTTAAAGGAAAAAACCACTAGGATTGGTACCCCAAATTTTCACTCTTTTGAAGTGAGCTCTGTTAGGAGCCAACCTTGTTAAAGGTTACAAACACACTATTAGGTTTGACCTTGTTAGAGGATTTTACACATATAGGTTGTCACTTAGTATCGGGCATCTAATGCTACCATCATTGAATCAGTGTCTCTCTTAGACTGTCAATAGGCATCGGTCATATCCAATGCTACTTTCATGAATCAACCTTTTTGGCACTCCTTGGGATGTACCTCAATATATAGAAGACTGTTAAGTCCTACTCTGTTAAGAGACTTGATGTTTCAATGGTTAAACTGAAACAAAATGACCTATTTCTAATGCAACTTGAATTGCAAATTTTCAGATCTATTTAAGTACATTACCTCTTTGATCAATGTATCAATTCAAATCTTTTGTGCTCCATACATTCTGCTCTATGATGTTGTGCTTGCTATTTGTCGGTGTCTGCAGAATTCCTTAGCTCTCCTTCAGCTTGATTGATCAGTACTGCATGAATTTTTTCTTCATCATTTTCTCTTTAGCATCCTATATCTATTCACTCCCCTTAATCCCCTTTTCATGTGATACAAAAATGAATTAAGCTTGTCTCTTATATAGACATGATAATCACTATTTCTTGATTCTTGGCGTGAAAAACAATACAGCCAATTTGATTTAAAGCATAACTCCTAATTTGTCTCATAGTTATCTTCATGCCAAATGTATAAATTAGATTTAAATAAATTACTTAACTCTGGTCGAATAAAACAAAGAAAACAACCAGTTAAGTCTATCTTTAGCTCTTGCCAGCTAGATATTTTGTCATTTTCTGAACTCTCTGTTCCGTCAGTCAACTCTTCAGTTAGTCATCAATTACAACTATCAGTTCCGTCGGCATGACTCTAGTTAGCTTTGGCATTTCCATCCATCGGGTATCATTGGACTTTTCTCATCAGGCATCCTGTGGTTTTGCTTCATCAGGCAACACTGTCTTCTGCTCGTCGGGTATCATTGTGACTTTTATTTTTTGCCTTTACCGATGGTGTGCACTCCGTCGGTGTTATCTGTCACTTAGTGAATACTTGAATTTTATGCATTGCTGAAAGAATAACCTTTGTTCCATTGATTCTCTCAAGTCTTTGGCATTATGTACATGACTGTACAAATGATATCAATTTGACATCAATGATAATACAAACCATTAACTGATTTAATGCCTTGCATTATCTTCAAGTTAACATTATCAAACATTTAATATGTTACATGTCATCAATCTCTCCCTTTGGCATTGATGGAAACAAACTTATATTATCACACTTTAATATTTCTAATACAATATGAAATACAACTATTGAGATTCATCAAACTACCAATCTCTCCCTTTTGTCAATCGATAAATGTCTAAACTTTGGTAAGCTCTGTTTTAGCTTAGATTTGATTCCTGCAGTTCTCTTTTCTTCTGATGTGTTGAGTCCTTTTCTTGTGTCAATTTCTCTCCTTTTGAATGTTCTCCTATTTTGATGTCTTTTTCTCTTTTCAGTAACTCTCCCTTTGTATAAGCTTTCATACAACTTTTTTTTCTTAAGGATATAATCTCTCCCTGTTGGAGTAGTCTAATAATGGATACTTTCTTAGGAGAATGTGATAATATGGATAACATCTCTCCCTTTGACACCAATGCCAAAAAAATATTTTACAAATATCTGACATTCATGTCAAACAATCATTTTCCTATCCATAATATATTCCTTGAATTTCCCTTATCCATCAACAATACAACAATAATCTCTGGTGCTTAGTTCTGATATATATATACCTGTCTGTATATAGATGTAGCTCTTAAGTTCATCTTGTTGCTTGCATCAACATGAATGATATTATTCTAATATGTAGGCTGATGCAGCCTTCATTCATTTTACTGACTGGTAGACAAGGGTTTGACCCCTAGTCTTTTTCTCAGGTACTCAAATGTATCCTTGGGTAGTGGCTTGGTGAAGATATCAGCCAATTGTTCTTTGGATTGCACATATTCAAGTATCACCTCTTTTTATTGAACTTGTTCTCTCAAGTAATGATACTTGATGGCAATGTGTTTAGTTTTTGCATGCATGACTGGATTCTTGGAAATGTTTAATGCACTAGTGTTATCACAATAGATAATCACTGGTTCTAAGATATTCATATGCATAGCTTTCAGCAACTGTTTGATCCATGAAATATTTGAGCAATTTGCAGAAGGAACAACGTACTCTACTTCTGCATTAGACTAAGAGATGCATCCTTGCTTCTTGCTAATCCATGTGACAAGTCTGTCACCCATAAAGAATGATCCTCCAGTTGTGCTCTTTCAGTCATCAAGATTTCCAGCCCAAACAGCATCGGTAAACACCTTAACATTAAATTTTCCTTCTCTTCTATACCATAAGCTGAATTCCTCAGTATTCTTCAGATATCTTAGAATTCTTTTCATAGCAGTCATATGTGATTTCCTGGGGTTAGCAAAAAATCTAGCAATAATTCCTACTGCATCTGCAATATCTGGTCTAGTGTGTACAACATAAATGAGTTTTCCAATCATTGATCTGTACAAAGTCTAATTTACCTCTGTTGTTTTGTCCTCCTTTTTCAACTTACATCCAGTAGCCATCGATGTTCCAACTGGTTTGGATTCTTCCATCTTGAAAATTTTTAGGACCTCTTTGATGTACTTGGACTGTGTAATTAAATTTCCTTCACTTTGTTGAATGATTTGTAGACCAAGAAAGAACTTGATCTCACCAAACATAGACATCTCAAACTCTTTTTTCATCTCATTATCAAATAATTTACATAGCATATCATTGCCTCCAAATATGATTTCATTAACAAATATTTCAGTAATCAAGGTGTTAGCATCAGTATCTTCTTTTAAATAAAGATTACTCTTTTCACAAGTCCTTACAAATCCAATACTTATTAGATAGGAATGAAGTCATTCATACCAGGATCTTGGAGCTTGTTTCAATCCATACAAGGATTTGTGAAGTCTACATACCATGTCCCTCTTGTCTGGATCAACAAACTCCTTTGGTTGTTCAATGTATACTTATTCTTCAAGTATTCCATTTAGGAATGCTGACTTGACATCCATTTGGTATACCCTGAATCCTTTGAATGCAACATAAGCAAGTAATATTCTTACTCCTTCTAGCCTAGCAATGGGTGCAAAGGTCTCTCCATAGTCTATACCTTCCTCTTGTGCATACCCTTTGCATACTAGTCTTTCTTTGTTCCTTGTGACTTCTCCATTCTCTTTCAGCTTATTCCTGAATATCCATTTTGTATTGATGACATTCTTGTTATCTAGTCTTGGCACAAGTGACCATGTTTTATTTTTCTCAATCTTCTCAATCTCATCATTCATAGAGCTTATCCATTCCTCATTATCTAGTGCAGCATTGACAAATTTTGGCTCAAACTCACAAATTAAACAATTTGAGTTTAAAGACTTACTTCTTGTTCTTGTACCAGCTTTCTTATCTCCTATTATCTAGACCTTTGGATGGTTCCTTCTTACATATCTTGCAAGTACATGTACAGTTCTTTGTCTATCAGCTTGGTCATTATTTTGATCTTCATTTTGTTCCTCATTACCTTCCACATTATCTTTGATCATTATCCTGACCGTCGGTATTTGTAGCTTGATGCTCAGGAGCAATGATTTTTAGCTCAGGGGCTCTACATTGTTTGTAGGGTAGAGTGTCAGGTTCCTCATTGTAAGTGAGATTATTGTAGTCTTCTAGTTCTTTAGTGATTTCTTGTTCATTCTTCTCTGCAAATTCATCTATCTTTACATTTGCACTTTCAATAATTTTGTTAGAGGCTTTGTTTAGACATTTGTAAGCCTTTCTCTTGGTAGAATACCCTAGAAAAATTCCTT
>MU225562.1:1742641-1762211 GCA_018584345.1 Thuja plicata
CTCTGCATTCTTCTGGCCATAAGTGCTTCTATTTCATCAAGATCATCTTCTTCATTTTCACTATCACTATCTTTTCTCATAGTGTTTTTGTGACTTGATTTACTTATTCTCATAGAAGTTTTGAATGGAGACTCTATGTTTGGTAAGACATTATTATCGAAGTTATTCATCTCAAATGAAATCAATCTACCAATTAAACTATCTAGAGTAACATTTCTATTTGCTATTGCTCTCATTTCTTGAATGGCAGATACTCTAATAGCATAAGTAGGCAATAAGGTTCTTAGAATTTTACTTACCATTGTATCTTCTTCCAGTAAAGCTCCAACTCTTCGAATAGCATTGACTACTTCTTTAATTCTTGTGTTGTACTGAGTGATTTTTTCTCCTTCTTTCATTTTCAGATCAGCAAACTTTCCTCTAAGGCTTTCTGCCTTGGCTCTCAAAACATTTTTGTCACCACCATGTACAAGCTTCAATTTGTCCCACATCTTGTTTACATTTTTGCATTCTTTGACATCTTCAAATTCAGCATCAGAGAGTGAGAAAAAAAACTCTATCATCATGCCATTATGTTCATGCTTTTCTCTCATTTGTTCAACTGTTGGTGCTTCTGTGGGAAACACATATTCAGTTTCTAGGAATTGAGTAATATCATTACCAATACCTGATAAGTGGAGTCTTATTCTGCTCTACCATGAAGCAAAATTATCTTTGTTCAACTTGGGCACATCTCATCTGTTCATCTTGTGATCTTTGGCTTAGGTCTTGAAACCTTCCTTCTACGCACACAAGCTTTGATACCAATTGTTAGTAATAACTGAGAGGGGGGATGAATCAGTGGCCTCAAAAACTTATCCTTAACTTAACCACCAATAAATAAACCTCAGATTATTATGTCCCTACAAGATGCATGCCATGAGATACTTATAATGATTAACTGTCTGTCGGTTTACCTTGTCTGTCCTTATTCTCCTTAATTACCAACAAGCAGTATAACTATTTACCAAAATATAGTAAATATGTAGAGTATACCAATAAATCCAATGTTAACTATGTCAGATACAAAACAATAAAGAAATAAATCATACACACATAACACATAAATTTTTAACGTGAAAACCCTGTTAAGGAAAAAAACTACTGGGACTGGTACCCCAAATTTTCACTCTTTTGAAGTGAGCTCTGTTAGGATCCAACCCTATTAAAGGTTACAAACACACTGTTAGACGTGACCTTGTTAAAGGATTTTACACATATAGTTTGTCACTTAGTATATGGCATCTAATGCTACCATCCTTAAATCAGCCTCTCTCTTAGACTGTCAATAGGCATCGGGCATATCCAATGCTACTTTCATGAATCAGCCTTTTTGGCACTCCTTGGGATGTACCTCAATATATAGAAGACTATTAAGTCCTACTCTGTTAAGAGACTTGATGCTTCAATGGTTAAACTAAAAAAAATGACCTATTTCTAATGCAACTTGAATTACAGATTTTTAGATCTATTTAAGTACATTACCTCTCTGATCAATGTATCAATTCAAATATTTTGTGCTCCATACTTTCTGCTCTGTGATGCTATGCTTTTTATTTTTCGATGTCTGCAAAATTCCTTAGCTCTCCTTCAACTTGATTGATCAATATTTCATGAAGTTGTTCTTCATCAGTTTCTCTTTAGCATCCTCTATCTATTCACTCCCTTTAATGCCCTTTTCATGTGATAAAAAAAAAATTAAGCTTGTCTCTTATATAGACATGATATTCACTATTTCTTGATTCTTCATTGTTCATTCTTGGCATGAAAAACAATCTGGCCAATTTGATTTAAAGCATAACTCCTGATTTGTCTTGTAGTTATCTTTATGCCAACTATATAAATCAGCTTTAAAGCAATTACTTAACTCTGGTCAAATAAAAAAAAAGAAAACAACTAGTTAAGTCTATCTTTAGCTCTTTCCAACTAGATATTTTTTCATTTTTTGAACTCTCTATTTTGTCGGTCAACTCTTCAGTTAGTCTTCAGTTATAACTATTAGTTCTGTTGGCATGACTCCAGTTAGTTTCAGGATCTTCGTCCGTCGGGTATCATTGGAATTTTCTCATCAGGCATCCTATAGTTTTGCTTCATCGACCAGCACTGTCTTATGCTTGTCGAGTATCACTGTGACTTTTCTTCTTTGCCTTTACCGATGGTGTGCACTCCGTCGGTGTTATCTGTCACTTAGTGAATACTTGACTTTTATGCATTGTTGAAAGCATAACCTTTGTTCTATTTATTCTCTAAAGTCTTTGGCATTATCTACATGACCGTATAGATGATATCAAGTTGGCATCAATGACAATACAAACCATTAACTGATTTAATACCTTGAATTATCTTCAACTTTACATTATCAAACATTTAATCAATTACATGTCATCAAACACGTCCATATTTTAGTTAATGACATAAAAGAGTATAAAATAAAAACCATTATTGAGCTTTTGTTATAATTAAATTTTTGATTAATACTTACTCTCAATTTTTCTTCTTGGTGCATCAATTTTTTTCCCCTCTTTTGTGACTTGAGAGTTTGAGGGTATCTGGATGACAAATAAAAATTTTCATTTGTAAATTTCCTTAGACACTTTTTAATCCCACTGACCGGGTCATCAGATTGTGCAAAATCAACAAACAATGGGTCCTCATCAAAGGTGTCATCATGAGGTACCGCAGGTTCCTTTCCCTTTCTCTGAGAATCTATCTGTGGAAACTATATTATTAGAACTACCAAAATTACTCCAAAATAGTCAAGAAAAGAACATAATAAAATAACATTTTGCTTCTATCTAATTTTTACAATTACAATGAGGTTTACCTTCTGGGTAGAAGAGTTGGGAGTATCATCACTATCCCTTCTATGTGTTTTCTCCATGTGCCCCTGTGACAAATATCAAAAATAAAATGTTAGAAAAAAAACTTAATAATAAAATGGTGTGTTGGGGTCATTGATTGGAGGTTGGTTTAAATAGTGCATAGTACATACCTGCACCCCCATGACAGTAGCTTTGTTTGTATCTATGTGGTTCAAATTGTAATTGATAAGCAACTCTTCCCCTTCACATATTGATTTTATCGCACATACAAATACATGATTTCCCTCCTGCATCTCAAATATGCAATTGAATTTCTTAATAGTTGACCCAGGTTGCATACTATTTATAAAACCTACAATATTCCCTGTTGCTTTTGGCCTTTCATCGATGTATATAGCCACTCTTTTACTTTGATTATTGTCTTTCTGTTGTATATAATTTTTTGAGAGTGCATACCTATGCATTAATTTTTTATTGAACAATATGCATCCAACTTTTGTAATCATAACAAGGCCCAACAAACTCTATCAATTCAACAACTTTGTTGTAAGATTCCTTTATGTCGTCCATGGAAAATAGGCCCAAACCATGTAACGACGATGGTGTTATGCAATATATCCTCTCGTTAACACAAAAATCATTTTTTATTGGAGGAAGTTCCTTGGGTACCCATTATTTCTATAGATTTTGGTACCTCAAGGTCACCTCGATGTCACATTTGGTCTCATCATCATAAGAACATGACTCGCCTCGAGAAAGAAAAAATTTCATGTGTTTATTCAATTTCCTTCTAGTCTTTTGACCCCTAGTTGATCTCCCTATTTTAGGCCTACTACATGTCTCACTTTCATCTTAGATTCCTATTTTTCCCTCACTTGAGGAAGACACATCTGACAAATACCTATTTGTTGGTACATGCACTCTATCAAATGAGATAGATAGATGGTAATGAGAGATATATTTTTTAAATGGGAGAAATATCTTAGAAGACATTAATATTACTATTGATAACTTTATTAAATAAACTATCTCTATAGGGTGTATTGAATTATACCTGTCCATCCATGAGACTATTGTCATGCCCAAAACTAGGGCAAAACACACAGACAATTTTTTTTTAAAAACACAAGTACATACAACTAACAATGGATGTGTTGAGGAAAGGTGATAACATGGTGAAGTTAGTCTGCGAGTTGCAAGGTATATTCATAGATTGAATTAGGGTTGCATCACATACGGATGTGGAATTGGAGCATCAACTTGTTACACGGGTTACATGAACTCTTGGGTCAGGTTGAATTAACTATGGTTTTATATTTAACCATGTGTAGTATCATGATAGTAATTTAATTGTGAAGAACATATTTTAAATTAGGTTGACCTAGTAATTACTTTAATTCTTAACCTAGATTACAACTTAATCCATTTAAATCTAGTACCAATTCCCTTTCAACCTTAGCTACTTACGACATTTAAAGTAACCTTTAGACATGATCCTCGATCAATCAAGTTTACTAAACAAAAGTCATTTCAACCTTAAAATATTTGAAAGTCAGTTAATTAACCTTATCTGCATAACATCTATAAACAACCCCGATATAACTATTTCACATACATTAGTTAAATAAATAAAAGAGAACTAAATTAATTACAATAATTAATATGTATAACCTTCCTTAACTATCCTTGGACCCACTTAAACATATATATTAAAATATCCACTAATGTAAGGACTAATTAAATTCTACTCCCTTTTAAACAAAACATACATGAAACATTTACCATTTAACATAATTAAAATTTAATAACAACTCACTATACCAAATAAACTACTAACTAAAATCTAATAATCAAAATCTAATCTAATTTCTAACCTACTAATATCAATTTTAATTAAATTCTCCCCCTTTTAAAAGAAAACACATGCAACCATAGTCCATTAATTCCCTAATAGACAATTAAATTAACCTTTAATAAAACAATTAAATTAACTTCTAGTAAAAAAAAAAATTAAATTAACCTCTAGTAGAAAATTAAATAATCCTCTAATCCTTTTAGAACACATGGGAAACATATTTCAATTTAATAATAATAAAATTAAATTAACAGCTAACTATACACTAGAATACAAATTAAAATCTTTTAACAATCTTAAACTAACCTAACTTACTAACATTAATGATCTATTTTAAATAATTAGCCATTGGATAAAATAGACTATTATCTTAAAAAGTTAATTCATTTCTAATTAAATCTGAACATGTTAACAAATCTATTAATTACTAATCCTAATCAACTAACCTAAACAACCCTACTAATCCTAACCTACCTACCTACCAAACTATCACATCACCCCCTATTCCCAAGGCCCACTTGCCAAGTGGGTGGGGTGATGGAAATCCCCAAGCTACCCTAAGACTTGCGCAAGTTATGCAAAAAGAGCCTTTTTGAAAAAGGCAGCGCATGCAACAAGGGCTGAGGTAGGGTCCACTTCAAGGCTTCCCTTTATTAGTTTACATTAGGGCTTTCTTGTCATGGGAATATGCAATGATCCCCATGTCAGACCCCAAGTACGCATGGAGTGGGGAGGCTTGACTTTTAGAAGGGAATTAATAGCATGTCAACCCACATCCTACGCATGGTGGTGAGAAGGTGAGGAAGGAGTATGTGGGTGGGACCCATGAGGATGCATTCAAAGGTAAGACTTGCTTGCATTAATATCATTTTTTTTTTATGTTTGTGTTTAATGTGACCTATGCCACACACATACCTGCGCCCATTTATGGAAGGGGAGTGTTTAGCAAGTGGTAAGAAATTTTTAATTTAATTTAAAATTTAGTTATTTCTAACAACTGGGTTAGGTTAGGGAGTTAGAATACTAACTCTAGTTAGGAAGAGCATCTTAGGGAGGGAATATTATTTGTGGCAAAGAGAATTATTTTCCTTCCCATACAAATTTTAGAGAGCATTTTTGCTCTAAAAATCTGGAAAGTGTCATGGGTATTATTTGGTTTTAGCTTCTATCATTGATATTATTGATTTTATTATAGGAGTAGTTAATTTTATGCATCTAAATTATTTTATTAGTGCAATATACTAAGTGAACTATAAATTGAATATTAGTATTAGTTGATTTATACATTAATATACTAACTTGTTGATTTACTAATGTTATCAAGTTTATCTTTCCTTCTCAAGAATTGAGGTTGCAATGAAAATATTAAGGTAGAGTGTTGAACCAATTGAAATGGAATATAGATTTTCAAAAGAAGAATGGAGTGTTTTTAACTTGAAAACTTACAATCAAATACATTATAGAGAGTACAAGATTCATAATTCCACAAGCTTTTATATGCTATGAAAACTATTACATAATGAATAAGAGCTCTTCACATCTTACTTTATAAAGCTTTTAATATGGACATTACAACACTTAACAAAAAATCAATTTCAATACAAAGGAGTAATCATGCAACATTAAAGTTTCTCTCACACAATTACACAAAATTAGAGATTTCTCCCAAGCTTTTCTACAATCATCTTAACTTCAAAACCTACAAATACATGAGGAGAACATGGGAAGCTCACCTCCCATCCTAGGTCTCAAGGAGACCACCCCCGAGCTAGAATAATTGATAGCCAATGGGTGACAATCACACATCCACATACATGAATACAACAATAAAGAACACCCTCCCAAGGCTTGCACAAATGGATTCACATGAACCCATAACAAGGGGTTAAGGTGGATTTCCATGTAGGATAATTCCAAAATAATACATTCAAATAACATGCCTCTTCAAGGCTAAAACCACATACATCTTTCCATCCAATCTTCTCCTTATCTCCCCCAAAATTTAGATCAAATACAATGACATGCAAGGGCCCATACACCTTGCATTTGTTTCCCTCTACTCTCCATGAGAAGAGACTCTACACTATCATGAAATCCAACTAACCCCTTCCCCCATACATGGCCACTTCTTCCCTATCCAAGGGTGAGTAATGTCATCACACCCTTCACAAAACTCCCATATTCAAAACAAAGATAAAACCATAAGTAAGAATTTAAACCCAAAATCTCATTCCCTTACATAATAACAATACAAATACATTTCACATATGCAAGAGAATGAAAAGAACATACAAATCTACTTGCAACAAAACAAAGCACTTTCATTGAAATGGAGACCAACCTTCATAATGTGTTATGGAAAATGAATTTTGAGAAGAGCCCAATCCCTTATGCTTTCTCCATCCAAACCCTAATGTCTCTAAAAGTAGAGAGTGTGTGAACACCCACTAACTCTACCAAGGGCCTCTAAAAATACCTCCAACTTCTACCCATCCACCAACATTAAATTCAGATTTGACCCTAAAGTCCTTTGGCTTTTTCTTGTCCTCTATCATAAATGTCAGATTGGAAAGGAGTGTGGGTTTGGGTAAAAGGTCAAGACTTACTCCATTTTCGAAGCATGTGGAAAATGGGTCATAAATTAGGTCACCAAGGCCACTAGGGGATTCTAGATGTGTTAAAAACATTCCTAACCCATACCCCTATCACTAAGGTACTAGGATTTTGCTAAATTTGACCTTTAGGAACTCTGTTTGGCCTCTAGAAGTGGCTAGAAAAGAATGAAATCTAATCGATCAAATTGGTGGAACTTTGCAAGTATCTCCAACAAGGGGTTTAATTAGGTTCCTAATGAGTCAGTTAGGCTTAGGTTTACATTTCCAACCTTATTAGACATGTCATTACATAAACACATAACGAGTGTTAAGTGACACTATAAAATGACATAATACAACATTGACATGTCACTAATTACATAATGAAAACACCTAATACATACATACAATTTTATGGTCACAAATAAAATCACTTAACAACGAGGTTCGAACCTCTTCATTAGGTTCAACCTTGGCTTTATAGTTTGCACATATGGTTGGTTACTGATTCTCCGACTGATTCCATGGTTCTCTTTCCTACACACTAAACTCGAGCATCAGTATTCCAAGATAATAAAATCACATGCAATATACATATTCAGTTCATACTTAGCAACATTAATCAATAAGAAGAATTAAATTCCTAATTATAATTTTCATACATAAATTTTTAAAACATAATAATTCCATAATCATCATGACATAACATCCATGAAATAATCAAGTCTATTCATAATCCGATCTTCTCATCAATTCACTTATCTAAACATGTATAATCAAAATCAGCCACATGTTCTAGGTCTAATCCAATCATAATGTAATCTATATAATATAATCATTATCATAAACATAATATCTCCAGTCTCTGTCAGGATAATCAAAAAGTGTATCAATGTATTAAAATAAGTGTATCAACTAAGCTATGATGGGTCGGGGTGAGGCCTCACAACTGTGCGAGATGCTCATGAAAGGGGTTGGGGTTCTTGCATATGTAATTCGATTATTATATGTTAGCTAAAAATTTTATGATATGTATACTCAAAATTACATAGTAGATAACTTGAACAATATACAGTTATCATAATCATTGTATATTTTTTTATTCCTTACCTTTACTTTATGTTGTCTATAAAGGACCCTCAACAGAAGCTGGTTTGACTATGTTTGTATTCAATTACCTATTTCCACCAAGGGTGGAAGCATCACACAAAATATATACATGAAATCAACACCAACAATAAATACATATGTATCACATCCATCATAAGCATCACATATGAATTAAAAACATTAAAAGGTACATCATGAATTAATTATGTAATGGCATTGGAATCCTATACATAATGAATAAACTATGTAACCATATAAGTCAAACATATTTCTATCAAGAAATTAGTATTAAATAGATTAAGGATTTGATCGCATAACTCTACATTTCATTCATGTCATTGATCTTAATCTTAATACAACTCATCATCATGATCATCATCATTGTTGTCATCCTCACCACCACCACCACCAACATCATCGTCATCATCATTGTCATCCTCATCCTCATCGTCATCCTCATCATTAGTAGCAGCATCATCGTCATCCTCTTCTTCTTCAAGAAAAATTGTGTAAGGAACATCATTGACTAACTATCGATCATGATCATCATCTACATCATCTTCTACTTCTTCAGTATCTTCTTCTTCCATCACATTATACTTTATCAACCTTCCTCTTGGATCAAGTCTAAAAACAAATGACCAATCTAGTTTATGTGGAACTTCTGAGTAAAATACCTGCTCACATTGGATTGGAAGAACATAGGTCTCATCCTCAACTGGCTCAAATGACCTTGTATTAGCCATTGCAAATCCATTATCATGTTCAATAACAGTTCTAGCAGAATCATTTTGATTAATTCATAGCATGTACCATTTGACAATAAAGATAACTAATTTGAAGGCATTAAATTCACACTCAAGTATATCATCCAAAATTCTATTATATCAATTTTTAGACTCTCGAGGATGTAAGTCATTTCTAGATTAAATATTAGTCACTTGAAAGACTGTAGTTATCCCAGGATCAAAGGTTTTCTTCGTGTCATCCAAATTTTTGATGCAAAATTTATGACCATTGTAGACCATATCCTTTTGGTGTTTGACCTGCAATAATATGTCAAACATGTAAAAATTGTTGCATCGTGAGTTGATAAATATAGAGGTGATTAATAGATATATAGACATACATGTTTATCTCTTAAACCATATGCTAAATCTATTTCCCTTTACGTAACATTGGAATCTGCATTATGATGAGCTTTAACCAATGAAGACACACCTTCTCATGTTAATGTGTGACCAGAATGTTGACATCGTTCAATCCATTATATTATCCAATCAAGATTGTTTACAATATATAAATGTAGTGCATCCCACTCTTGACCAATTGTACAAAAAATAAATAGATGACTTACAACTAATTTATTTTGAAGATTAAGAATTAATTAGCTACAAAAATATCTTATAATTAATTACCTCTCAATTTTCTCAATCTACCTTTGGCCATCAAGTACTCCCTTTCAAGTTTGTAAATGGGGTCGGGATCCCAAATGTGATCTACATAGATATTTGTTGTAAACTTAGGAAGATATTCAGTAATATACACCATAGTCTAGTATACCATATATCACTCCACCCTAGAACCCTTAGGATGTGCTCTTTGTCTAACCAAAGCTTTCAAATATTTCAAGTGCCTCTCAACCATCCACATTGACCTAGTGTGTATAAGTCCACACGATTCACTGTCCTCAACTTGGTGTATGAGGTAGTGTTCTTATGCATTGTAAAAATTTGAAGATAAACACTTTTACATTTCACACATTAGATGAATATTTTCTCTTCCAATATTTTATATTTTCTTTATGTATTTCTTTAGATGACAACCACCTACAGCAAAAATATATAAATACAAGACTTTACAAAATAATATACAATATATTACATAACAAGAAAAATAAATCACAAATATAATAAATATATATAGAAAATTGAACAAATATCACTTTTTACCTCATATATTTTCCAAGATCATATATCACTTGTTTGACGTTATTTTTGAAGTGCTCTGGGAGAGATAGAGGTAGCATGTACTACAACAATTATAGACTGATCATTTCATTGTTTTCTAACATAATACAATGAAAAGTACATGTAGTTTACAAATATATTGTAAATACAAAAGAACATGAATTACTTTGATGAAGGTATGCCAATCACGCATTTTCATCCCTAGCCCAAATTCACTTTTCTTTGATATGAGATTGTTTATATTCTCAGTAAATTCTATGGGAAATCAAATTTTTCATATGACTTCTTTTATAGCATTACTTTATTGGTCTGTTAATAACCAAGGAAGGGAACTTATATTATCTAGTCTCCATTACTATTTGATTGAATAAAAATTTTCATTTCATAATTAAATTCATGAATGTCACTACAAATTTTAACAATTTTTTCTTTGTCACATCTTTCATCCAATATTTTACATAATGTCTCTGTTATATTCTTTCCAATATGCATAGTATCAAACAAATACATAATTTGTAGCTTCTCGTAGTAGGGAAACCTACAAAATTGTCTGGGGTTACTTTTTAGTCCCTTTGGAAGGTGGTCGATAATGCCTTGATGACCTTCCCAATCATCAATTACATAATCAGTAAATAAAACAAAATAAAAAAATTTAAATTCCAAACATAAACCATTAGGTGGAATGACATTACCTTGATGATTTATTCTATTATATTTCAAATTCCATAGGCGAGGTGTCATTCTTCATGGCTTTGATGTATTTTATTCTTTCCCATTCAAAATATATTTTTTGGTACTTCGATATTTATGATTTATGTGGAGGAAGTGCCTATACTCATCAAACACTTGCTTTCCTAAACTTTTTGAATGATGAGATTTCATCTTTGGACCACAAAATGGACATGAAAATTTTTCTTTTTTTTGAAGACCTACAAGATAATGATATAATTGGATTAAATATGTTAATTTTTATAATTAGAATTATCATGTGCAACTTGAATTCACTATAACATACCACAAAAATGTGTTAGCCCTGAGGCATCATGTATTGTCCATACAATCATTACATGGAATTAAAATAGTCTTTGTCCTATTGGTCTAGAGACGTCATACATAGTGACAATATTTTATCACTCTAACAACTTGTCCCTAAGAGGCTCAATATATACATTCATATCTTTAACTTGGTACTTACCTAGTTGAATTAACAACAATATTACATAATTATTGTGACCATTTTACTGCAAGATTTATAATTACATGTAGATAACTATTAAATGATAAAATACCTAGAATAATCATTTCCAACATAATGTGCTCCCTCTTTATTGACATTCATGGAGGAATGTTATTTTTGATAAAAAAAAGTAGGCCACGCCGAGTAAACAGATCTCATCTCTCCAAATGGATTGACACTGTTTTTTGTTATTGAAAGCCTGAGCTTACGAGGCTCTTCTTTAAAGTGTGGCCACTTTCCCTCTATGTCCATAAATGTTGAACCATCTGCAGGCATTTGAATAATGTCATCTCAACTTATATTGCATGCATAGTGATCCATAAATTGGTCCAAGCTACTGCACCATAATAATCATTGCATACATGGAATAATGGGAAAGTAATGAAGAACCTTGCGAAAAACCTTTTTTGTTATTTGGTCTATTCGATATCTATCCGTATGACATTCAGGGCATTTTTTGCAAAATCATGTTCTTTATGATATATAATATAATCATTGGGACCATCATCTATTGCTTGGTACTCCATTCCAATATATTTTATAGTGGCACCTAATTCTCGGTATGAGCGAGGTAGAATATTTGATGGTGGTAAGAAAAACTCACATATCAATCTACATCATATATATAAGTTATTAATATAAAAAATATTAAGGGTACTTGATTCACCCTTTATTAACTATAATGACATTTATGACATACCTTAACATACATGACATTTTTATGTTGGATAAATCATTCATAACCTTCAATTTCACCAACAATAATACAACAAAAAGAAGAGTTGTTTGGGAGCCTTCATAAAGGGTTGTTTCTGCCTTATCAATTAAAGGTATATCATGGATGACATCAAGGTCATCTTGATCATCATCATCAGCTGTGCCAGTACCAAATGTGTCATAGATTAGTGTATTTGTACCATCATCTTCAAATGTGTTTCCTAGCACATGATCATCATCTTCCATTGGATCATTATCTTTAGCTTTGATATTTACACCTCCATGTTCCTCCACTTCTAAAACCATATTCTATAGGTTGTGGTGGTCTATATCATGTGCCCTAGGGAGCTCAATCTATATAAAAATGATGAAAATAAATAAGCCATGATCATGATCTCATCATCAAGTGAATTTTTGTGTATATAAATTGTTAAAATGATATAATGAACAACTTACCAATGGATGATAATCATGTCCTTAAATGTGCCCATTCTCCCTACAATTTATTTAGCTATTTTGATTAGCAGTATTCTAGTGTTTAAGCCCTTACAAATTTTGCAGGGACAAAAACATTTTCCATCACCTTTTCTTTTGAAGTTAGATCACAATCTAGCGACTATCTCCCTATCTTGTTCTTCACTTATATTATTTGACACGATCCTTCTTCACAAGAAAAAAACTCGGCTATGGAAACTTTGGTCTATAACCTTCAAACACTAAGAAAAATGATGTTGAAAGTACACAAATATTCTTAGACCCAGTGATATATAGAAATTGAAAAGTTATTTATGAAATGATGTTTTTATATAGTATACCAAATTGAAATACTTGAACATAGAGACTTTCAAGATCCACAATTTATCAATTATAAGATCTTGAGGGAGTGAAATGGAGGTTTAAATAAAAATGGAGTCTAAAAGGCCTATAAGCTCTTTAAATAATGTAAACATGGCCATTTGAGTCATTCAATGTAATAAAATACAATAAAGATGCAAAAGATATAATATTGCCAAAATAGGCCTAACTGGGCTAATTATGGGGTTGATGGTAGAGTAGGAGTTTTAATGTTTTTAAATATTTCATAAGGTCATCAGAAGACCATATTTAATTGTAATAAGGTTTACAAGATAGTTGTCGAGTTGACAACTTAGTTGTCAACTTGACAACATTCTTACATCTTTTCTTAATGCAAAATTGTGGGGCAGTTTAGAAGGTAGTTGAACATTTTTTGTGGTCTTTGAACCACATATGAGTCTATTTAAGACTATGGTTCCTGAGAATGAGGAGAGGAATGATAAATGGAAGAGTTTTGATTAATGAAAGTTAAAGTTTTCCTGCACTTTTTGTATTCTTTTTGTTGTTACAGTCAAGTTTTCAGTCATTTCTTATTGGTTCAATGAGATTATTTTGAAATAAAGTGATTTGGATTTAATAATTATTTGAATCTAGAACATTGTGGTTTTTTAATGAAGTCATTTGGTTGGTTTTAACGAAAGATATCCTCATTTTAGTCTGACTAGTTCAAACCCTCACTAGGGTAAACAAAAAACAATAAGATGTAGTTTCCTTTTGTCTACACGTGTGATTGGAATCCATGATGGGAAGGGTTATGGTAGGTCTTGTATTTTACCTTTCTAAAAATGCTTTTAAGACATCATGCAGATATTGGCCACGTGATTTGGTGGTGATAAAGTGTCTAGATCAGTCACAATGAAGGTTTGACTGGGGATAGTGACAGAAAAAGGGCTTTGTCCACCAATAGGGTGTGAGAGGAGGTTATGTTGACCATGTTCAGTGATGAAAGGAGGACATACAAGATGATGAATCCCATGCAAGGGTAGGAGAGTCCAAGGAAGGGGAAGATAAAGCAGGGTAATAGAGTTATGTATTGACTGTCACAGTGGGATGGTGATAAGGTAAGGTTGCACTTAGTTTTTTATCCTTGTGCTTCATGGCTCAAGGTGAATGGTGTATATGTGTATAGGGTCCTATAATAGTTTTATAGTGTTTCAATGCATTTGGAGTGAATGGAACACTAGTTTAAATGGTGTTAATTGTATGTCTAAAATGTTAAATGGTGATTGTCTCAAAAAAATTAATAGATTGGTTTGTTATGAGTTAAATGAGAGTAGTGTGTGAGTGTTTGGGGTTTGGTAAGATGTTCTCTAGATGGTAGGTTGTAAGGGGAACCAAAGTAAAAGTAAAGAACCTTGGGTGGTATGATGAAAGTGTGTTGGGATATTAGGAATTGAATACATCATAGGTAGAACTAGAATATGGAATCAGACTTTGTGAGGGTGATCATAACTCAACCATGAACTAAATCTCCACTCATGGACTCTATCCTGAACTCCAAACTCTGATTTCAAACTTTGTCCCCTTGTGACTGTCTATACTCCCACCAACACCTTCTCAACATACATAACATTTGACCCTTTCCTTGGATCAGACCTTGACCCTTGCACTAAGAAAACAATTCATAATCACCAAGTTACATGATAGTGTCATGATTATAGGAAAGATTATACTACCACAAGAGGTTTCAAAATTATATCTAAAAATAATCATATTCATAATGAAATCAAAAAAAGATATTAAAATACAATTCAACATAAGGAAGGAAAGAAGTATTAATGTAAAGAGTATTCCTAGGTCACAATTGAGCACCAAGTATTAATCAGTGATCACAGTGCTTCTCATTCTGCATGAGTTATCAAAGTTAAAAAAAATCTAAACAATGACAAGATATCACTGCACGAAACCATTGAAATTAAGCAAACATCAAGTTTTTCTAAAAGGATCATGAACCATTGTAATTATATAGAAGCAAAGGACAACGCTATTTTCAGCACAAGTGAACACATATGTTAAAAAAATGGGAGCCTTAGAATAGTATATGGACATCTATGGACATCTATCAAAGAAAATAAAAGGTGCATATTTGGTTAGATACCATGCTTCAAAATGCTCTTGTAGATATGCATGCAAAATGTGGAAGCACATAAATAGAAAAAACTACAAGAATATTACCATCCACTAGGGTGACTAGCCACACACATGTCATATACATGTATAGAAAACTTCATTAGCAATGGCTCATATGAAACTGATTGCATCAACTAGTCACTAGTATATTTGAGGCCACATTCTAATGGCTATCTGTTGAATATTCAATGCCTATCTCTCGGTTATCCAACATACACCATCGTCAGAGTTATTTTGTCACAAATTTCTACCAAGATGGTAACCATTGCTATTTCGACCACCCTAACCGTCGAAAATCAGCACATAAATACACAATTTGTAAGAAAATTTCTGACACTACCCCTGTCATAAGTATAGCCTTTTGATGGTTATCCAGTGACATTTTTGATGGTAGTCCCATCATTACTATAGCATCACTGTCAAACAATGGCGTCAAAAATGGAGATTTCCCAACGGTTGTCTAGAGACATTATCGATGGAAACTCGTTGTTAGTATAGCATCGTCATCGAATGTGAAGTAAAAAATGTAGCTTTTTTGACAGTGTTTCAGAGAGATATTTGATGGTAAGCCCGTCGTAAGTATAGCATTGCCATCGAAGAGAGGCATCAAAATTGTGGATTTCCTGATAGTTTCCCAGAGACATTTCCAATAGCAAGCCCACCATTAGTATAGCATCACCGTCGAACATGGGAAACAAAATTTAGATATGCCAACGGTAGTCTAGAGATAGTCCCAACGGTATCGCCATCTTAGTATAGGATCACCGTCCGAAGAGTTTCTAGGTGCGTCAAAATATCGACGAAGAGGGGTGCTAAAGATAACAAAGCTCAAGAGGCCATTATAGTTGGTCTTCATCTTTGGTCCATATTATTGACAAAATGGTTTACCTTTCATTAGCTCATCAAATACAAGGATTTGAAATAATTTAATAGAATATTTTCATGATAAAATACATTATTTAAGTTGATGTTACATGAATTTATCTACTTCGCATGCTTTTCATCTACGAGGATATTGATAATGAAGCATCTCCTCATGTGGCCCACATTACTTAGGCCATGGGTGGGGATGCTTATTTATCATTATCTCTATAGTCGATAAGTGTGGGAAATAGATAAATTCATGCAGTGTCAAACTAAAATAATGTACTTTATACATTAAAATATTATCTATTAAATTCTTTCAGATCACTACATTTGATGAGCTAACGAAAGGTAAAACATTTCCTCAATCCTATGGACCAAAGATGAAGACCAACTATTATGGTCTATTCAGTTGTGCTATATTTAGTCCTAGCTACTGGGTAAGGCCTATAAGACTTATACCTGCTAATCATTGAGAATAATCACTGCCTTTCCTTTATGTACACTACACAGTGTCCAATATATTACTAAAGATGAAGAGAAGGCATAAAATATGAATGGATAAATAGAACAAAAGATACAATAATATTATCTTGTTTTTCACATTCTTATAATTGACCAAATAATTGATTCCTTCATACCTCTAGTGTTGATGAGTTGTAGAAGCATAACATGTTTTGATGGTTTCATGAACAAAAGACTACAAACAATTTTTTTTGTCCCTGGGACCCTGAAATATTGAGCTTCTCTTTGTTTCGAGAATAGTTTAACATTCTTTACTTAACAGGGCTAACTACGTGAAGGTGGAAGCTCACCTGGCCCCTCCTAGGAGCATCCTATGATCCCTTGCGACACTTTAAGATCTCTAATATGTATTCTTAGGGGTCGTAAAGGGTCATAAGGAGTCATAAGGGGTCCTGGTACACAACAACTAAGAAACATATATACAGGTATCATGGTCACAATTCTTTGAAGACACAACATAATTGAGTGGTATACTAGGACGATGCAACACAACCACCCTCCAGTTCTAAGTTGACACTATAGGGTCCAAAAACCATAGATAAGGATGGTTTTTGGATCCTACAATATCAACTTCAAATTGGAGGAGTATTGGTTGCATTGCATCATCTAGGTATACCACTCAATTACGTTGTGTCTACAAAGAATTGTGACCATGATGCCTACATTTATGTTTCTCAGTTTTTGTGAGATTAAAATTCTTATAAGGAACATGTCATGTCTATGTGGAACTACATAGGATTGTCACCAAGAAAAAGGTGTTTTCTAGTACAAAAGATCTAGCAGCCTCTAGGGCCTTTGCTTGAATGCATTATACCCCTGACGTACTTCATGGAAACATTTTGCATCAGGATTACAGGGAAATGCAAACCAAGATTCATAAAGAGAAAGGTATTGCTCTTGGAAAATGGTTGATGGTGGTTGATGAAGAAGATTTGAAAATGATGCAACATTTTCAAATCTTCTTCATAATCATCATCAAATGAAAATTTTCAAATATTCTTCTACGTAATCATCATCAAATGAAAATTTTCAAATCTTCTTCATCATAATCATCATCTATTGAACTCATAGCCCTTCATTTTTTCTTGGTATGAATGAAGAAATGGTTCCCTTAAAGATACAAGAGGTCACATGTACTTATTCATCGCTAGAACGTTCTATATCTTTAAGGTGAACCAATTCTTCATCGCTCACCATGAATTCTTCATCTCCTCTTTCCATGTATCAAGCAATGTTTAAAAATAAGTTGTTTGTAGAAAAAGAGAAGTAATTACAATGGCAAGGACAATGAGGTGTAAACAATATAGTGGTAAAGAAAGACAGTGAGAAGCACTATTAAGATGAGGAAGGTACTGATTTTCAGTATTATCATGTATTTCCAAATGAAGTCATTGAAAATCCCATGATGTCATGGAAAATAATACAAATATAGTGCTTTCAAAAGAGGAAAAAGAAGTGAATTTATCATATGAAATGATGGACACAGTCAGCAAGACTGAAGTATATCTCAATTTTAAATAGGCACGTCCATCATTTACAGCAATACTAAGTTCAATTTTATGCCAATTCTATTAAGTAACAGAAAAATAGGAAACATCTTCCAGTCATATTTAAATCCAAAGATCATGAATTATATCAAAAATGTGAGCAGCAATCAAGAGTGTATGTCATGAGAGTAATATTCAATGACACCCCATAGAGAGCATGGTCATGATAGTGTTTCTAAAAGACATCAAAGTGATAGTCCAAAGGTAATAGGGAAAATATTATTTGTTAAAATAATAGGTAGTTTAGAAATCAATAGTTTTTCCCGAGACAATGTGTGTGATGTGTTAGCACTGTATCAAAAAAAATTTGAATCCCTTGGTCTTGTCATTTTCCCGGGCTTTCTTGTTTTCAAAGTCTTGTGTTTTACCGCTCAAAATGAACCAATCACTTTTTGAAGTCATATTTCATCTTTAGTCGCTTTGTCGCATCGGTTTTATCATAAGGTTTTTAAGTTGTGCGAGTAGGCGATGAGCTGTTAATGAAAAGGTTAATCGCACAGTCGCGAGCTGTTTGAGTCAAGTTTCAGTATGCCTGCGAGTGGGCGACGAGTAATAAAATTGTGTATCGCGCAATCGCGATGAGCCCATGTTAAGTCATCATCGGTCTGCGAGTGAGCGGGTCTTATGTTTGTAGAAGTTAATCGCGCAGTCGCAAGCTGTTTTTGAAGTTAACTCGAAGGTTAGCGAGTCAGCGACGAGCTAAATTCATGTCTATCACGCAGTCGCTGGAAATTTGTGCTGTATGTTTTATGCTCCGTGACCGAGCGAGTATTGTTGAAACTTAAGCGGTCGCACAGTCGCATCAAGCTTATATCAATGTTTTGAGTTGCGCGAGAGCACGACGAGGTCATGTCATGTAGTTGTCGCTTACTCGCATAGGTTTGACTCATCTTGTTTTTTGCAGGGCGAGTGTGCGACCAAGATATAAAACAAGGAGATGAGATGTGCATCGCCCAGTCGCACAAGTACTTATTAAGTTCTGTGATAGTTCACGACCGAGCGACTAAGGACCCATTTGAAAGCCTCGCTCAGTTGCTGAAGCTTTGAGGTGATGGTAAGTTAGCCCGTGAGCATGCGACGAGCGGAAAATAGATGATTTCACGCACTCACTATTCAATGCAGATGATCAGAAAAGAGCTCGCGAGTGAGCGACAAGGGAAAAAGTGAAGCATTCGCGTACTCGCGATATGAAATGAAATGAAAGTTTGGAGCCTGCGAGCATGCGACGAGCTAAAGGAGAAGGTCATCGCTCAGTCGCCAAGCAGAAGAGAAGAAAGAAACATAGCTCGCGACTGGGCGACTAAG
>MU225562.1:1821992-1838474 GCA_018584345.1 Thuja plicata
GCATTCGCACACACGGGAGGCCCGTCGAGTGACCGGTACCGGTGAGTGGTCTATCTGAGACCTTACATTTATTATTGTTAATATTATTTAATGCTTTGGGGGGGTAGTTAGAGCATTAATGGGGGAAAAATGAATGGCAAACCAGAAACGCCGGTTCTCGAACCGGTGTCTGCGAGGACGCCGATCCCTGGATCGACATCTTCGTAGACGCCGATCTCAAGATTAGCGTCTCCAGAAATGGTTGTGCCAGACTGGCATCTTCGAAGATGTTGAACCCAGACCTGCATCTTTGAAGATGCTGGTCTGCGGGAAGGTGCATCGGAGACGCTGGTGTATGAACTGACATTTCTGGTTGAACCTGCGTCTGCGCCTAAAAATGCAAACGCCGAGAGGGAGGGAAAATGGAGGGACCCGACGGGGGCCGGGGATGGGTCGACATAAGACCTAGGGACAAGAGGCCCCACTTTGGGAAGGGTTAGACTAGGACTAGAAGAATAGGTGACTGACATGGTGGATTCTATAATTCTTGCAGGAGCAGTTCCCACCATTGGGATCACAAGAGCATTGGCCTCCTACCATGGAATTGGAGTCTCATTGACGGAGGACGACTGGGGACTATTAGCGGTGGTTGGGTTGGACTATGTGCCCCATTGGCCTAGGCTATGGGCACACAATGGTATGATGAACGCCGTGATCAAGTGATGGCATAGCGACACCACCACTTTTCATTTGCCTACTAGAGAGGCAACCATTACTCTAGAGGACGTCTAGCAGATTCTACGGATACCCATCTGAGGGGCGATTCCTCAATACAGGTTGGAGGATAGAAACCACTATATGGAGATTGCATTTAGGTAGCTGATGAGGTGGATCTCGACATATCGAACCTGGATTCCCTGGCAGCTAGCAGTCGACAGGCGACTGAGGCGGATAGCTCTATATATTGCCAGATTGATTGGGGGGCAGATGTTAGTGGATCTTGCAGGACACAGTTTTGGGATGGGCTGGTCATGGGCACTAGCTCAGATGCTGGAGTAGGGGACCTCTTATTGCTAGGGGTATGTTTTCCTAGGATATCTATACCATGATTTACACATGGCTACATACCGTGAGGCACGCAACATGGGTACCAGGGTGACTTTGCTGTTAGTGTGGGCCTAGGAGCACATTGCAGTGTTTTGACTGATGACGGTGAGGGAGTCATGCTAGCTTAGGGATCCTTATGCCTACAGATAAAGGCTCCCTCTGAGATACACCTCTGTCGGCCAGACTGGATACTGGCGATGACTACTAGACGAGGTACAAGTTTTCTGCTAGACCCCGTATAGGTTATGCGAGCCATGGGGAGCTATGGACTGGGAAGCAGGGGTGGAGGACAGATTTGAGGACTTTTTATACCTCTCATATGTTCAGACCAATTTCTTTCTACTAGGGAGGACTATCCACCAGATAGAGAGATACAGACCGTCCAGGGTCATGCGACAGTTTGGGTTGCAGCAGGGAGTGGTGGCAGAGGATGCCTTACATCCTCATATCACCAGGGAGGTAGGGACATGGGGCAGGTATACAGATGCTCTCACAGTGAGGGCATCCTAGAGGGATATGGTATAGATAGATTTTATGGCGCAGCCAAACATTACAGATGCATGGATGACCCCGGAGTACGCAGCATGGTGGGCTGCACACACACTAGTTAGACTGACCGACCCGGCTCAGGTGGCTGTGCATGAGCAGCTAATAGGGGACCTGGATGTGGATTATGGTACAGAGATCAAGGATGCCCCAGAGACCTCAGCACCGGGTCAGAGGATGAGGCCACAGAGACAAGTTAGACCTCAGATAGAGGCACGGGATTAGGGACCACAGGGGCCCCCACTAGCATAGGGACAGGATCAGGCATAGGCAACACCAGTGCCACCATAGGTATAGGCACACACACAGGTACCACCATAGATACAAGCACAAGCACAGGCACCACCAGTGCCACCATAGGTATAGGCACAGGCACAAGCACCACCAGTGCCACCATAGGTACAAGGGCCATAGGGGCCACCCGCAGGGTATGTGGAACCGGAGACTTATGATACTGTCATCATAGAGTAAGACAACCTTCAGATAGAGTGCACTAGACTGCGTGGTTTATTAGATATGGCGGTGGTGTCTGACGCGAGCCTACATGCGGAGATTGCCCAGATATAGGGGTCACTGATTGCAGAGACAACACGGGCGGATAGGGCAGAGGGTGCACTTGACACTCTTCAGGGCAGGGTGGACTCAGGAGAGTTTGCTATGGTAGACCTGACACAAGATGCTGGGGACCTGCATGCTAAGATAGACACACTTACGGGCTAGCTGGATACGCTGACCCTACAGATGGAGCAGGCTACGGAGTAGATTTCTGCATTGACCTCAGAGAGAGATGTAGCACTGCAACAAGCAGAGGTATACAAGGTTGAGTGTAAAATCACCAGATAGGCAGTGGTAGAAGGTAGGGTAGGACAGGTGGTAGTAGAGGCATTTGCAGCTCACAGAGATGCAAACAAGGCCGACAGGGAGGCATCCCACTATAAAGCACTTTATCATTAGCTAGTTCCTGAGGGACAGAGACGAGACTACTTAGAGAGGTCACGTTCTTAGAGCACAGTGTGGACATTATCGTTACATGGATCAGTGGGGATGCCACCACATCCACCACCAGGGCAGGGAGGTGGGCCATCACAGCCACCAGTATGATTCCTCAGAGGGTCAGATGACATATAGTTTTGTATTTTGAGATTATACATGTATATTGGCACTGAGGTGCACGTGATGTATTTTATTGACAGACATTGAGATATATATGATGAGGACTCTATTGATGTTTATGATGTATGATCTATATGATGTGTTGATGCATACGATTATATGATTACTGACATTTGATGCTTTGCAAGATGTGATGCATATGAATGACCTGATTATGTATATATGATGGATGACTTATGCAGGATGGATGATGCTTATATATATATGATGTACTGATGTGTGTGGATGCAGGATGTGATGTGTTTTTATGATATATGCAATATGTATATGTTGGTGTTGTATGAATATGTATATGAATTCCAAATGAATCTAAATGATGTTATAACAAATTGCAAGACTAAAATGAATCTAAATGAATTAAATATGCAACTGGTACATGAATCTAAATGTTGTAATAATGTTAGATGAACCTAAATGTATGAACTATGCACGATGAATCTAAAATGAATTTAACAATGCAAGATGCCTTAAATGATCTTAAAATGAATCTAACAATGCAAGATGACTTAAATGAACCTAAAATGAATTTAGCAATGCAAGATGCCTTAAATGAATGTGAAAATGAGTGAACAATGAAATCTAAATGAATCTAAAGATCAAAAATGACTTAATTATGCAAGATGTACATGGTTTTAACAATGCAAGACTAAAATGAATCTAAAATGAATTAACAATGCAAGCTAAAATGAATTTAAAATGGATTAACAATGCAAGCTAAAATGAATTTAAAATGAAATAACAATGCAAGATGATGAAATGAATCTAAAAATGAATTGATTATGCTAGTTAAATAATGGATTAATAATGCAAAGTTCAAAAATAATATTAACTTTTGACATGATGGTTAATGCAATTTACTAATTAACAATGTTTCCTAAATGATGGAGCTAATGCACTCTAAATGATGAATGTAATGAGTTTACCAAATTTTAATTATGGATGCAATAATGATACTAGAGGTAACGAATGCAATGGATGCAAATGGAACTCACCTACATTTTTTTTGTGTCACAATCAACTGAGAAACCAGACGGGTGGACTATGGAGGATTGGGCAGGGAATGTTAGCAAGACGACGACTCAGGATGTTAGCGTGATGGTGGGAAGATGGAATGCATCACAAATGTACAAGGATCAAACTGAGTGGATAACTTACAAGTGATTAGTTACAGTGATTATGTACAAGGGTTGCTGCCGAGAGTTGATTGGATCATGTTACCTGTCTTGATGCATGTGATAGTTGCATATGCGGATTGATTAGTTCAAGAGGAAAGATACATCCTGCGAGAACCCAAAAGATGACGATGATCTAGATTTAAGTTGACAAGAGGAAGAATACATCCTCAAGACTCATTTCCAGAAAGATGGGACTTACCAAGCTGATTAATCGAAGGTGTACTACAAGCAAACTATAGAACCAACATAGGATCTTACAAGGAGCAACTCAAGACACAAGAAATATATAGGACTGATGCTCGGGACCTTGGAATAGTACAATGTATGGACAATAATATACAAGATTATGTGTACAAAAGCTCAGGATATGAGATAGGGAGATCATTGCGGACTAGTGCGTATGATATGCGAACACCCAAGGAATATAGGGAATGTGGAGATGGTGTTGGGGATGGAAGGAAATGAGATTTTGATAGATAATGGAATGGTCCATTATGTGAGACGCTTGTTTCCAGGTTTTCATCACCCATACTTGTCCAAGGCGCTTGATTGCCAAGTTTTCACCATTGGATGAAAGTTTTTCTCTTTATTTTTCTTTTTTTTTATTTCTTTGGATCTTTTTAATTTTTTTGATATTGCCCAAGTGCCTGTTTACCAGGTTTTCACCAGGACAACCATTTTTTCAGCTTCATTTTTATGCTTTTTAGGGACTTTTTCAGGACTTTTACATTGTTTTTGTGCTTGTTTTTCAGGACTTTTTATATTTTTTATGGATTTTCTCAGATAACTGGAATGAACAACCAACCTTTAGGCATAGAAGTGCCTGAGATGAATGATGTTGATAGGATCATTCAATGGTTCTCCTTTAGAAGTGGAGAGTTGATATGCCCCAGAACTGAAGCATGTAGTGACAACATATGGGCCTTTCCAGGTGACTTCAAACTTGCCTTTCTTTTCTCGATCAGTACCCACTTTCTGATTTTCTTTTAGCACAAGGTCCCCTACCTGGAACTGGCATGGGTGGACCTTCTTGTTATAGTTCCTCTTGAGTCTATTCTGGTAAACAATCAGGTGATCATAATCTTGTTGGCGCTTTTCATCTAGGAGATCCAGCTGTGTGAGTCATGCCACCCGATAATCTTCATCATCAATCAAGCCTCTTATTGATACTCGGAGGGATGGTAGTTCAACCTCAATTGGTAAGACTGCTTCAGCATCATAGACTAGGGAGTAGGGAGTAGTGCCAGTGGGAGAACGGTAGGAAGTGTGATATGCCCAGAGGGTAGGATTGATTTAGAGATGCCAGTCACGACCAGTATCATTGACAACTTTCTTGATGATTTTGAGGATGGTTTTATTAGTTGCCTCAGCTTGGTCGTTACCTTGCGGGAAATATGGACTGGAGAAACGGTGATGGATATGGAGGCGAGAAAAGAGGTCACTAACGTGTTGATTTTGAAATGGTGTACCGCGATCTGTGAAGATGGTGGAGGGTATGCCGAAGTGGCAAACGATGTGATAGAGGATGAATTTGGATATCTGGACACCAATAGTGAGTGTGAGCGGGATTGCTTTGACCCACTTTGTAAAGTAATCCATAGCTGTGATTATGTACTTGTGGCCTTCAGAAGAGAGGGGAGTAATCTTACCAATGAGGTCAAAACCCCATCAAGAGAAGGGCCAAGGAGGCACAATAGGTCTGAGGTCCTGAGCAGGAGCATGGATCAAATTAGCATGTTGTTGACAAGGTAGGCACTTTTTGATGAACTCACAAGAATCATGTTCCATTGTAGGCCAATAGTACCATGTACATAGAAGTTGCTTGGCTAGGACCATGCCACTCGTTTGGGCACCACAGATTCCAGCATGCACCTCTTGTAAAGCCTGGGTGGCTTCATTTTCATCTAGACATCTAGAGAGCACATTGTGATAACCTCGACGATAAAGGGTATTGGCTATGAGGGTGTAACGGGATGCTCTGTGGATAAAGTTTTGGCATTGGTTTGCAGTCAGATGAGGAGATATGATATCATTTTGTAGGTAAGCTTGGATATCATGGTACCACGGGGACTAGGGACCAACCAAGACACATACGCGATTCGATTCATCATTCTCATAAGCGGGAGCATGTAGTTTATCAACTAAGAATTCATATTGTGTAGACTCGTGAGGAATCTCAAGACGGGAGCCAATTATGGCCATTACATCAGTAGCTTTATTCTGTAAGCATGGTACTTGTGTTATTTGCAAGTGGAGGAAGTTTTCTTTCATCTTGTCAACCATTTGCTTATATGGCGTCAACTTGTCATCTTTGGTTTGATACTCATCTAGGACTTGTTTGATGATGAGTTGGGAATCGCCAAAGACCTAGATATCTATGATGTTCCATTCTATGGCCATGCGGAGTCCTACAATTAGTGCTTCATATTCTGCAATGTTGTTTGTGCAGGGAAATCCTAATTTGAATGACATGCGGATATAATCACCTTGAGGTGTTACAAAAAGTATTCATGCCCCTACACCATGAGCTATGTAGGACCCATCAAATAAGAGTTGCCACATTGTTTGTTCTTCTATCATGTACAAATGCTCATCTAGAAATTCTGTGACCAAAGGATATGCATCTACCAATGGTACTTCAGCCAACTGGTTGGCAATGACTTTCCCTTTAATGGCTTTTCTGTCGACATACTGAATATCAAATTCACTTAGCAGCATAACCCATTTTTCCATTCGACCTGTTATCGTAGTCTTGGAGAGTAGGTACTTGAGAGGATCCACCTTTGAAATGATCTTGGTTGTGTGACTAAGCATGTAGTGGCAAATTTTTTGAGTGGCGAAGACCACTGCCAGACATGCTTTTTCCATAGGAGAGTAATTGAGCTCATAACTCACTAAGGTTCGACTGATATAATAAATAGCTCTTTCTTTTCCTTCATCATTCAATTGAGCGAGGAGCACCCCTAGTGCTGTGGTAGTAGTAGAGATGTATAGGATGAGTGGTTAACCAGGTACAAGAGGTACCAAGATGGGTGGATTAGCCAAATATTCTTTGATTTTATCAAAACTCTTCTGACATTGAGGATCCCACTTGAATGTGTTGTCTTTTTGTAGGAGATGAGTGAATGGTTGGCACTTGTCTTCTAGTTGAGAGATCAAATGGCACACAGATTGTAGCTTTCCTTGGAGGCTATGCAGCTGTCGGAGTGTTTTTGGTGGAGGCATCTCTAGGATAGCTTGTACTTTCTTTGGATCAATTTCAATGCCTCGTCTGGATACAATAAACCCTAATATTTTTCCTAAAGTGACTCCAAATACACATTTCTTAGGGTTGAGCATTAAGCAGTAGTGTCCAATTCTATCAAAGATGCATTCCAGGACATTTAGGTGATCTTCTCTTTTTACTGATTTTTCCAAGATATCGTCCACATAGTCTTCAAGGATCTTGTGAATCATGTCATGAAAAATGACAGTCATGGTTCTTTGATAGGTTCCCCCAGCGTTCTTTAAGCCAAAAGGCATCATGTTATAGCAGAAGGTGCCCCAAGGGGTTGTGAATGTATTCTTATGCTGATCTTATTCTGCAATGCAGATCTGATTATATCCGAAAAAGCCGTCCATGAGTTACAACATCTCATGTCCTGCTGTGAGATCCACAATCATGTCTATGTTTGGCAAGGGGAAATCATCCTTGGGACATGCCTTATTGAGATCTCTAAAATCTGTACATATCCTAATTGATTTATCCGACTTAGAGATGGGAACCATATTAGAGATCCAGTCAGAATAATCAATGGGGTGGATTGTCTTGGCTTGGAGTAATTTTTCTAGCTCCGCTTGGAGAAGTAGTGCCACTTTAGGGTGCATCTTTCTGAGCTTTTTCTTGATAGGTTTGATGTTCGGGTCCACTACTAGATGGTGAACCACCACGTTGGGGTCTAATCCCAGCATGTGGGAGTAAGACCATGCGAACTTGTTGATGGATTCCTTTAATAAAGTGATATGATCACTTTCTTCTGCTTCAGACAGAGACGCCGCTATGTATGTGATGGTGGGATTTTCCTTGGTACCCAGGTTAACAGGTTTTGCTTCTTCGATGAGAATTGATGACTGTTCAGGCCTGTAATCTTGGATAAGAGGAAGAGGAGAATCTTCATCCTCTAGTGCCTCAAAGAGGTTTTCACCAGGGGATATGCCCTTTATTTTTACTTTTTTATGATCAAATAGCACCCCAGAGGGGTTTTCACTAAAAGATCGATTTTTCTCCTTTTTATTTTTGTTTTCTGTGTCATTTTTTGTGGCTAAAGTTCTCCTCTTCCCCAATGTAAGCCTTTGGGTCCAGTTTTTAGACATATCCTAAGTCTTGCCCCATGTCACTACTTTGCTCGATTGCTCCCATAAAGCTTAGGAGTGTGTCCTCACTTTGGAACTTGTCAATGTGTACGACACTTGGTTGGTCCCAGTCTATGAGTTTGGGATAGCGGAGGGGGAGGTCAATGAAGAGGATGGAAAGTTGTTGTAGGATAGCATTGCCCAGGAAGGTTTCATCATCAAAAACATCGTCATAAGCTCTCACAACTTTCTCTTCCAGGATATCTTCGATGTCAGCGATTTCGCCCAGGGATCGACAAGCGGAATAGTTGATGAAATCGTTGGTGCCCCCATTCATGTCAGAGCCCATACCAAGGCCCAGTGCTTTTCTAGTTGGGTGGGTACAATATGATCTTTCATTCCTTGCTCTTCATAACCAAGGCCACCTCCTTGGTAGTTCCATTTTTCTGTCACCATTTTATGCGTTGCGAGGTAGTTATCTTTGAAGTAATTGAGGTGACTTGTGTCCTTGGGTGGCGGATCTTTATATAGACATTGGTTGATGTTTGGTGCCATTTCCTAGCCAGTCAAAGTACCTTTTGATATAAAAGTGGTAGGACCAAATTGTAGTGCCTTGGTTGTCTCTGATTCTATTTTTCTTAGATTAGGCTGGCGGCCTTGAGTGTGAGGATCAATTGGCAGTGCTCTAACTGTGAAGGCATCAAATAAAGTGTACTCACCACAACCTTTGTTGTTGATCTTGACCATGGACAAGGTGGAGGAGAGGATTGTTTCTGGGTCTGAATGGATTCGAGATGAGCTAGCGAAAGAGGTGCCAATATCAATCCCAGGATAGTGATTGGAGTGTGGAAAGGATGTCTCCAACGCATTGCATTATGCGAAGGGCTTGGGATCTGCGCGGATGGTGATCTCAGTCCCTTTATATGGGAATTTGATGCACTGATGATAGGTGGATGGGACAACTTGCATAGAGTGAATCCATGGGCGTCTGAGGAGGATGTTGAAGGGAAGGTCAAGATCAACAACATGAAATAATGTATCCTGGATAACCGGGCCCACTTGAATGGGAAATGATATTGTGCCTTCAGAAGTATGCTCTAGATTGTCATATGCTTTTATTGTGATGACATCATTTATTGTATCAGCCTTAGTTCAACCCAACTATTTTATGAATTCTAGAGTAAACAGATTTAGGGCTGATCCATTATCTATTATGACCCGTTTGATGGCAGAATCTTTAACCATGACAGCGATATGGAGTGTGAGATTATGATCAATTTCTTCAGAGGGTACATCTATTGGTCTAAAGGAGACCCCACAAGATGCAGACAAGTGTCCAACAAGGTTTTGGAATTCAGTGAGGTTGATGTCGCTAGGAACACGAGATTCTTGCAAGGCTTTATTAAGGATCTCTTGATAAGTGAGTGATGTGCGGAGAAGATCCAGGATGGAAATTTGGGCTGGATTATTCCCTAGGTGTTCCAAAATGTTGTATTGGGTCCTAGTAGATGGGGCGGGACCAGCACATGCAACTATTATCCTACCTCTATGAGTGGTGATTGCACATTGGTTATTGGCACCCTTGACATGGATGACATTGACGAAGGACTAGACTTGGGATATGCAGCCGATGAGATTATCGTAGTTGATATATGCATTGGTATAATCCTTTTTGTTGGCATTTTCTGCTTGTTTACCCTTTCCCTGATCAGAGGACTGAGTAGGATTGCCTGGGTCTGTACCGCAAGTGTGTTTAGGGAATGCATTTTGATAAATCTTTAGGCCTGTGTTTGGCGATGATTGGGCAGGAGAGTCCACTTTGATCTCTTTGTGGTCGATGAGATCCTGAATATAGTGTTTCAGCTTCATGCACTTGAGAGTGGTGTGTCCCTTAACATGGTGGTATTCACAGTACTCGTTGTCTTTATACCAAGCTGGCTTAGAAGTTGAGTCATCAAATGGTTGTGTTTTAGGATACACAACTTGGTTAGCTTGGACCAACTTGTGGAAGATGATGTCTATAGGTTCACCCAAAGGGGTAAATGTGTGTTGTGGCGTATTTGAAGTGTGAGGTCTTTTTTGTCCATGCGGGACTGATATAGCATTTGTCTGATTCATAGGACCTTGGTAGTTGTATTGATATGATGTCCCTAGAGGAGGATAGATAGGTGCACCTTGAGGGCACATGTTTTGCTAATATATTGGTTGAGGATACATGAGAGTGGGTTGTTGATACATGGGAGGAGGTTGAGGGTATATTGGCGGTGCTTGCTGATAAGTCTAGGTAGGTGGATTAGGACTAGCTACCACAACTTGAACGTGTTTGGTGTTAGTGGCTCCATCTGTTACTATATTTTTGTTCTTGTTCCAGTATCATGTTTGATCATTGTTATGTTTGTCAGGCTGAGATTCTTTGTAGTGCTTAATGGTACCTTCTTCTATGAGGCCTCGTTGAAGGTCCATACCCTTGATTCTAATGTCATGATAAGTTTGTATACAGTTCATGCGCATGTGATACGCAAGCTTAGGATGAAGGTTGTTAATGAAGATTTTGATAAGATGTTTCTCTGGGGGTTGGTAAGACAACCTTGTGGTAAGCCCTTGCGAGCGCTGAAGATAATCAGCCAAGCTTTCTCCTCCCTTTTTTTTGGAATTGCATAGGTCAAGGAGTGAGAGTTCATTTTCAACATTATGTGTGTATTGGGCCACAAACTTTTTAGATAATTCTACGAAAGTAGAGACTGTGTCATAAGGGATTTTGTAGAACCATTCAAGAGTGGTGCCTCCCAAGCTTTTGGGAAATAGTCTCATGAGGAATTTATCGCTATAGGCCACTTCTTGGTAGGCCATGTAGAATTCTTTCACGTGACTCACAAGATCACCCTTCCCCCAATATTAATTAAATTTCAAGGTCTCAAAGTGTTTGGGGAAGGGTATAGTAGTGATGAATCAGTCAAACGGATATGGACACACTTCCTCAAACTTGAATGTTTTAGCTTCTGTCCCAGCTTTTAGCTCCTTGAGGGAATTCTTCATTTCCTCCCATTCATGATTGATTTGAGGGGGAGGATTGTTGATCGTGATTGCAAGATTTCCTTTTTCTTGATATGGATTGAATGGCGAGTATGGAGGATTTTGTGGGGGATACTGTGGTGTTTGGTAGGGTGGTTGTTGGTCAACGTATACGAGTTTTTGTGGTGGAAGCTGGGGTTGAGTGGAATACTACAGTGGAGGAGGTGTTGGCGCTTGATAAGATTGTTGCAACTGCTGAAAATATGCTTGTATTTGTTGCAGCATCGGATAAGTGGGATGTACCTGTTGCACACCTACATAAGTGTTTTACGGTGGAATGTCCCCAGTGAGAACTTGGTGTGGAGGGGGAATTGTTTGTGATGCAGTGGAAGATGGCATGGCTATGTAGTTGGTGGAATGAGTTTGTTGTTGTTGCACGGGTTGTGTAAAAGGATTAGCAAACTATTGTAGTGGTTGTGCCATGAAGGGATTTGCCCCTGTGTTTGTGGTTGTGACTGCTGTGTAGTTTGGCTAGTGGAATGTGCAGCTACGAAGGGGTTAATTGGGTGTTGTTGCGCTTGCGATGTGAATGGGTTGGTGATTTGCTGCTATTGGATAGGTTGTTGTTGCTACTGTTGGATAGGTTGTTGTTGTTGCTATTGGATAGGTTGGATGGGAGTTTGGGGTATGACAAAGGGATTCATGGATGGTTGCAAGATGGAGGGATTTGGGTTGAACAACGTTTGAGGTGGAACTGCTGGCATTCATTGTGATTGTGTTGCTGGTGGAGCGGGAAAAGTGGAACCTTGTGGAAATAAGGGTTGGTTATAGGCATTGGTAGGTGGCATGCCTGTGGTGAAGAAAGGTGGAATAGGCATAGAAACTTGGGTGCTTTGATGTTGTGAGCTGGTTGTAGCACTTTGAATGGGTTGAGTAGGAATGGGTGGAATGGTGGTTTGCAGTGTGCTAACTGGTGGTGGTGGAAAGTTTGCAATGAATGTTGGGATTGCTTGCAAAAGAGGAGTGATTGTGGCTTGCAAAGGTGCTTGCATAGTGATAGGGGGTATTGTTTGTGGTGCTGATGTGGCATCGGGAGGTAGAGCTCCTAAGGTAGGTGAGGGTGTTGTGTGTATGATGGAAGGTGGAATGGGGGGATGAACTACTTGCGCAAGAAGAGTTCCCACTTGTAGGGCTCGTTGAAGTGGATCAAAAAATTTATTTCTAGTGGGATAAGGACGTTCCCCTGGAGGTTCCATAGGTCGTGTGACAAGTGTGGGTATAATCCAAGGTGGAAGCTAAAGTCCTTGTTGTTGGATGTCCAAGAGTACTTGGTTGTTGTTGCATACACTCATGGTGTTTACCATGTGGACAAGCATTGGGTGGTTGATAAATATTTCCACGGTACTTAGAGTGGGAGTTTCATTAGTGTCTACCTAGATATGTTCGATTTGATCATTGGGCTGAGCCGCATAAGTGACCATGGTGTTAGTATTGTCAGTCATAGGATTAGATGAGCTAGCGGAAATATTAGGATCCATGTTCTTCCTCTTCTTAGTGGCTCATGTGATAGGTGGCATGAAAAGATTATCCTAAAGGAATATGAGATGCAAGATGTATGCAAAGATGCACCTAGGAAGCTAAGGATGATGATACTAGGATTAGGATGTGCTCCTATGGATTAAGGATGACTTGATGTATGCAAGGATTAAGGGTTGCTTTCCCTAGTGTAGGATCAAGTGGATGTGATTATCTACCAAAGACAGACTTGTGGTCTTCGATGGACGAGATTCTTTGTTAATGCGAACCAACCTTTTGATCAAGGTGATGAGGTTGCAAAAGACAAAGGGGATTATCCTAAAATAATGCTTAGTTTAAGGACATTCAAGGATGGGGTTTGATTAAGATGTAGGTTTTAGCAACTCAAAAGGGTATGCAATACCAAGTGGGGGGTGTGATCAAGGATGCTTTGGATGATGATTAGGATGATGCTAGGTTGATTATGATTGATTTGATTAATGCAAGATCATGCTAGGATGAGTGTGTGATGTGTTTTTAAAGATGAAAACCTAAGCGAGGTCCTAAGATGCAAGCTAAGTGAGCTTAAGAAGAGGAGGAAAATGTGTTTGTTGTGATAAACTAACTAGTCATATTGTTCAACTCCAACAAAAGCAGAGTTTAGACGATATTTACCCATGAAATGAGCAACCTTGTTGTTGTAAATGAATTTTTCAAATTGTTATTGTTTATGGATTTCTTGCTTGACGGAATCGATAATGTGTTGGTACTTGGTAGCCTCTCGGGTTGTGTTTTTCCGTTCTCTTTGCACGGGTGGTAACAGAGTTTTCACCTTCTTATGTTTATTGGAATTGGTCATGTCCTATAAGTAGATTTGATCTTGGATGAATAGTTTGAGGTTTTTAGGACATATCTCATGAAAGACTGAATTGTTTTGCAAAAGGACATTTGTTTTGATAATTTGGCAAAAAAGCTTGATCGTGTTCTTATTTTTCAATAGGTTTGTTCTATGGCAAGAACCAATTTCAACATAATCAAACTGGAAAATAACAAGCATGTGTCTGAAAACAATCTGACAAGGGACAAAGAAACCTTGAAGGATACAAGCACGTGACAAATTTGAATGTTGGATATTCCGTTTGTGTTTTGGATTTGTCAATTTCTTCAAACACTTCAAGCATAAAATCTACCTAAGGAATTGGCATAGCATGAAAACACTTGCTTGTAAGCTTAGGCACACACACAAGAGCTAATCAGAATACGGTCATCACCAAGCACACAATGGCTTCAGTTATAATGTCGTATTATCTGGTTCCAAATGCTCAGGGTGGCACGAATGTACGAGTGATCTTGGTGAAGTTACTATCTTCCTTGCACAAGTATTATCACCTTTTGAGGGTGTTCTGGGTAGCTTCTAAGCCTAGAGTGTTTAGTATGGTTCTCCGTTTGATTGTATCCTCTATGTCTGTGCAAGCACGATTCAGGTGTATAGCCCCATAGAGTGTCTTGACAAAAGTGGTCACGTAAACGTGATTGAGACTATAAGGCTGCACTTAAGTTAGACAAGAGCCGAGTATAAGCTCAAATTCCAACTGAATCCCAAGGATTTAAACCCATGGATTAAATTTGATTAACGTGAGTTAGAGTGGTGTGGCTTACACCTCGTTCTCACGTGGGTCATTCCCAGGAGATTTTTTCCTCAACCAACAGGCCCATCTAAAGGATTCATAGTAACCTAGATTGGCGACAAAAAGGAGTTTGGATTTCTGATTTTCCCACAAGGGGAAAAGAGCAGTCTCCTATCCAATATCATTTTCTCCACAAACACGCAAGACACACTTTGTTCTTTTCAAAAGATTTATTTGTTCAACACTAAGTAAGTGTGTCTAGGTTTTTGATCTTCCCAAAAGGGAAGAGAGCATAATCCCCTAACACTCACTTAGGATTAACCAAAAAAATATAACTAATTAGTCTAGGTGCCTAAAAAAATATTAAGGCAAACATGATCATTTGGTCGATGTAGATTCGAGGCAACCTGTAAGACAAACGTGAGTAGTTTTGAATTTGCGTCTTTGACAAGCGGTGCTACAAAATAATCAGTTAGTATTTTCAAGTTTATCCTTTGGCAAGCGTTAAAAATACAAGAAACACTTCACAATTGTTAGTTCAAGATAAATCCAACTTAGACAGAGCACAGACGCCGGTTCAGGGTGCAGACGTTGATTCTGGGTTTTTTTCTAAAAATGACAGAAAGCAGGAAATTCTCCAAAAAACATAGAAAACTAGAAAAATAGCTATACCAATAGGAGACGCTGGTTTACAGATCACAGACGATGATGCAGGTCACAGATGTTGGTTTGTGAATCGCAGACGCCTGTTCATCAACTGAAATTTACACAGACGGTGATGTACCTGTAAACACAAACATATAGCAAATAAAAGTTACTTTTCTTCTTTCTTAGTCTCTGGTTAGTTCAAATTTAGCCATTTCAGACTTTAAAAATATTAAAAGCAAGTGTGTATTTGAGAAACTTTCAAGATTTGTTTACTTTTAATGAAATTTTAGCATTATGACACCTTGTAAAAATGATTCTCTCATAAAAAATAGAGAGCTAAAACCTTAAAAGTTGCAAAAAATACAGTGAATCTCAAAAAACCTGAAAGTAGAGTTTGGAAGATCTAAAATTAACAAAGCCAGGCGTAAACGACGGTTCAGGTTGCAGACGTTGGTTCAGCGCAGACGCCGAATGACAGTTCAGGTAGAACTGGCGTTTGCATAGACGCCTCTACGTGAAACACAGACGTTGATTTATATTCTGGGTGAAATTTGTATAGAATTAAGACAAGAAGTGAGAAATTTTAGGGACGTGGGTCCCACCGGGCGTGCCAGAATGTAGTATGAGGAATCCTTCAACCTATTGGGAGCAAGCTCAAACATGCAAACATTAGTGGGTTAGCACATAAATAATTTCAAAAGCCATGTAAGAGATCAAGAAAAAAACAAAGAATACCAAATAACATCAGATAGAGCTTAAAAATAAGTAAGAATGCACCCTATTCTACTCATTTTTTATTTGCTCTTTTAGATGGATGTGGGTGTTCTCTCTCAAACACACAAAGTGAAATGGATCCTAATGCAAATGCAAGATTGCCAATAATGAAGGAATTAAAGAACTAGTATAAGGAACTAACCTCAAATCCTTCAAAAGGATGATATTCTAAACTATGAAAATGATATGCATATGCAAGTAAACTATGATTCATTCACCAATTTAGAACCTTGCATGTGATTTCTAAGTGACTTAAGCATGGAAAGCATGAAAACTAGAAACTAAGAACATTAGCATGAAAATAACTATGAAATTCTAAAGCAATTCTAGCATGATAACAATGCAAATTGAGAGATGAAAATATGAGAGGAGAAGGCCTCTATTTATAGAGTTTTTGGAGAGAGGAAGAGGCTTGGATGAAGTGGCACCCATGTGGCATCCACATAAGAGCCACATAGGAGACGTGCATGGACTTGAAAAGATGGCCAATTTTGAGTCAAAATTGGCATTAATATTGAGTAGCTCAATATTTCAAAAGGGGAGACAAAGTTGTAAGAGGGAATTAAAGAGGAATGGGTGCCCATTTTGGAGAG
>MU225562.1:1846507-1882123 GCA_018584345.1 Thuja plicata
TCCATTGTAGTTTTACCCGGAGAGTTTGGTCTTTGGTTTTTCAAAATTGGAATTTGGCTTGGTTCTTTCCTAACTCTTGGCAGGACTTTGTCACTCAATGGAGATGTCCTTTTGATAATGATCTGGTCAAAAAAATTTGGAATCTTATCCTGCCTCATCTTTGCTGGTGTATCTGGAAGGAAAGAAATAACAAAATTTTCAGAGAGAAATTTGCTAAACCTAAAATTATCTTCAACATAATGTCTAGATCTATCAAGGAAAATTTCAGGTCTACTATAACTAATAGCAATAGCAAGCACCGGATTCTCATCCCTGATGTGGAGTGGTCTAATCCCTGATGTGGAGTGGTCTAATTGGAATTTTCCTCTTCACAATTCTCAAGATTGCTCCCTAAGAGATTCCTCTGTCTGGATTGCTCCTCCTAATGGTTGGGTTAAAGCTAATTTTGACGGGGCATCCAAAGGCAACCTGAGTGTCTCTGGGGGTGGGGGTATCATCAGAGATAGCTTTGGTAACTGTTTAGGTGCAATTTCAGTCCCCTTGGGAATTCAGTCTAATCATAGAGCAGAGGCCTTGGCTGCCCTCAATACCATCCTGCTGGTGGAAGAATTGGGATTCAAAAAAGTCTGGCTTGAAGGTGACTCTTTAAATATTATAAATAATATTAAAGATATCAATACCCCTTCCTGGACAATCAAGCATATCATTTTCAAAATTAAAACTATAGTCCAATCCTTTGAGGTGTTCCATATATCTCATAATTATCAGGAGACCAATCAGGTTGCTGATTGTCTTGCCAATATTGGAGCCAAAAGCAAGGGGATTCTAAAATGGAAAGGTAACACTATGAGTAATGATGTGGTCACCTCACTTATTAATTATGATAAAATCAGGCAAAAAGAAGGATTCATTAAAAGTGTCTTTAATGATATCAATTAACTCATCTCAGATCGGGGGAAGTTGGAATGACGTCCAAAATAATGCGAAGTACATATCCAAGATGTGGAATCATTCTCCAATTATGAAAGCCAAAAATTTAATGTGTGCTACTATCATCATTATTATCTTTGGCCAGTTCACGCATGTGAAGAGGATGTGAATCAGTTTAATAGCCTTATTTTGCCAAAGAACAACCAAAATCATAACATCTCCTAGTCTGTGAAAAAAGAGCAGGTGAAGTATTTGGCCATGGGTGGTGATCTCAGAAGGGAAGAGCCCGTGGAATGTAAGTGGAAGCAGGATAAGGAAGTGTGGAGAATCTTGAAGAAAGGCCATGTTCATCGGTATCTTTAGAGACTCCATGATTTTGACACAGATGTCTCCAAAGCCTTTGCTGATGGCTGGGATAAGGGCACGATAAATCTTGCGGGCAAATCTTTTAGCCTCAGCCTCGAGCTTCTATCTGATATTACTGGTCTCCTGCTGGATGGTCTGAAGTACTCAAAAGAGGTGAAGGTTGACACCAGAGCTTATAAGAAATTTCTTGTTACTGATGAGGAGAGGGCTCTTCTGGTGAAAGGTAAGAAAGACTATGTTGATATGGATAATATTGATAAAATTTGGGGTTATGTCATCAAAGTTATAATAGAATACTTCACTCTTGAGGTGAGATTCTCTAGGGTTTACAATTATCATTTTGCCCTAGTTAATCACTTCAGACATGATATTCGCATTTCTTTTCCCTATTTTATCCTCTGTTTGCTTAACCAGAGCATTACTGACTATAGAGTGAAGAATTTCCCTATTCTCTATGTCGGGCTTATTCGCCTAATTGCTGAATATGCTAGAGACCACATTCTCGACCCTATCCCTGCCCAGATTAAAAAAAGGAAGAATGTCGGATCTCTGTAGAAGAATCCTAAACCTAAGAAAGCTATTTCTCCCTCTGAGCCAACTTCCTCTAAGCCTCTGGAAGGGTCAAAGAATGATAAGCACCCTAGTGATGTCATTGCCTCTGTTCCTGATAAGAATGTCCTAGAGCCCTTAACTAGCCCTATCCTCCCAGAGCCCGACGGTGCGAAGCTTATTCCCCAAAACATTAAGATCGAGGTTATCAAGAATACTCAGGTGGATTCTAATGTTGTGCCTAATCCCACTACCCAGACCCCTGAGGTGAAGGATTCGGAGGATCCTGAAATCAAAAATGTCAAGGACAGTCCTGAGGAGAGTCAGGAAAATCTGAAAATTGGGGAAAAGCTTAACCCTACTCTGGAGATTATTAACACCGAAGGAAAAGAGAATACTGAGATTGAGGTAGAGGATGATGTCAATAATGACAAAGAGCCTGATACTAATCTTATTGATAGTAATGCAGACAACTCGGGGGACAAAAGCTTTAGGGTTTTGGGAGAGGAAAATCTGGATTCTCACGATTCCCCCAGCTCTGAGAAGGAGAACAAGGAAGAAGATAGTGAGATAATTCTTCATGGTCGAAAATCCCAACCTCTTCAAAATGAAATCAGAATGATGGATTCATAGGTCAGAAGAACTATCATCATGACCCCCCTTGAGATTGCTAAAAATAAATCCATCTACAGTTATAATCTGGACAAATGGGTGCAGAGTGATTTGGTTGAGCTTAAGAACAGATGTATCAATTTGGAAAACAAGAACTCTATGATTGAGGATACTATGGCTATCTTCAGAAAGGAGTTTTTTCATAATGCTAATGCCTGTGTGTTTGATTACGGTTCTGATATGGATGATAAAATTAAAAAAGCAGTTGAGATAGCTATGATACCTATCCAGGAGAACACAAGCAGGAATGAGGAAATGTTAAAACATTTTCTTAGTCTGGTGAACACTGGTATGAAGTCCACTCTGGAGAACTTGAATACTCTGAGTAAAATGCTGGAAGGAAACAAAGATACCATTGACCTCACTGAACCTACCCAGCAGATGGGACCTGGTACCCGTACTAGGTCAAAGAAGCAGAAGGTTGATGATCAGGATATTCAGAGGCTGAAAGATAATGTGAAGACGATGCAGACTCAGCTGGAGGAATCTGAGAGCTTCTTGAAGACTATATCTTGACCTCGGTGCTGGTGGCTTTCTTTCTCTATTTTTCTTCCAGCGTCTTTTTTGTTTTTTGACTTGTAGTTGCTTATTGTTAAATCTGGGAGTTGTCCCTTTGTAGACTGCTCCTCTCCTTGGGGCATCTTATTGTTCTTTGGGTCTTCATGCCTATCTCTCTTCTCTTTTGTTAAAGGGTTTCAGGTCCCCTTCAAAACCTATTTTTACCATAATCAAAAGCGTCTACCTTGTGCTTGTGCATCAAAAAATGTCAACTCCACCACATTAAATTCCATTATAAGCTCCAATTTGTAATTTATCTCTATATTTTATTTTTTTCTAATATTTATTGTGCTCTAGTCCCTTGGATGTAGGCATGTCTTTGGGATGTCAATGTGGGTCCCAGGTGCTAGCACCTCTTTTAGATGCTAGAACACCACATGTATACCAATGTGAATTTCATCCCAAAACAAACACATGCCCCCAAGACACATGAACACATTTTGGATGAATCCATTGTTAATGTTTTTCCTGCTCAAATAAAATGTTAAAGATGAAGCTGTAATGGAAAACATTTGGCCTACCTCCTCCACTGGCTCATTCCTCTCCATGGTGGCATGTAACTCCTTGACTCAGGTAAGACACAACTCTCATCGTTAAGGCATAACTCTATAGAAATGCACGTGAAAATCCTCAAAGTGAATAGTGAAAATAACCCCTTTGGGGCCCACTCCTTGAGCATATAGGCAAAAATTCACCCAAAATTTTGAAATTTTTTTAGTGGTTCTGGATCATCTTCCTTCCTATTTTCCCCTCCTAGAAGGGGGTGGGGGGGTGCAAAAAGTGAGGGGACATACACTTGCACTTTATTATATTTTTCCTTTTGACTCACTAATGCCCTTCTTGAGCATTCTTCTTGCCTAAGAAGCTTCTTTTGATTTGGATACTAACAATTTTGATTTCCTATACTAGATGTTGTAGTTTTTCATTGAGCACTAGAGGAATTGCACGCATCTACTTGATTGACCTATGTGGCCTCTAAAAATCCCTTTTTAATGCACTATACACAAGTAATATTTCTCATTTATCTAGCTACTTCAGTGCAACTGATACCTTAGATAATCATCTCACTAAAGTGTGGGCAAAATGTAACATCACAAATTGCACCTTGTGCCAATTTCTAATTATGCATTGTTCCTAGTGCATTTATGAGAAAAATCATGATTGAGATATAATTATTCCAAGTTCATGGATTGAAAGGATGAAGCACTAGTGTCTGAGGTTTAAAATTAGGATGAAATTATTCAAACAAAAGTGCAATGCACAAATGTCCTGAAATATTCCCAAAGTCAAAAAGGCATGTTTAGTGGACACGATTTTCTAACGTGTATCCCTTGGCACAAGCACATCTAAAATAACCCTTCCCATCATTCCAAGAAACAAAATCTCAATCTACCTCATTTGGACATCTTTGGTCTCTTGGAATTGCTCTCTTCTTTCTCTTTGATCTCATATTGAAGCTTTTCCAAAATCTCTCCATGCTCTTGACTCTCACAGTAGCAAGTCGAGTCTTCTCTCAATCTATTATTACATCTACTATCTTGAGAGGGAGGCCATAGCTATGTAATGTTATCTTGTTATCTCTCTTACTTTGATCTCATGCATTTATCATGCATATTTAGTTATTGTTCATAGATCTTTACCATTATTTGATCTCTAATAATAGAGTTTTTCCTCCATAATAGGGATTGTTTCTATTATATGTCCTTTCATCCAATCTATCTATTTGGTTGTCCATGGAAGTTGAAATACCAAAATGGGGTTTGAGTGAGGCAAACCCCTATACAACCCCACCATTTTTCCTGTGTCAATGTGTGTAGGTGGTGAATAGGTTTGAGGAGTGAAGGAGACCTTTCTGGTGATTGGATGGACCTTTTTCAGGTTTGTTTCTATACAAACAATAATGTGTCATGCATGTGTCCTTTCAACACATATTTGTTTGAGGGTGAGGCTTCCAAGTTCAAGTATCTTTATCATTGTTGTTTGTAGTTTCCATTTTTTTAATCCAAATATTTTTATCATATATTATCCATTAGTTATCTGGCATTTTTTGTTTTTGTTAGTAGTTCATCTTTCATTCCAAGAATTTGTCTTCCTAGCTCACCAGAGCGCTAGTTTAGTGAGGTAGCCAAGGGTTGTTTTCTCCTCGAGACTAGTGAATCCCTTCCTCTACGGGAATGAGAAATGGAGTTGTAAATTTATATGCAACTCACACCTTTTCACATATAATTTTCAAGGAGTTGTAAATTTGGATGTTACCATGAATTCTACATGTAAATTTGGAAAAAAAATTAACCAAGTCTTCCATTGCAACCTAAGAACCCTTTCCAATTATGGAACTTAAGGTGGTCAAATTTTAATACCACGTGTTAGAATAACAAAGTTGAACTACTAAAATATATTTTCATAAATACCATTTGATTGAGCTTGCTTAGATGTAGAATACTATAATAAATCAACACCATAAAAATCAATAGACCATTTTAGAGCATCACATTGAAAAATAGTCATGTGGATAAATCCTTGTGAAAAAAAAATCATCAAGAAGACAAGCCAATTACGTATTATATTCTTCAAACAATTTATTTCAAAGAAACACTATTCACTCTTTTATCTTCAATGTGACAATACTTATGTACTTGTGAACTCTCAACAAAAATATTTTAAAAATGCATCTTACCACCATCCCAAGATTCAAATTTATAGGATGAGGAAGGACCCCACTAGAATTTTCCCAAACAAGAAGGGCCCATACTATTGTAAAACATGGCACCCAAAAGCCTCACGAAGAAACCTAATATCCCACTCCTTGAATTTCCCTCCATAATGTGTATGGTCATTCATTTTGGCATCCCAAGAAATATTATTTCTCTCCTTTCCAAGTGCCCAATGAAAGGAAGCTAATAATAATTTGCATGGAGCACTAAGAGACACTTTTTCCCTCCTTTCCAAGTGTCCAACTCGACAAGATATATTATTTCTCTCCTTTCCAAGTGTCTAATGATGGGAAGCTGATAATAATTTGCATGGAACACTAAGAGACACTTTTTCCCTCCTTTCCAAGTGTCCAACTTGACAAGATATATTATTTCTCTCTTTTAGAGGTGCCCAATGATGGGAAGCTGATAATAATGTGCATGGAACATTAAGAGACACTTTTTCCCTCCTTTCCAAGTGTCCAACTTGACAAGATAGTGCTATCATAAGTAATTAATTATTATTGTTGATGGATCCTTCATCCTTTATGAATGCATTTACAAATTATAGATGATATATTATCGTCAATTATTTTTCACTAATGCCCTAGGCCCCAAGAAACACCGTGACAAGAGTTACAAGGTATTGTAAGAACACTCCCCATCAATATGTTCATCACTACAATGCCTTTGGTTAATTCATTCATAGCATGCATTCCCACTACCTCATCACTGATATAGCCCTCACCTCACGTTTCACCCCATCCCTCCCCTTGATCCTCAACGATAGTCATGTATTTAACTCCCACATTGTCAATAACAACCTCTTATTCAGCCAAATCTCGTCCACAAAAATTATCCTTCAAATGATTAGTATGGTTTCCCAAGTATTGTCGTCAAAATTTCCAAGTCTTTAGATATCCATTGTTAAACCGAAAATGCTAAAATTTGAATGTCATGGTAACAACGAAGGACTCTATAAATCAAGAATAGAGTTCATTAAAATGACTCAATGTTCCAATCATGGAAGGTGCACATTCAGGAAGTTTCCTGTTAAAAACAGTGTATATCCAAACTTGTAAGGTGCATATTCATTCCAGAGAGCTGTCCTTTCTACTTTATTTTAAAATATCTCGTTCTTCATCTGTTAAACAGTCTAAATCACGTTCTAGAGAGTAATGATATGTCTTAATTTAATTGAAGTGTACTAATCCTCTCTTACTTTTGAAATTAAATAGAATAATATATATATTTTTTAAAAAAATTTCAAATTCTAGAATAAATCTAGACCTAACAAATTCGAATCTTTAATTTCTCTGCGTCCTTAGCTTGAGTAAGCTTACCTTTGCCACTGCCTGAACTCTTGCCTTAGAAGCATGTTCAAATCCATGACAATAATTGATCCCATGACAGGAAACCCAAAATGTTTTTCAGTTCCAATTGTGCAGGAATTGGCATTACAAGATCCCAATATACTGCCAGAAAAATACGTGTTGCCTGAGCAGAACAGGCCATCTCTATCTCTCTCTATGCCAAGCAGAGACAATTCCATCCCTGTAATTGATTTGTCAATTCTCCGTGAAAACCCAAAAGAATTGGAAAAGCTTGCATCAGCAGCCCAAGAATGGGGTTTCTTCCAAGTAAGTCCTATTAAACCCTTCATATATCTTTTTATATTGCTAATTCTTTACAAATATTTTTCTCTCGAAAGTACAATTATGAGACTAGTACCACCTTTTTTCGATCAATCATATTAAAAATCATCTATGAAAGACCGAGAGTCGCAACTTAAAAATCCACATTAGAAACCAATTATAGAATACCAACAATCACAACATAGAATTCAATATTAAATATTCTGTTGATTTTTGAACTAGGGTCTGCAAATTCAAAATTGTTACCAATTAAGTTGAATCCCTTGGACTTCATAGACTGTTGATCCAGATTTGTGATGCTTGTATGTACAGGTAATAAATCATGGGATTCCTGGATCTTTGATGAGCAGAATGAGGAGTGTAGCAAAGGACTTCTTTCAACTTCCACTGGAAGAGAAGCTCAAGTATGAAATAAAAAACAATCAAGGATATGGCCAAGCATTTGTGACATCTGAAGAACAACGCCTTGACTGGGCTGATATCATGTACTTGCAGACCCTTCCTATTGAATCCAGGGACTTGAACCAGTGGCCCAAAACTGCAAATTTCAGGTATAGAGCAGAGAACATAAACACCTTTTATCATTTCTATACTCTTTCCTATAAATTATGTTGGAAAAGCTTATAAAGTCATTGCTTTTGGTTAATATACCCTGTACATGATGTTCTTGTTTAGGGTCCTGGGATCTTCCACAGACCAAAAGTAAAGCCACCCCATGTTTGTTATTAGTGACATTTGAATAGCTTTTTAAGCTTTACCCTCTCCATGATCCATCGTCCCTAATCAGTAAAGAGTCTTTGCATTGTGATTATGTAAGGTCCACACATAAACAGCCAGAAGGGAAATTGGTTTAATTAATTTATTCTTCATCAAGTTACAATTTTATAGTTGCAGAAGAATAATAGTTTTTTTTTAAATAATTAAATATTTTGACAGAAAATTACAGCTAATTAAATCTATTTGACAACAAACTGGAATTCAATCACAGATCTGAAGTTCCTTACTGAGCATGACCATAATTCAGTATGTAACACTGCCCCTTAATGAATAACAGGGGATTTTGATGATTTCTTAATATATTTCTACATATTACAAACTGAGTAACAACAAAATAGTATATTGTGTGGAGATATCTTTTGAAAACAATTCTGTGAGACTTCTTCAAGCTGCTTCCAAGTACAGGCGGCTGTAATCCAAGATCACAACATCATTAGATATCATGTGCACATGAAGTGTCTCATCACTTAAAGGTATGATCTTGACTTTTCAAATTTTGGATCTCTCTGAACTATTGGATGTTAATCCTCGCATGTATGTCTCATAATGTCATTGAAGTATAGTTCAACCCACTAGCACTTTAGACTATTGAGAACCTAACTATTAATTTATTCTTCAATATCTTACAACTCTATAATTGTAAAAAAATAACAATCTTAATAGCTAAATACCTTGACAGAAAATTAGAGCTGATTGGCAGCTAACTAAATATATTTTACAACAAACTGGAACTCACCACAGGTCTGCAATTCCTTATTGACACCTACTCAAACTCTAATGACACCTAAATAACATGAACATAATCCAATCATATATTAATCTCTAACAGTAACAATAATATATACTTTTCTTTACAATCTATATGAATAATAAAGCTATACTTTTCTTCTTAGTATATATTAATGATAATTTTTTCCATAATTAGTTGCCAGGCTTGAAGATGTCACTTAAGCTATTAAAATCTCAAGGAAATTCTACGAAGCCCAACTAATTTAATGGTGTAAGATTCTTGTGTTGCAGGGAGACTATGCATGAGTATGCTCTTGAGACGCAAATACTTGCAAAAAAGCTTCTAAATGTGTTAGCAGAGGGAGTAGGGATAAACCCAGATTGTTTTGTTGAAAGTTTTGGAGAATTTTGTGGCAGTGTACGGATAAATCACTACCCACCTTGTCCAAGACCAGATTTGGTATTGGGATTAAGTGCTCACTCAGATGGAACTGGAATTACCATATTGTTGCAGGATGATGAGTGTTCTTGGGAAGCTCTTCAAGTTCACAAGGGTGAAGACTGGATTCCTGTCCCATCAATCCCAGATGCTCTTGTCATCAATATTGGAGATCTTCTTGAGGTACTAGCTACATCAAATTCATGCTTTATATTAGTTTGCATTGGATTGATTGTTTTTGTTTGCAAAGCATACCAAAACAATAACTCAAAATACATACATTTGAAATGACTTTTATTAGATTGATAGTGCTCTAGTTTCAGCTTTCACCCTTCTCATTTGTGTGGAAAGAAAACCTCGTGGCCTGCAAGTCTATACCATCCTGGATTCGTTTAGTGTCTTAAAGATTCCAGATTTCCCAAAGCTTTTAAAAAAATTACTTGTTACCAGAAACAAAATTTGTCACCTTGTTTCTTATCGTTCGAGTATAACTAATACTTGGCTTTCTATTAGTTATTTAGCAATTGGCATGGTCTGAGTGAGATTAATGGTAGAGTCTTCTATTTTATATAAGAGAAATGAGCAATTATAACATAAACATGTAGACTTCGTATTAAATTGGGAAATGCCATATTTGGAAAAAATATATTTTTCTATTATGGAAACAGTTATAGTAATTTATAATTGCTAAGAGTTTTTTTATTGTGAGCGGGATTTAGGTTACAAACGGGGACCTCATCCCTACCATGAAGGCACATCAATAGTGCAAATAGCCCAAACCGATGAGCACATAGCCCATCAAGGGTACAAACTCCACAAGCACACTAACCTAGCAAGGGCCTAAAGCACAATCAACACCAAGACACTTGGTATGAACATCAACAACATTAATATGAAATGTCAATCATATGAGCACGTTAGATCAGCAAGGGCACAAAGCCCACAATCACAATAGCCCGACACAAAATTGTTTTTAGCGGGCAACTTAACCATCGCTCAATGAAATTAATCCCCATATTCACGAGAATTGTGATATTTTTCAATTAATTAAAGTATAAAAAATTAATAATAATTTTTATTTTTCAAAGATTAATATTTACTTTCTTTTTATAAAAAAAATATCACTTGTTTCAATTTTTTAATTAATGAACTTTATATAGGTGTCATACCTATTAATATTAATAACAAAAAAGTTTGCATTTATTGTTTGATTGGTCCAATGAAGGGTGTGATACAAAAACCCTTAAGGGTAACAAAGTGACAAAAGTGTTTGCTACCTAATACATGCACCTCATATTCAATTAGTTTTCAAGGAATTGATTCTAGCTCAATCTCCTATCCCAAGTTGAAATTTGAACTCCCTACGCTGAGTGCATAAGACCAATCCACCTCATACATAGATGCAACTCTAATGGCTAATACGAGAAACTCAATTCCCTACTTTTCTTGATGCTTTTCTATTAGTTCTTTCTATGTCACAATTGAGACTAGAAATGGGATCTAGAGATTGGTAGTAACTAGAGTGAGCACTTTCTAGACCCCAATTCCAAGGTGGAAAACAAACTTGATTACAACATCATCTAATATTTTCTATAGACCTCTCCTCCATTTCGTCTTGATCAAAGATTTAATTTTTGATAATTAAAGTGGCCTCACAAGGGGGGCGACCCTTACACAACCACAACCTAAAGGCAAAAAGAGCACAAACATCACAGAGAAAGGGGTGGTGTTAAGTACAAGCCATCAACACCTGAACAACAACAAAATAGATGGTCTCAAAGACAAAGATCAATACAAAAAGAAAGGCTAGAGGCCCTCCACAAAGGTGGGAAGGCCACACCTACACCGCAAGTGAAGAAAAGCATGAGTTGGAAGAATGATTCTTCCTACGGCTACGAATATTTGTCCAAACGATGCTATCCTTAGGATCCCAAACGAAAGAAATTTAACTAGGATGGTTGTTAGTACTGGTGCAGTGCACCCATGACTGTCACTGGTTGACTGCCATGGTTTAATGTTTTGGGTTTGTAATAACTGGATAGGTCTCAAAGGATCATCCTATTTTGTTTGTGGATCCATTTGTTTGGTCAACGATCTCTTAGGCAATCTTATAAGCCTAGCGATGCCTTAGTCCATCAGGATCATTTGTTTAGACATAAGTTGCTATAAGTGTGTTTTTATGCTTTTATGACTCCTACCTGTGTTGAATTCATTGGATTCATGTTATTTTGGTCATATTATGTTAAGTTGAAAGGTTAGAATCCATTCAGAAGTCCAAAAGTTGCAAAAAGACAAAAGTTGTCAAAATATTGCACAAGATGTAAATGTTGCTCATGCAACTCCAAAAATGTTGCTCGAGAGTTACAAGAAGGAATTCCAATAGTCACCAGCGGATTGGGATCGATTTGACTTCACATATGAAGTTTTTTTAAGTCACTACTTCGAACCAAGATGGTTAGAAGTTCAGTGTTAAAGTTCTGATGGAATTTGAATGGAAATGAAGGGTTTTTCTGAGCATTTCTGAATTGTACGGTCATGTCTGGTATCATTCTTGCAAATCACATTCATGTTTTGAAGCTCCTTTGTGTTAGTTTAACATTTCCATTGGTTTGAGATCAATTAGTTTTCGTTTGTTTTTTTTTTAATCAAGTTTATAGAAACAATCTAGGAAGAAGCTTATTAGGAGCCCATTTTACAAATGGAGTTCTAACTTGCATTTGAACTGGTGAAATTCCTCACCCTTCTGGAAAATGCAAGTTAGGAGGATGTATTTATGGATTCCTAAAGCTCAGAGTGTGGCTCGAATGGCAAGGCATTCATGCATCAAGCCCTAGGCTGAATATCTCAATGTATTCAGCCAAGAATGAATGTAAATGAGTTGTTATGTTGAAGAATTGGATTGGTTGAGTGAACTAAAGGTGGATTCAAGTTTTTGGGAGTTACTTGAGGAGGTTTGAAGCCCTGTACCAATTCCATGCACCCATTTCTTAGCACTTTCTTAGATATCCAAGCCTAATTTGGCCAATTAGGTCTGCGAACTTTGTAAGAGTTAGGTGTTGCTAGAGTGGAGTTGAAACCTAAGGCTTTGGGGATCAGTATAAATTCCAAAAGGGTATCTAAATCTACCCTTATTTTTCTTAAAGGTGATAAGGAGGAAAATTTATGTTCTAAAAACCACCTGGACAGACCTACAAGGAATTCTAGGACAATCCTAGATAAGTATTGTATGAAAGTTGGAGAGTCAAACTGGGGGTTGAATCCCTATCCTTACACCATAAGTAAGGTGTCCCAATCATTAGTTTGGGTGTATGAAACCACTGGTAAAGGTTTCTAGATTTTGGCTTAGAATAGGGTTAGTGTCCCTAAAGCACAAAGTTGCAAGATTTTGGTTTGGACAATACTCATCTTGGAAGGGTCAGTAAGGGACTCTATCACCTTGGATAGGTAGAAGACATTGTCAAAAGGGATCAAGGATCCAAGGAGGGAATAAGTTGTATTTGATGGATTGGGGAAGAGGAAGGACCAATACCACACTTCTTGTTGTCACCTCTACATTAGGTGGTATCAGAGCTTAGAAAAGCTCTTGGGAATGAAAATGACAGAGAAAGTTGATGAGATTGAAGGAGAGATCCCTTTGAGGGTCACAAATTTGGAGATAGCTAATATTGTGAGAGAGAAGGAAGCTAAGAATAAGAAGATGGAAGCAGAGATAGAAAAATTGAAGAATTCTCAAATAAGAAGAAGAAGAAGAAGAAGAAGCCAGACCTACAAATGTTTATGGGCACGATGGACCTTGAGGAATGTATGGATTGGGTAGAAGCCCTAGAAATTTATTTTTGAGTGTGAAGATATCCCTATCTCACAGAGAACAAAAATTGCCAAGTCAAAAATGAAAGGACCTACACTAAGTTGGTGGAATTTTCTACAAAGGGAAAGGGTGGAGAAATAAAAAGACCCTATAACCACATGGAAGAAGATGTTGAGAGAAATCAAGAAACAATTTGTTTCGGAAGACTATGAAGTAACTCTACATAAGAAGTTACAAAATATGAAGTAGAAGGATCTTGATGTGGGATCTTACACTGATGAATTCTACAAAATCACAATAAAGACAAAGACCCTTGAAAGTGAGAAGCAAAAGCTTGCTAGATACATGAATGGGTTCAAGTACAATATTTAGGATGAACTAAGTTTTTTTTGTCCCCAATCTATACACCAATGTTATCAGATGGCTATGAAGATTGAAGAGAAACAAAAGAGGAGAGGAGAACAAAACAGTAGAGGAAGGGGAAATGGTTTCAGAGGTATAGGAAGATTTCAAGGAAGAGGACCATCACCAAGGCCACAAGGTGAATTAAGTCACCAAGAGCATGATAGAGAACAGAGTCACAGAGGTAATTTCAGAGGGGGTAGAGGAAACAATAGAGGAAGGTCAAAAGGTAGATATATCTCTATGTTCACAGGGAAGTGTTTCTCCTGCAACCATATTTCTCACCAATCTTTTAGATGCCCAAACAAGGTCAACACAACTCTTAGTACACCAGGAGGAGATAGGAGAGTCCAACGCACCCAAGATGAGGACTAGAAAAGCATGACTTCCTACCACACCACTACATCTAGACCTACAGACCCTAAACAAGGAGAGTGCATCATGTTCAATAGGACACTCTTGAAGATGACAACTCCCAAGGAGCCCCCACAAAGGAAGAGTCTATTCAGAACTCATTGCAAGGTACTTGGTAAGATTTGCAAAGTTATTGTTGATTCTGGTTATACAGAGAATTTAGTTTCTAATGCAATGATAGATAAGATTGGTTTTAAGAAGATACCCCACCCAAGCCCTTATAAAGTATCGTGGCTTAATAAAGATCAACAAACTTTAGTAGATGAGCATTGTTGGGTAGAATTTTGAGTAGGAGAATACATAGATAAAGTCTTGTGTGAAGTTGTGAATATGGATGCATGTCACCTTCTCCTAGGAACACCTTGGCAATATGATGTTGATGCTCAACATGGGGGTAAGAAAAATGTGTATACTTTGACTAAGAATGGGATTAGTTACACTATGACACCTCTCTGTGATTCTAAGAAAGAAAGAGCTTTGATAAACAATGTTATCCTAGTAGGAGAGAGAATTTTTGAAAGTCCTTAAGGAAAGAGACACACCTTTTTTCCATCATAGTAAAGCCAAAACAGAGTCTAAGAAGATACCAAAAGGTCAAGAACCTCAGAGAAATGTTGGCCCCAAAGAAGTGCAAGATTTGTTGAACATATACAAAGGTATAGTTGCAGACAAGAGTACTGATGTTTTACCACCATAGAGGGATATTAGTCACTGTATAGACCTCATACCTAGTTCTACCTTACCAAATAAGGCTTCTTACAAACTGACCCCTGACCAAAATGCAGAAGTTGCAAGACAGATTCAAGAAGTGATGGAGAAAGGCTTCATTAGGAAGAGCATAAACCCTTGTGCAGTCCCTGTAGTCCTAGCACCTAAGAAGGAGGGTACATGGAGGCTATGTACTAACTCTAGATTCATCAATAGGATAACCATCAGATATAGGTTTCCTATTCCAAGGATAGAAGATCTCATGGACTATCTAGGAGGAGCAAAATACTACTCAAAAATTGTATCATCAAATTAGGATCAGAGAAGGAGATGAGTGGAAGAAAACTTTCAAAACCAATGAGGGATTGTTTGAATGGGTAGTGATGCCCTTTGGTCTCTCAAATGCTCCTAGTTGATGAATAAGGTTCTTAAGCCTTTCATAAATCACTTTGTTGTTGTATATTTAGTTGACATATTGATCTTTAGCAAAGATAAAGATGAGCATTTTATACATCTAGATATGGTAATGAATAGACTACATGAAGAAAAGTTGAGGATAAATTTGGAAAAATGTGTGTTTATGCAAGAAGAATTGATATTTCTTGGTTTTGTCATCTCCAAGGGTAACCTGAAAATGGACGCTTCCAAGGTTGAAGCCATATTGAACTTGCCCACTCCAAAATATTTCAGTGAAGTAAAAAGATTTCATGGGCTTGCTATTTTCTATAGGAAATTTGTCAAGAATTTCAGTGGGGTGAGTGCACCAATAATAGATACTATCAAAGGGGGAAGGAAACATAAGTTTGTATGGACTGATGCTGCAAAAAAGTCCTTTGAATATTTGAATACAAGAGTCTCTCATCAACCTATCTTAACACTCCCTGATTTTCACAAGGTGTTCACCATTGAATGTGATGCTAGTAAGAGATCTATTAGGGGCATTCTCAGTCAAGAAGGGAGACATGTGGCATTCTTCAGTGAAAAGCTTAATGAAGCTAAACAGAAGTACTCTACATATGATTTGGAGACGTATGCTATGGTCCAATCACTGAGAAAGTGGAGGCACTACTTATTGCCAAAATAATTTATTGTATATACTGACAATCATGTATTGAGTTTTCTTAACAGGTTGGAAAAACTGAACCATAGGCACCTCAAGTGGATGGAGTACTTGCAAGCATTCACTTTCACCATAAAGCATAAGAAGGGGGTAGCTAACAAGGTAGCTGATGCATTGAGCAGAAGGAATTTTCCTATACAAGAAGTCACTTTGGAAAGTGTAGGTATCTCTGTCCTCAAGGATATGTATCCCAATGATGAAGACTTCAAGGAAATTTACAAAGTTTTTTTGGAACTAGGAGATAGATATCACACTGATTTTGCAGAATACATGATTCAAGAAGGACTGTTGTTTAAAGGGAGTCAACTGTGTATCCCTGATTGCTCCATGAGGGAGAACATCATAAAAGAGAAACATTGTGGATGTCTATTAGGCCACTTTGGTCTTGATAAGACACTTGAGTTAGTAATAAGATTCTACTTCTAGCCCAAGATGCAGACTGGGATAAGGATATTTGTGGAGTGTTGTCTAGTTTTTCAAAAAGCCAAAGGCGCCAGTTCAAATGCAGGCTTGTACACACCATTGCCCATTCCTAGCAAACCTTGGGACTCCATTAACATTGATTTTGTATTGGGTCTTCCAAGGACAAAGACAGGCTATGAAAATGTTTATGTGGTTATAGACAAGTTCTCCAAGGTGGCCCACTTCCTACCTTGTAAGACTACACATGATGCCTCAAGTATTGTAGGGCTCTTCTTCAAGGAAGTTGTAAGACTCCATGGTTTACCACTCACAATTTTCTCAGACAGAGACCCCAAGTTTTTGGGACATTTTTTGCATACCCTATGGAAAAGACTTGGAACAAACCTAGCTATGTCATCTTCTTATCACCCTCAATCAGATGGACAGACTAAAGTCATCAATAAGTCTTTGGGAAACTTGCTAAGATGTCTGAAAAAGGAGTATGGAGTGGCATGGGATTCAATCCTTCCACAAGCAGAGTTCTCCTATAATGATTTTGTCAACAGAAGTTCTGGACTTAGTCCTTTCCAAATTGTCTATGGATCCCACCCTAGGGGTGTCTTGGAGCTAAGAAACATTCAGAATTTTGGCTAGAGGAGTTCCCAAGCTAATGATTTTGTAGAGGTTATGAAGAACATTCACCAACAAGTGAAAGATAGATTGCAACAAACCTCAGAGAAGTATAAACAAGCAATAGATGTCAAGAGGAGAGATGTCCAATTCAAGGTTGGAGACATGGTTATCATTCACCTGAAGAAGGAAAGATTACCCAAGGAAAAGTATGCCAAGTTGATGAAAAAGATTGGCCCCTTCAGAATCTTGAATAAATGTGACAATAATGCATATAGAGTTGAATTACCTTCAAATATTGGTTTATCTCCCATATTCAATGTAGCTAACCTATATCCATACAAAGGTCCTACTACTGATGCCTCCATTGCAGGTGCTCAAGATCTGCCGCAGGACAAGGAGCTACAAAATCTACCTAAACCACCATCACAAGAGATTGATTGTATACTGGACAAGAGGATAGCCAAACAAACTAGGAGGTCTACTTACTATAAATATCTTTTCAAATGGAAACACCATTCATTGGAGGATGCTACTTTGTTGACACCTGAAGACATCAAGAAGACTGGTTTCAATTTAGAAGATCTCCCAACTCAAGGCAATTGAGTTATTTTTTCCTTGGAGAGTATGGTGCAGTGCACCCATTAGTGTCACTGATTGAATGCCACTATTTAATGTTTTGGGTTTGTAATAATTGGATAGGTCTCAGAGGATCATCCTATTTTGTTTGTGGATCCATTTCTTTGGTCAAGGATCTCTTAGGCAATCTTATAAGCCTAGAGACGCCTTAGTCCATTAGGATCATCTGTTTAGACACAAGTTGCTATAAGTGTGTTTTTATGCTTTTATGAGTCCTAGGTGTTGAATTCATTGGATTCATGTGATTTTGGTCATATTGTGTTATGTTGATAGGTTGGAATCCATTTAGAAGTCTAAAAGTTGCAAAAAGACAAAAGTTGTCAAAATGTTGCAAAAGATGTAAATGTTGCTCATGCAACTTCAAAAATGTTGCTTGAGAGTTACAAGAAGGAAGTCCAACAGTCACCAGAGGATGGGGATCAATTTGAATTCACATATGAAGTGTTTTTAAGTCATTACTTCAAACCAAGATGGTTAGAAGTTCAGTGTTAAAGTTCTGATGCAATTTGAAAGGAAGATGAAGGGTTTTTATGAGCATTTCTAAGTTGTACGGTCATGTATGGTATCATTCTTGAAAATCACATTCATGTTTTGAAACTCCTTTTTGAAACTCCTTTGTGTTAGTTTAACATTTCCATTGGTTTGAGATCAATTAGTTTTGGTTTGAGGTGTTTTTGAATCAAGTTTCTACAAATAATCTAGGAAGAGGCTTATTAGGAGCCCGTTTTACAAATGGAGTCCTAACTTGCATTTGAACCGGTGAAATTCCTCACCCTTATGGAAAATTCAAGTTAAGAGGATATATTTATGGATTCCTAAAGCTCAAAGTTTGGCTCGAATGGAAAGGCATTCAAGCATCAAGCCCTAGGCCGAATATCTCAATGTATTCAACCAGGAATGAATGTAAATGAGTTGTTATGTTGAAGAATTGGATTGGTTGAGTGAACTTAAGGTGAATTCAAATTTTTGGGAGTTACTTGAGGAGGTATGAAACCCTTTACCAATTCCATGCACCCATTTCTTAGCACTTTCTTAGATATCCAAGCCTAATTTGACTAATTAGGTCTACAAAATTTGTAAGAGTTAGGTGTTGCTGGAGTGGAGTTGAAACCTAAGGCTTTAGGGATCAATATAACTTCCAAAAGGGTATCTGAATCTACCCTTATTTTTCTTAAAGGTGATCAAAAGGAAAATTTATGTTCTAAAAATCACCTGGACAGACCTACAAGGAATTCTAGGACAGTCCGAGATAAGTACTGTAAATAATTTGGAGTGTCAAACTGAGGGCTGAATTACTATCCTTACACCATAAGTAAGGTGTCCTAATCATTAGTTGGAGTTTATGAAGCCACTGGTGAAGGTTTCTAGATTTTGGCTTAGAATAGGGCTAGTGTCCCTAAAGCACAAAGTTGAAATATTTTGGTTTGGAAAATACTCATCTTTGAAGGGTCAGTAAGGGACTCTATCACCTTGGATAGGTAGAAGATATTGTGTCAAAAGGGATCAAGGAGCCAAGGAGGGATTAAGTTGTATTTGGTGGATTGGGGAAGAGGAAGGACCAGTACCACACTTCTTGTTGTCACCTCTACATTAAGTACAACGGTATATAGTCAAAAAATGGAAATAATTCCATTGTAGACTGGCTTAACCTTTCGAGTAAGTAGTTTGGGGTCATGTCAAGCACCTTGAATGGGTCTTTGACTTGGATCTGACTTTCTCCCATGTTATGCCCCATTTCCCACTTTTCTCCAGCCTGTTTCTGGCATCCTAAACTGCAAACTGAGACTTTTGACCTGAGGGTCAAAATTGACCTTTCTAGGTCAAGTTCGACCTCAACCTTGACCTAGGTCAGAATCGACCTTAATTGTGACCTAGGGTCCAGATTTCATGATTCTGGGGTTTTCGGATGTCGGGCTTCGAAAAGGTTTAATTCTCGCTTTCGGGTTGGCTGTTTCGGTCTTCAGAGCAATGACTTGAAATTATATTTAATATAGGTCCACTTCTAGGGATATAGGTCTAATTTGAATTTAATTATCCTATGTAGGCCTCTCTAGAAGATTGTGCCCTAGATTCATATATAAGGAAGCCTTCTCCTCTCATTTTCTAAAAGACTTGAAACATAAGGACAAACCATCTAAGACAACTCTATGCATGATTTATTGAAGAAAGCATCTACTATCAAGCATTCAAGAATTCAATTCATCAAGGATATCCATTGGTATCCATTGAAGTATTCAAGCTCTATGGAGCCCTCTTGTTGAAGATTTCTCCATCCATATTCCTCCAAGCCTCTTCCTATTCCAATATCCATTCAAGATTGGTGTTGAAGATCTACAAGAAATTGATTTGCGACATCCTAAATCTGACATTCTACATTATACATCCATTTGGTGCATACATACTTGTGGATCCACGGATTTGAATCCGCCACAAGGGTTTCTACACAAGAAAGGTGAATTTGGTCATTTACTTTGTTTTACTTATGCAATTTCAATTATACTTTGAGGTTAATTCCAAAACTGGGGTTTGATCAAGGCAAACCCCTCCCCCCCAACAAAAAAACCATTTTTCTTTTAGGGGCAGGTTTGAAACAACGAATTGGAGTGCAGATTCAGATACCCTTTTTGGAAAACTATCAAGATCCAGAAATAGATTTTCTGTCAAAGATTTTAGGTCAGAATCAACATTCTGTTCTGGGTCAGAATCAAAAATTCTGGGTCAAAGGTGACATTCATTTCTGGGTCAAAATCAACATTTTTTTCAAGGTCAGAATCAGAAATTTTGGTTCAAAGGTGACATTCACTTTTGGGTCAAAATCAGAACTGAGCCAGATCGGAAAAATATTTCTGAGCTTTCTTTGTCTCTGTGTTTCTATTCCAGATCCAGTTACAGATTTTCCAGAAACTTAGTGTAGACACCCAAAAATAGCATTCTTTGGATCTATAGCATTTTGAGGTTAGTACTTTCTTGAATTCATTTCAATTAAAGTTTTTAATCTTCCTAAATCTATCACACATTATTTTCTATAAAATGGGATCTAAGGTCTTCCTCTTTTTCCCATTTCCAATTGATTGATTCATTTATGTATTGATCCTTCCTTTGGGTTTAATCAATTTGGATCCTTCCTTTATGTATTTGAGGTTAGAAGGAACATCTTATCTTTCTTACACATAACAATCCATCAACCCCCACATTCCATACTTATCCTTTACATTCTAATAACCTCCATTTTATATCTTACATTTTGGTGAACCCATGATAGAAAACTCTTTCTTTTTGGTGTTAGATTTTCATTTTTATGTTAGATCTTACATGCATATTAGATTGGCTTTCTTTTATGCTCTTGCATTTACATTTCAAAAATTAAAAAATCAAAATCTTGTGTTTTCTAAATTAGTTCATTTGCATTGCATTGGTGTATGAGCTTTACTACTTATAGTATCTTGGTTACAAGAAGCCATAGACTTATGGGTTCCTTTGATCCTAAGTCTTCCTCTCCTTTCCTTAGGATCCCGGATGACAATTTGACCACCCATGATTCCAAACCTTCTATGGAGCATAAATCTTCTCACTCATCTCATGATGAAGATGATGCTTTAAGATTTCCTCCTGAACAAGTCCAAAAAATTTCAACAAAACTTGATAAAATGGGAAATTGGCTTATTCAAGAAAACCATAATCAAGGTTCCATCCAAGCCATAGAGGCTCTTAAGAAAGTCCTTCGTTATAGTGATCAAGGTGTTAATCTCTTGCGTGGTATCACTCATCTTGTGCATTTGAATATTAAACCTTTATCTCAAGAGGCTCAAGATCTAGGATTCACTCCTCCTGTCACTAATGAGGGACCTTCTTCCATTTCTTTACCTAGAATTCCTACTTACACTCCTCCTTTAATGACTACATCTCTTCAAATTTCATCTATTCCTGTGAGTATTCCACTGGTGTCTCTACCTACCTCATAGCCTTCTTACCATAGTGTTCCTTTTGCTTATTCCAATCCTCTTCCAAATGTGGTTCCAAGTGTTCCATCGGTCGTGGCTTCCATTCCTTTCGCTTCCTACACTTTTCCTAGTGTTCCTAATGTTTCTATGCCACCTATTTCTTATAATGATTCCACAATCATTAGTTTGGCTCAAACTGTGTCATCTTTACAACAAAAACTTGCATCTTTAACCCAATCCAAGTTTAGCATTCCTACATGTGACATGGGTAGTCCTTTATCCTTAGACATTATTCATGCTACTGTCCCTCAGCAAGCCGATATGCCTTGTCTTGAGAATTACAATGGTAAGGGAGATCATGTTACTCATGTTAAAATATTTCAAATCCTTTGTAGTGATTATGCTCATGACCATAGGATTTTAGCTAAGTTGTTTGCTATAACTTTTCGTGATAAGGACTTGCAATGGTATTTTTCTTTACCTCCTTATTCTATTGATTCTTTTCCTAAACTTGTTAATACCTTCATCCATCAATTTCAAAATAACATTGGTCCACAAGTTTCCTTAATTGATTTAATGCATTGTAAACAAAACACTAAGGAAAAATTGACTAATTTTATTGGTGGATTTAAGCATTTGTATGCTCAGATTTCTTATCTTATTCCTGATATTGATATTCAACATATGTTTATTTCAAATACAAAAGGATATTAGAGATAAGATTCTGCTTACTGAATTTACCTATTTTCAACAACTTTGTGCAGCACTTAATCATTATCAATTACAAGTGAGTCAATTTGAGAGAAACACTCCAATGGCTCTTGTTCCAGTTGATAAGAGTGACACTGCTCCTAATCCTAATAAGTTTCATAAACCTAACAACTATGTCAAGATCAATAAACACACAAATGCAGTCGTTGTTCAAGTTTGTTACATCCAACAATGCCACTTTTGCATCCACTGCTTTCCGTATGATTCATACATTTACTCCTCTCTCTGAATCTTCACATTCTATTATGAGTAGGTTGTTAAGTGTTAATATGATTACCTTGCCTCCTATTTGACCTCTTCTCCCTACCACAATGGCAGAAAAATCCTTTGATTCTAAATTTTTTGTCAATATCATCGACAGAATGGCCATGATACTGAAAAATTTTATTCTCTAAAGCATAAGGTTCAAGTCTTAATCGGTTCTAATGCTTTATCCATTGATAATTTTGATGGTAGTGGGAACAAAACTGTCTCTCCTCTTAATCAAAACCTTCAAATCTATACAAATCCATTACCTACACATGATACTAATACCATCACCCAACCATCTTCTATGGATATTGTTTACGATTCAAAGATGGATGATCTCAATCACATTGTTAATCATGTGGAGTGCACAGTTTCATCTCAACCTACTGTTCAAGATCCTTTGCCTCCACTTCAACTTCAAGTTCCACCTAAACTTCAGAAACAAACTAAGGATAAATGACCTAGGGAACTCTCAATTACCTTTGATGATTCTGAGACTATTAAGGCTCCTGATGGTCCCCTTTATATTTATGCTAGGATTTCTAAGATACCTACGCGTGGTTGTCTTGTTGATCCCACATCTTTAATAAATGTCATTACTGAGGAAAACCTTTTTATGAAAAACTGACAACATGATTGTTATGATACATCTGATGCATAGATCCAAACTTGTAATAGTTTTCTCTATCCTTCACTTGGTTCTATTAACTTGCCTATTGAACTTTGTGGTAAAGTTGTAGATACTACCTTCATTGTCGTTCCTACTTCTAATCAATTTCAAGTCAAATTTGGTTTGCCTTGTAACTGCCATGCATTTTGTTGCTTCTCCTATTCATAAGTGTATTAATTTCAATCATAATAGAGGAGTGAAAATGATTAATCATAGTTTGTATCAACCTTCTAGGCCTAGAGATTGTGCTACTCTTTATTTATTTTGGCCTTCATTACCTAATTCATGTCCTCCTTTCCCTGATAACCTTTTTCATTCATATCAAGCCTATAAACATCGCAAGATTGTCGAGTTAAGCATGCCTCGGATAGATCTTAACCGTGGCCTTTTTCCCACTAGTCCTTCTATACCTCATTTATCTATTACTACTAGCTCTATTACTCAACCTCCCAGTGTCGCTTCTCAGCCTACTGTGAATCCTTCCAATCCTCCTATAGAACCTGTGAAGGAACCAGTTGTCATTCCTCCTAGTTCTCAATATGTGTCAAACAAAGTGAAACGTAACAAATCTGCTAATGAACATCGTAAGAAGAATAGGGCTAATGCTAGGGCCCATGCCTCTGTTCTTTGAAATTCTTTACCTTCTTTTGACAAATCTATGCCTGATGTATTGGAGGAAGTTAATGTTCATAATGATGTTAATATGAATGATTCTGATGATTCTATTCGCATCTTAGATCCTATTTTAATTAATCTTTATGAGGAGGATACTCTTGATGATCCTATTGATCCTAGTGATGAATATGAGGCCATCGATCTTGATACTGATTTACCTCATATGATTTCAACTCAATTGATAATTACACCTAGTATCGAACATCACGATTCTCAAGAGGATCCTTGTTTGGAACTGGCTATTATTCCTACTATATTGGATATAGTCCCTCTTGCAAGTTTCCCACCTTACCTAAATGATATAAGCCGAGATAGGGAGAGTAGGCGATGCGCTTGATTGGCTTGTCCTTCATGGTAGCCCTTTTTGTGTTTGCCTTTTGTATTGTGCTTCTCCCGTAATGTGTTTGCCAAATGTTTGTTAGATTCTTTTATACGACCCTTGTTACTTTGTTGGTGCAAGGTGATAAAGGAATCAAACATGTTGTACAATTCCTCTATATGTATCTTTACTCTACTATATGTTGTTTTCATGTTATGTTTTACTTGTGCTATTGTTCGAAAATGTTTTCCTTGTGTAGTCTGGTTGGATCTACAACATGGTAGCACTGATTCTTTTTGGTCTCCATGTTGTGGTCCGAAAAGACTCTTCTTTGTAACTCTTGCGTTTTGTTTCCTCCATTGTGATTATAGTTCTACTTTCATTGGGGAACGATGTTAATTCATTTTTAATAATATCATATCTATATATACATATTATCTTATGATCATACTAACCCCACAGTAGGTAGATCCCTTATGTGTTCTTTGTATGTACTTTATATGGTATTTCCCTTGATTTGTCTTCATTTGGGGGCATCTCATAGTGGAAACATAATTAGTAGAGTTGTTTATGTTTCCGTTAAATCCATTTCTCCTGTTAAAGTGTTAGAAATGACTTTAACGTGGGGGCATACACTCTACTCACTTTATGCACACACACACTTTCAAAATATTTTCAAACTTAAAACTTTCTCCCTTTATGGATTAAAGACTAATCCTTAAAGCATGGATTTTTACCTTATAGGATCTCTTGATCCCTCCAGTTTAAATTTATATAGATCTCTTGATCCCTCCAGTTTAAATTTATATGAATCTCTTGATCCCTCCAGTTTCAATTTACAATGTTTTGATCCCTTAAGGTTGGAAGGTGTCCTTAAGACTAGATCTCCCTGACGGGTTGACTAGTGAGTAGCCACATTCAATAGGCGGTTCAACTCCATCTTTCCAATTGCACTGCTTCCTTGTGTGGTTCACAATGGGACATAAGTTCTCATTGGGTGAGGTAATCACACCCTCTCTCTCTCTTTCTCTTTAACTGGTGATGTCTCTATTATTGTGATCTTAGGGTTGATAAAAACTTAAGTCCCTGGGGGCTTAAGGATTCCTTTGTCCCTTTTGATTTCAATAAGATTATATTTTCTTCATGATCTCCTTTACCAAGAGTTTGTATAGATTCCATACTCTTGCTAAAGTGGGGGCTAAATGTATAGTCAGAATATGGAAGCACTTCCATTGTAGACTGGTTTAGCCTTCCAAGTAAGTGGTTTGGGGTCATGTCAAGCGCCTTGAATGGGTTTCTGAATTGGATCTAGATTTCTCCCATGTTCTACCCCATTTCCCACTTTTCTCCAGCCTGTTTCTAGCATCCTAAACTGCAAACTGAGGCTTTTGACCTCAGGGTCAAAACTGACATTTCTGGGCCAAGGTCGACCTCAACCTTGACCTAGGTCAGAATTGACCTTAATTCTGACCCAGGGTCTAGATTTCATGATTCAGGGGTTTCCGGATGTCAGGCTTTGAAAAGGTTTAATTCCCACTTCTGGGTCGGCTGTTTCGGTCTTCGGCGCAGCAACTCTTGAAATTATATTTAATATAGGTCCACTACTAGGAATATAGGTCTAATTGGAATTTAATTCTCCTATTTAGGCCTCTCTAGAAGATTGTGCCCTAGATTCATATATAAGGAAGCCTTCTCCTCTCATTTTCTAAAAGACTTGAAACATAAGGATGATCCATCTTAGACAACTTTATGCATGATCTATTGAAACAAGCATCTACTATCAAGCATTCAAGCACTCAAAGACATACGAGCATTCAATTTATCAAAGAGATCCATTGGTAGCCATTGAAGGATTCAAGCTCTATGGAGCCCTCTTGTTGAAGATTTCTCCATCCATATTCCTCCAAGCCTCTTCCTTTTTCCAAGATCCATTGAAGATTGGTGTTGAAGATCTACAAGAAATTAATTTGAGATATCCTACATCTGACATTCTACATCCATTTGGTGCATACATACTCATGGATCCATGGATTTGAATCCGCCACAAGGGTTTCTATACAAGTAAGGTGAATTTTTTCATTTACTTTGTTTTACTTATGCAATTTCAATTATACTTTGAGGTTAATTCCAAAACCGGGGTTTGACCAAGGCAAACCCCTCCCCCCAAAAAATGAACCATTTTTCTTGCAGGGTTAGGTTTGGAACAACAAATTGGATTACAGATTCAGATACCCTTTTCGTCAAACTATCGAGATCCAAAAATAGATTTTCTATCAGAGATTTTAGGTTAGAATTGACATTCTGTTCTACGTTAGAATTGGAAATTTTGGGTCAAAGGTGACATTCATTTTTGGATTAGAATCAACATTTTATTCAGGGTCAGAATAAGAAATTTTGGGTCAAAGGTGACATTTAGTTTTGGGTCAAAATCGGAACTGAGCCAGATCGGAAAAATATTTCTGGGTTTTCTTCATCTCTGCGTTTCTATTCCAGATCAATCTGTAGATTTTCCAAAAACTCAGTGTAGACACCCAAAATTAGAATTCTTCGGATATGTAGCATTTTGAGGTTGGTACTTTTCTTAAATTCATTTTCAATTAAAGTTTTTAATCTTCCTAAATCTATCACACATTCTTTTCTATAAAATGGAATCTAAGGTCTTCCTCTTTATTCTCATTTCCAATCGATTGATTCATTTATTCATTGATCCTTCCTTTGGGGTTAATCAATTTGCATCCTTCCTTTATGTATTTGAGGTTAGAAGGAACATCTTATCTTTCTTACACATAACAATCCATCAACCCCCACATTCCATACTTATCCTTTACATTCTAATAGCCTTCATTTTATATCTTAAAAGTGGTAGCAGAAACATGGAGCTGAGAAGGAGTAGAGGTGGAAGGTGTGGAATGGCCACATGGCCCAAGGGGGGCACACCAATAATAGAAGGGGGGGATCCCCCAGATTTGTACTAGGTTTAGAAGCTAATCTAGACTTACAACAGGAACTTCCTCATCAACATCCACTTGAGAGGAGTCATTAGAGTTAGACAGAGAGAGAGAGTCAAAAGCACGAACCGCTAGATGAACCTCATCCACATCCTTCCACCAAGTAGTAGCACCTTTGCAATGCAAAATAGAACAATTGGAAGTCATATGTTGAGTAGAGAAGAAGCGCCAACAATGAAAAGGAAGGACCTTGTAATCCAGTGCTTGAATCCAAGGCATATCCCCAACCATGAGCACCACATCCCCTAGAAGCAGTTTAGAGATCCAACTCTACCAAAATGCATGCAAAAGTAGAGTGTCCCATTGTTGTCGTAGCTTCATCCACCTTCAAGAAACAACAAATATAATTACCAATAGCCCCAAAGCAAGACATCTCCCAAAAATGGAGAGGAAGATTGGAAACTTGAACCCAAACTAAGCGCATATTAAGTGGTTCAGTGAGAGGGTTGAGGGAGGCTGTCCATGGTTTGGTAGAAAGAGAGTGATTCCCGCAAACCCACAAGTACCAAGTCACGATCTTTGGAAGAAGAAAATGTAGCAATAAAGAACCCTTTTGCACAAGAGAAAATCTCAATGTTACCAGATACAAGAGATCACCAAGAATTAGTTACCCAGAAATGCAAATCAAGAAGAGAGGGCCAAAGACCAGTGAATCTACAGGCCAGCCCATGACTTTGGTAGAAATCCATATTATCTACCATATCTGGGCCACACACCACCATGGGGGAGGCCTTGGCATAGGCAATAGATCGGTATTTCACCTTTAGAGGGATAGAAGCAGCATATTTGATAGCATAGGAATAACTTTGTCCACCTGTAGCAATAAATTTTACAGGGCTGCAGAAAAACCCACAAATCCAAGTCTAGTAAACTCAGACACCTACATGAAGAGCCGCAGCCACAGGCCCACGAGGAGCCAAAACCTTAGATGACACTAGCAAAGAAGGGGCCCCATCCGAATGCAAATTAGTCCCCAAACCTTCTGATGGCAGCAGGCATGGAACAAAACCAACGAGCCTCGCATCGCTAGTCAAACTAGGAAGCCCAGACAAAGTAGGAACAAGGGTCATTGAGGGAGCGGGAACAAGAGCCACTGGGGAGCGGACAAAATGCATTTTGAAAATGTTATAACCACAAGCTAATGCAAAAGGTTGAATTTGATTAAAGATTTAGTTGCAATCCTAATAACCTCCATCATTTCCCTTGACACAAATAAAAATGCTACAAACATGGGCAAAATATATATATTTATTTTGTATCGCTAAGTAGTTGAAAGGAAATTCTCAACTTGCACAACCATGATCTCATGGAAAATGATAATGACATTGGCTTTGAAAATATATGATAATGATGTTAGTACTCATTCTGTAGATGTGTGCTTGGATGATAGTACATAGAGATTTGGTGATCATGAGGGGAGTTTGTTGGATACAGCTTCCTTCCATAGTGTGGAAAATGTAGTTGAGATTGTACATAGGAGACTCGTTGTGTAGAGTCATCATGTAACTATCTAGTTGAGAGTCGGTGAGAGAGACATTACTTCTACTCTCGATCATTTCGATGTCACTCGCCAGTTGTTGGTTGTTTATGGTTGGGGTGCTCCTATGGTAGATGAGCACGGTGGTGATTACCTTTCCCTGATAGAGATTCATTCCTTGTGGGAGGTTGTCAAGATTTTGAGACAGGAGTATCTGTAGTTGGTAACCGTCCGAGATCACCTAGTTGAGTGGGGGAGTACAACATATGAGGCTCTGATGGATAGAGAGGAGGAGGTGAGAAAGCTTACTCAGGAGCTCACAATGACTTGTGAGGCTTTACAGTGCAATCAGTTGGCTCTTCAGGAGTCACAGCTGTAGTTAGGAGAGGTGACTGTGGAGTTGGAGAGGATTCAGTCTATACAAGCCATAGATCCAGTTCAGTTGCATATAGTAGTGGTTAGTGGTGAGTCATCTTTCACTGTTGCCAGTGATGGATGTGTTGGGTACATAGTTACATCCATCCTTGAGACGGATGCAGTAGATGCATAGGAGGTGAGTGCATCAGTGGAGGACAACAAAGAGAGTTTTGTGGTATTAGGTTCTCCAGTGGTTAGCACATTGGCAGATGATACAGAGAAATTTGTTGAGAGTCCTGAGGTAGCAAGAGTGGATTCATTAGAGAGTTGTGTGTCTATTTCTGACACTATTCCCTTTGATTCATAGGATATGGATAGGGTATCATCTAATTTGGAGACTAGCTCTCATGATGATTTGTTTCCTTCTGTCGGAAGCAAATCTATTCCTCTTGTTCATACATTTGATAGCGATGGGCAGTTAGTAGTGCCGCAGGTTCAGAGGGATTAGTTGTGGATTGCAGGGGAGCAAGTTAATGTTGCTTCTTATAATTTCTACTACACAGAGTTGTTCATGGAGTACTTGCTTGAGAGCCTAGTTTTGCAAGAGGGTCCTTTTGGAGCTTCTAAGGGTACACTTATCAGGGGCTCTCAAAGTATTCAGCTTTTGGTGGGGAGAATTGTAGATACCTTGACTACAATGCTTCCCCACAGGGATTTTGTGGTTGGGTTTGCTGAGAGGGTTACCCAGGATCCTGCCCAACCAGTTGTTCAGAGTCAGAGATTTGAGCCATCTCTTGATTCTTGGTTTGATTTTAAGGAGCCTCTAATAGGGATGGGAGCATTTCATCATGATTACATAGTGAGGAGCGCTCATCATTTCTATTTTAACCCACTGGTTGAGGACTTGTTTACACATCGGTGTGGGTTGGCTCCAGGGTTATACCATTCTTTTTGGGATGAGTTTGCTCCATTTGCAGATGATGGCGTTGGCTACTGCAAGTTAGTAGAAGGTGTCTTGCAGGGTCAGTACATCCAGGATGGTTTTAAAGTGGATGGATATCTACATTGTAGAAGTACACATGACAGATTGGCAGGGTGTGCAAGGAGCTCTGATCTTTTAGATGGTATTGGATATCCATTCTTCCTTGTTATGGATGGCTGAGAGTTTCATCTCTACTAAGATCCAGGTAGTGACAAGTTTGGCACTGCAGAATGTGTGGATAGCAATGGCTGGCATGATGACAGTGTGTTTTGGTTAGCTCAGTGGATGATGACTTCATCACAGGAGTTTGTATGTGATCGTAGGGACATTACTCCATTCTATCCTTGGGATCCAGGTGGACTTCTATGTTTTATTTTATGGGATTGCTTGGGGACAAGCAATTTCAAGAAGGGAGGACTGTAATGTCCCCGTTTTGAGCGAGCATTGGATATTAGTGGATTTAGCCTATCATTGGGTCCTTGTAGGCTAGTACTGGTGATTAGAGGACCCTTTTGTGGGTTGTGGCCCTATTTTGAGGGACTTACTATTCATAGTAAGTCAATAGTTGGTTCCATGAAGCTTAGATGATTTAGAGGAGTTATATGATGCTCTCCGATTTTATTTTTGGCGTCCAGTTTGGACTCCAAGATTCTTGGAGGAAGCGTCTATTTTTAGTAAGTCACCCTGTCAGGTTCATTCATCATTTTTCATCATCAGGATCACTCCTGTGTTGTTGGATTTTGATTCTCATGCTTCCTCAATTATTTTCACAAGAAGGGTGAATTATTATTATTTAATTAAATCGGCTAAGGATGTTATTTTTATTGGGATTGTATTTTGGGCATCTTAGTGTTATAGTTGGTTGGAACTGGGTTGAGAAGTTTTAAATCCTGAGCTCATAAAATAGGGACCCTATGTGTCAGAATATTGTTATTTTAATGAAAGGGTTGTTTTTCCTAATTAAAGTGGAAAGAAATATAATAGTTTATTATATTTCAAATGTGCACATAAAGCATGGTTTGTATGTGAGTGAAAAGTGTTAAGATGAAGTTAGGGATGGATTTGCGAGAAACACTTTATAAAGGCTCTTGGAAGAATTCGAAGGATTCATTATGCTTATCATTCTTTGAAATTGGTTTTAAAATTGTTCTAAGTTCTGGAGTTGAGGGTTTCAAAATTTCAGCAGGAAGAATTATAAATTTGTCATGAGTCCTTTCACTTTGAGTTGGATTTAATTGTCAATGAATTGTGGTTGAATTGTGGCCACAGCTTAGTTGATGCCTAAAGGAATTTGGGATGCCATTAATGGGAGTTAAGAGTTGGAATGTTGGATGCAAGTTTGAATGGTGCTGATTTTTGGTTCAGATTGGACATGAAGCTTCTCCTCAAGTAGTCGCCACCTCCCTTAGCACTTGCGGCCAGAGTTTAGTGCTGGAAACATTGATAGCTTCCCTTTCTCTTTACTTGTGGCTAGTATGCTGGCTGTTGAAAGTAATCATAGGTTATTTTAGTAATTTATTTGATTTTATTGGTTATGTATAATTTGTTATCAACAATTAGGGTTTTGAAATTAATTTAAATAGAATGCATGATTATTTGTATTTCAATGTAATTGATTGGTTACAAAATATGGGTGAAATCATTGTTTTACCTGACAAACTATGTTAAAAGTTCATATCATTTTACAATTCCAAAACAAATAAAACTTTTGCAAGTAAATTCAAAGATCTAGAGCCATGCATGTTCTTTACAAGCAGGAACTTCCTCCTCAACATTCGCTTGAGAGGAGTCATTAGAGTTAGACACACAGAGATTCAGAAGTACAAACCGCCAGATGAATCTCATCCACATCCTTCCACCAAGTAGTAGCACCTTTGTGACGCAAAAGAGAACAATCTGAAGTCATATGTCTATTAGAGAAGAAGCGTCGACAACGAAAAGGAAGACCATTATAATCCAGTGCTTGAGTCCAAGGCATATCCCCAACTATGAGCACCACTTCCCCCAAAAGCAGTGTGGAGGTCCAACTCTACCAAAATGTGTGCAAAAGTAGAGCATCCCATTGTTCTCGTAGCTTCATCCACCTTCAAAAAACAACAAATAGAATTACCAATAACCCCAAAGAAGGACATCTCCCAAAGATAGAGAGGAAGATTGGGAACTCGAACCCAAACTAAGCGCACATTAAGTGGTTCAGTGAGAGGGTTGAAGGAGACTGTCCATGGTTTGGTAGAAAGAGAGTGATTCGCGCAAACCCACAGCTTGTTCAACACCAAGTCATGATCTTCGGAAGAAGAAAATGTAGCAATAAAGAGCCCTTTTGCACAAGAGAAAATCTCAATGTTACCAGATACAAGAGATCGCCAAGAATTAGTTACCCAAAAGTGAAAATCAAGAAGAGAGGGCCAAAGACCAGTCAATCTATACGCCAACCCATGACTTTGGTAGAAATCCATATTATCTACCACATGTGGGCCACAACCCACCATGGGAGAGGCCTTGGCATAGGCAATAGATCAGCATTTCACCTTTGGAGGGATAGAAGCAGCAGATTTGGTAGCACAGGCATAACTCCGTCCACCTATAGCAATAAATTTTAAGGGGCTACAGAAAAATCCACAAACCCAAGTCTAGTAAACTCAGACACCTAGGTGAAGAGCCGCAGCCACAAGCCTACGGGGAGCTGAAACATCAGATGACACCAGCAGAGAAGGGGCCCCATCCAAACGCAAAGTAGTCCCCACACCTTCTGATGGAAGCAGGCATGGAACAAAACCAACGAGCCCCGCGTCGCCAGTCAAACCAACAAGCCCAGACGAAGTAGGAACAAGGGTCATTGAGGGAGCGGGAACAAGAACCGTTGGGGAGCGAACAAAAGGCATTTTGAAAATGTTATAACCACAAGCTAATGCAAAAGATTGAATTTGATTAAAAATTTAGTTGCAATCCTAATAACCTCCATCATTTCCCTTGACACAAATAAAAATGCTATAAACATGGGAAAAATATCTATATTTATTTTGTATTGCTAAGTAGTTGAAAGGAAAGTCTCAACTTGCATAACCATGATCTCATGGAAAATGATAATGACATTGGCTTTGAAAATATATGATAATGACATTGACTTTGAAAATATTCTTTCATCTTAGATTAGAACTCTCACTCACAAATAAAAAAATAAATTTCTTTTTATTTTGTTTTAATCCTCAGTGTGGTATCTATAATGAGATTTATCAACCTTATAGTAAAAATGAGAGTTGTTTTGTATTTTGAAAATTGAGACGGTAATGACCTCACAATCTTTGTCATTATGTTTCACATGCTTGTCATTACTCTTCATAGTATTTTTCTTAGCTTAGCTTATGCCAAGTGAATCCCCAATTCTAAATCACGATAAAGGTCAATTGGCAATTCATAAGAGAACAAAATAGTCAATTCCTTCTATTTCCACAAGTGTAGAGATTTTTCCATAATACATTCTTCCTCTAACTAGATAGGTACCACATTTTTGAATATATTTGCATCTCAATTATACTCCATATAAACATGACTAATAGTGTTACCAATAAATCTTTGATGAGGGGCGATCACACATTTAACAAAAATTCCAATTCAGAGGTGTCTTTTATGGATGGAATCAATACTAATGATATAAAATTTATTAATGCCTAAAATGTTTACAAGTTTGAATCCCAACAAGTATTCCTTATAAGCGACATCAAAATTTAGGTTGTGCTTGCCTTTAAAGGGATGAGCTCATGTGACTCCCTCTCTTGCATTTGATTTAGATCAACCTCAGCCACTACATTAAAGAAGTGAACTAATAAGCCTTTCTATTCCTTCATGACCTTATTGTCCTAAGAAGTAAAATCTCTATTTTTTGAAATCTAATTCCTTGTTACATTATTAATTATTTTCTCAATAAAATTTTCTAACTTAGGAAAAATAACAAAGAAATATATCTTTATTTTGAAAAATTATTTGTGCCTTCCTTTTCAAAACTCTCATACAATCATAAAAGAGGAGATGGTCCACAATATTTGGAGATCTTATGTTAAGAAAAGAATAAGGAAATTTTTTTTAATAGTAAAGGGGCAACCCAATTATTAATTTTTGTGGTCACTATCAAGATTAATCAACAAAATTGTAAATAAAAGAAAACAATTCAATAAGGTTGGGGTCATATGGAGGGAGACTTCCTTAAAAATAGAGTTGTGGCTACCTAGATTTTTTAAGAATTTTTAAAATTTAGCGGTCTCATGAATTTTGTAATGCATTTCAGCTTAAAATTTTAAGTTTCTAAAGTTAAAAAATTTCACTTCCTTTTAAAAATTTTGGCTCCAATTTTCCTCTCAAATATTTGGCAAGAGTTATGTAATTTTGGTGCAAACTAAATAATGACTAGCAGTCGCATGCTTTTGTGCATGCAACAATGAGCCAATAGGTTTTTTCGATTAAAAATAGAAAATATGAAATGATATTTTACAAAACAACTTAATCTATGTAGACTATCAAACACTTCACCACAACACATTCTGCTGACATAGATTGAGTACAACACTTAAAATTGAGACGTCAATGTAGTCATGTTCTAATTATAAACATTGAATAGATTGTTTTTACAAAAATCTTGAAATTCTAGTTCCTCGTTGGAGTCATCATGTCAACAATTGATCTTGAAATTTAGAGTTCCCACCTTGAAATTATATATACAATACAAATAAGAAAGTTGACCCAAAAATGTCTTATATGGAGACAAACTTGACATACAATTCCATGTTACATATAGTTGTCAGTTTGCCTATTATTAATGGCATTCTTAGTATAGACTGGTGCTCTCCTAATATAGATTGGCGATCTCCTAGTTCGATGTAATTGGCAAAATGTGCCTCACAAATATGTTGTATCTTGTAGGTTTGATTATCTATGGTTGGTGGGTGTGAATATTAGCATGGAGTAGTGCCAAGATTCAAAGCTATTGAATGTATAGGGACAAAAAAATATCTCAAAGTCGTATTTTTCTCCTAGTTCTATGATTAAGTTATCAAAGAAAGTTTTAGTGTAGAAATTTGTAAATGATCACCATGAAGTGGGAAACAATTTCCGATAGGGCCCGTTTGGTTGCACCTCATAACCGGGTTATGCCACCCATAACCCAGTTATGGGGTGCAATACTCCGTTTGGTTGCCCTTTTTCAAAATGGGAATGTGGATTTCGAAACCCCCATTTTGCCCCAAAACGTGGATAAGTTCATTCCACCTCAGGAGGTGGAATATCTTTCAAATCAATGGTTATGTCTTATTATCAACCAAATTTAATCTTCCCATCGGGTCCGGGCAAGTCCAGGTTTTTGGTTTTAAACCCCATTTTAGTTTTTTGTCCGGTCCGCAGATATCCACATTTTGGCAGACTCGTATCCACGGTTTCGACAACGTTTGCGTGTTCGTGTTCGACAGTGTCTGCGTCTGCGTGTTTGTGTTCATCTTCGACAGTCTCTGAACAGGTACACATGATCATCATGTCTTCTTCATTGCATTGTCAAACTATCATGAGGGCTTTTGAGTAGTTTTGTAAATTTTATGGGTTCATTTGCTTTGGGCATTCTGGGTATTTTGGATTCCATTATTATGACAATGGGTTTATTTTCTTTGATATTCATACTGTGAAAGTTGGACT
>MU225562.1:1892748-1910463 GCA_018584345.1 Thuja plicata
TAGAAGGTGTAAGAATACTACTTTCTTATGCTGCATTCAAAGGATTCAAGGTATACCAGATGGATGTCAAGTCAACATTCCTAAATGGAATACTTGAAGAAGAGGTATACATTGAGCAACCAGAAGGATTTGTAGATCCAAACAATATAAACATGGTATGTAGACTTTATAAAGCCTTGAATGGATTGAAAGAAGCTCCTAGAGCCTGGTATGAATGACTTCATTCCTATCTTATAAGTATTGGATTTGTAAGGACTAGTGAAAATAGTAACCTTTATTTGAAGGATGATACTGATGCTAACACTTTGATTGCTGAAATATTTTTTGATGACATCATATTTGGAGGTAATGATATTCTATGCAAATCATTTTCTAATGAGATGAGAAAAGAGTTTGAGATGTCTATGTTTGGAGAGATCAAGTTCTTTCTTGGTCTACAGATCATGCAACAATGTGAAGGTATTTTCATTACACAGTCCAAATACATTAAAGAGGTCCTAAAAATATTCAAGATGGAAGATTCCAAACCAGTTGGAACACCGATGGCTACTAGATGTAAGTTGAAAAAGGAGGACAAGACATCAGAGGTAAATCAGAATTTGTACATATCAATGATTGAAAAACTCATGTATGTTGTACACACTAGACTAGATATTGCACATGCAGTAGGAATTGTTGCTATATTTTCTGCTAACTCCATGGAATCACTTATGACTGTTGTGAAAAGAATTTTAAGATATTTGAAGAATACCGAGGAATATGGCTTCTGGTATAGAAGAGAAGGAAAATTTGAACTTAAGGTGTTTACCAACACTGATTGGGCTGGAAATCTTGATGACCGGAAGAGAACAACTGGAGGAGCATTCTTTATGGGTGATAGACTTGTCACATGGATTAGCAAAAAGCAAGGATGCATCTCTCAGTCTACTACAGAAGCAAAGTATGTTACTGCTGCTGCAAATTGCTCAAATATTGCATGGATCAAATAGTTACTGGAAGGTATGCATATGAAGATCCTAGAACCAATAATTATCTATTGTGATAACACCAGTGCAATAAAAATTTACAAGAATCCAATCATGCATGCTAAGACTAAACACATTGCAATCAAGTATCATTATTTAAGAGAACAAGTTCAAGAAAAGGAAGTAACACTTGAGTATGTGCAATCCAAATAAAAATTAGCTGATATCTTCACCAAGCCACTACCCAAGGATACATTTGAATACTTGAGAAAGAGACCCCTTGTCTACCAGTCAGTAAAATGGCTAGAAGGATGCATCAACCTACATATTATCAGAATATCAATAATGTTGATGCAAGCAAAGAGATGAACTTCAAGGCTACATCTATATACAGATAGGTATATATCAGCACCGAGCACCAGAGCATATTTTTGTATTGCCGATGGATAAGGGAAATTCAAGGAATATATTATGGATGGAGAGAAACGGTTGTTTGACATTCATGTCAGATATTTGTTTGGCATTGCTATCAAAGTGAGAGATATTATCCATATTATCACATCCTTCTGTAAAAGGAGAGAGATTTTCTGTAAAAGGAGAGAGATTATCCATTATCACATTACTCCAAATAGGGAGAGATTATATCCTTAGTGAGAGAAATTGTATGGAAAGATTATACAAAGGGAGAGTTACTGACAAGAGAAAAAGACATCAAAAGAGAAGAATAGTCAAGGGAGAGAAATTGACACAAGGAGAGACAACAACACATCAGAAGACAGAGAGCTGCTAGAATCAAATCTAAGCTAAAATAGAGCTTACCAATGGTCAGACATTTATCGGTTAACAGAACAAAAGTTTGGTAGTTTGATGAATCTCAACTATTGTATTTCATATTGTATTAGAAATAGTATAGTGTGATAATATAGTATGTTTCTATCAATGCCAAAGGGAGAGATTGATGACATGTAACTGATTGAATGTTTGGTAATGTCAAGTTGAAAGATAATGCAGGTCATTAAATTAGTTAATGGACTGTATTGTCATTAATGTCAACTTGATATCATCTGTATGGTCATGTACATAATTCCAAAGACTTCATAGAAATAAAGGAACCAAATTTATGCTTTCAGCAATGCATAAAAGTCAAGTATTCACTAAGTGACAAACAACACCGATGGACAGAGCAAATAAGAACAGTCACAGTGATACCTGACGATCAGAAGCATAGTGTTGCTCAACGAAGAAAAACCACAGTGATGCCCAATGAGAAAAGTTAGAAGGTTTCCCAACGAGTAAAATTCCAATGATGCCCGACAGATGGAGATCACAAAGCTAACTAGAGTCTCACTCACGGATCAGTCAGTTGTCACCAACAACTAACTACATTGGTGATCGATAGAACCAAGAGTTTAGAAAATGATAAAATATCTAGCTGGCAGAGCTAAAAATAGACTTAACTGGTTGTCTACTTTGTTTTATTCGACCAGAGATAAGTGATTGATTTAAAGATGATTTGTATAGTTGGCAAGAAGATATCTATGAGACAAATCAAGAGTTATGCTTTAAATATAATTGGCTAGATTGTTTATCACACCAAGAATCAAGAATCAAGAATCAATGAATATTATGTCTATATAAGAGACAAGTTTAATTCATTTACGAATGGGATTAAGGGGAGTGAATAGAAAGAGGATGCTGAAGAGAAATTGATGAAGAACAACTTCATGCAGTGCTGATCAAACAAGCTAAAGTAAGAGCTAAGGAATTCTACAGACACCGACAAATAGTGAGCACAATATCACAGAGCAGAAAGTATGGAGCACAAGGATTGAATTGATACATTCGTCAGAGAGGTAATGTGCTTAAATAGATCTAAAAATCTGCAATTCAAAGTTGCAATATGAACAGGTCATAGTGTTTCAGTTTAACCATTGAAGCATCAAGTCTCTTAACCGAGCAGGACTTAACAGTCTTCTATATATTGAGGTACATCTCAAGGAGTGCCAAAAATGTTTATTCATGAAAGTAGCATTGGACTTGCCTGATACCTATTGACATTCTAAGAAGAAGGCTGATTCAAGGATGGTAGAAATAGATGCCCGATACTAAGTGAAAACCTCTATGTATAAAATCCTCTAACAAGGTCGCACTTAACAGTGTGATTGTAACCTTTAATAGGGTTGGCTCCTAACAGGGCTCACTTTAGAAGAGTGAAAATTTGGGGTACCGGTCCCAGTGGTTTTTCCCTTAACAAGGTTTCCACATTAAAATTCATGTGTTATGTGTGTATGATTCATTTCTTTACTGTTTTGCATCTTACATAGCTAACTCTGGATTGATTGATATACTTTGCTTATTTACTGAGTTTCAGTAAATAGTTATACTGCTTATCAGTAATCAAGAAAGAATAAGGATTGACAGATAAAACCGACAGACAGTTATTACTAACAATTAAGGTAAATGGAGCGAATCTGACAAGATGTGAGATTGAGAAAGAAAAACAAACTAACAACTAGAAAGCTTTCAAATTGGATTGTTACATGCATTTAACTCATAAATATATTTGTGTTATCAAATGTGACAACATAAATCATTAATTGTAACTAAGAAACCCACTTGAATGTACATATATCATCTTAGAGACATTGTATAATAAAAACCTACTTACAAAACTAATATCCTTTGAATCCACAATCTTATAGCCAAATCAAAGAATTAAAGTTGCATTCAATGGTTGTCCTATGACATTCTAGCATTTGGAGATAATTTTGGTTATTCTCCATACAAAATGATACAACTTGAAAAATACAAATTAGCATAACTCAATGTATTTTTATTCCTTTTTTTGCATTTTTACAACATTGTGGAAGCCAATTATGAAGATCAAACCAATAATAGTTTTTATAAAAATCCATTATGATATGTGAAAATGATTTTTTATATGAATATGTATATATGAAAGTGTACAAAGCAAATCACCTCTCTTAAACTCTATAAAAACTCCCTCAAATGATCCCAAAAAGACATCATTATACGGTCCAACATGGTGAAATTCTAATATGTGTCACTATAGCACCATAAAATCCATGATCTATATGCATTCCCATCCAAAATGAACACCTAGGACAAACATCTCACTAGAGGAGATACGTATGGTAGTTGAGATAGCTCCTTTGCAATTTGGGTAGATAGGGAGTGAAAAAGAATGCAATGTCACCTAATTTTTATGTTTAATGCTATTTAATTTCCTTTTTGATACCCAAAACATCCTTTTGAGATACATCTTGAATTTGTAAAGCATCATGGTTTCCATTCAATATCAACATCTTCTTTTGGAAGAATTGGCCTTTGAAACATTTCAAATGGTCCACATTCTAGTTATTAGGCTTGTTGAAAATTACAATAGATCTATAGTTAGTAATTATATATACATATAAATAACTCCAGTGAATTAGGTGCATCTAAGAGCTCAAAAAAACAACCTCATATCTAGACTCCATTGTACCTCAATCTTCATCCAATTGCATGCATTCCTTCATGCATTATCCTTTGGATATTTCATTATGCATTGAAGTGAGAGCGTCATTGTTTCCCAACCTTTGATAACTTTATATCCTTCATCACTATCCCATCACTAAACACAATCATTGTCAGTGATCCAAATTCTAGCCTAGAATGGCAGGAGCGAGGCGACCTGGAGGGCACGGGGCGACCAGACTTTCCTGAGGCCCTAGAAAGAACCTTAGACCCAAAAATTAGGATGAAACTTCTGCCACTTGTAAATCTCTATCAAATCCACTTGTATCCTTTTTCACAGGTGCGCCACCTATCACCTACACAGAAAATAGTGAAAATATTGGGAGAAAGGATCACCTCATTCAAACCCTTGAATAATAATTCACCTTGAAATTGAATTGTAAACACTTAAAAATGGAAGCGTGATGTTAGTATTAGAGGCTTGAATAAGGGAATATTATGTATTATACCTTTAATGATTCAACTATGCTTGAAATAAGATCACAATTGTTGATGCAAAAACATGACTCCACCAAGACCTAAAAAGACATCACAAAATACATGATTGCATAATGATAGATGTATCTTGCCATAATGAATGATTGAAATGATTGAATACTTGATTTCTTGGATGCATAAATTGATAGATAAGAAAGGGTAGGATTCTGAAATGAGGGAGATAACCTTTCTTGTATACCTCTCCAAGCCATTTTCAGGCTCAAAACTCAAAGCAAGTTGATGGGGTTTTGAATATCCTACTAAAACTAGGAGACTATTCTCTCATTCAAATTTGGGCCACATTTATGTGGAATGGGGAACTTATCGAGCCATGGGGTGACCTATCTCACCTGGTGCCTTATAGAGCAATTTACTCTAGCCAATCACGACTCAAAATTAAATCAAGATTAAATGAGCATACGAGGATACCCAAAATGCACAAGGAATCGAGGTTTAAAATTGGACTAAATAAAAAAGGCCACCCATAATGAATTTCGGCCTATGTATGCAAGAGGTGATAAATGAATGAAATAATTAAAGGGTGGCTGGAAGAAGTTGATTCCCACTTTACGGCAAAAAGCGGAAGTGTTTTCCTTATTTTTCAAATTTTCTCTCAATTGATGTCAAAAATTGAGGAAATTAAAGATTAAATCTCAAAAAAAATAAGTATTAGAAAATGTAGTGCTCGGAGTCTACTTTCCAAATATGTAATTTATTTCAATACCCACATTGTAGAAATTTCTTTTTAGTAGGCATGTCTAAAAACTACTTTTCAAAATGCATGTTTCAGGATCATACCACGCGTGTACAACCACCATATTTTGACCTAAATAAAATAATATTTGTAAATCCTTTTGTGGAAAGACACCTAAGACACCAAAGATAGATTAGCATATTTTTGCTCTTTTTTATTGAATATTTTTTTATTAATTTTTTTTTGATAGTAAAGTCTATTTTTTAAACCTCTAGTGCACGACCACCATAAATTGATGTAAACTAATCACCTTTTCAAAAACAATTATCTTCAAGGAAATTATGTATAGATTGATGGCATATAATTTGTTTTTAAAAAAAAGGAAAAATAAAAAAGTTATTAAAATTTTAATCAACCTTGTTATTTTAAGTTTGTATACCATTTTTTATTAATAAATAATTTAAAAATATTAAAATTAATCAAATCACCAAAAAAAATATTTTTGAATTTTTTACAGTAAGAAGTCCGATGGGTTTTCATTTCATCAAAAAATTCAATCGGGAAGGCCTTCAAAAAATTATGGCAAGGTAGACGTCTAGGATTCCAATGCCTTAGCCATTATTTTGCAGGTCCAAAGCATAGGCTTGGTCCCACCAAACCTATCCCAAATCGACAACCAAAGTGGATGCATGTGTTCCAATGCAAAATTTAAGAAACTCGTATGCATTATTTAAAATTTAAATAACGCATACGTGTTTCTTTTATTACCGTTAATTTAGAAACGGGTGCTTGTTTCTTAATGTGTATGCGTTTATCTTAAGTTATGCATACACGTTTCTAGCATACCTGTTTGTTGCCAAGTCTGAACAAAAAGAAAAAGTGCAATGATTATTCAATCATTTTTGAATAATTTGCAACAGCAGATGGAATGTTTGCCCAATTATTCCAAATTCTTGTCTTTTATGGATTTTGGCTTGAGTAAAGCTATTTAAATTTGAAATTTGGCAAACATTGGAGTTTTTTAAGGTGATTAAATATGGGATCGAAACAACATAGAAAGAGGAAAATCAAGGTTCTGACACCTAAGGAGGTTGTAACAAATAGGGAGGAAGCAAAACGACATCAAGAAAGAAGAGAAAGAATTTGATAACTGAATAATGTTGGAGCATCGAGTTCCAATATCATTTCAGAAGAGGAGAACATTGAGGAAACTATGATGGATGCAGATGTCGAAGATGAAATTAAAAAAGAAAAAAATCCAAGTGCATCTTCTAATAAATATTTTGATACAAATATGTCTTCATAGCCACGTGCTTTTTCTGATAGAGAAATTCATGATTTTCTACAAGCAGGATACTCTTTGAATGATATAGATCATATTAATGAAAATAGAGAAACAAAAATTGAACATCAAACACCAAAGAATAGTAATGATAATCCTAATGATGGAGAAAATGAAATTAAAATTCAAATGATTGAAATTGAAAATCAAATGCCAATTGAAATTAATAATGTGGACGTAGACATAGAAACACCAATTGAGAAAGAAACCTCTTTGATTGATAATAAAAATTATGAAAATTTTCCAATTAAAAGTAATGTATTAGACAATCTTCTTGGTTTGGTTTCGTGGAGATAGATTAGGACACATGCAAATAGATTGTTTAGACAATTTTTTTATAATAAAAAACTTGAGTTTCAATGTCAACTAATGTTACAACTAATGAAAATGATAAAAATGTGAAAAGTGATGAAGAGGTTAGGCATTTATGTCAAACCCAAAAAGAAGGATGAGTCTTTAAAACAAGTTGTGTTGATTTTTTCTAGTGCCTTTTATACAATTGAAAAGAGAATTCATTCTAAAGATAGGAATGTAGCACGACAAGTAATAACAAAAACTTTAGTAAACAAAACAACTTCTGATAAAAGGATGATGACTAACATAAGTGGACATCTTAATATAAGTGCAAGTAGGTTTCCAAAATCCATAACAATATTCTTTATGCTTCTGGATCTTTGATTGTGTGCAACTTTTGAGTCAACATTTCGGGTTTTCCACAATCCATAACAATATTCTTCATGCTTATGGATCTTTGATTGTGTGCAACTTTTGAGTCAACGTTTCGGGTCACACTTTGTGAACCATCATCAGGACAAGAGAGAGCTCAAGGGAGATGGAAAAAACTGCACTTTTTTAATCCCCTTTGATCTCTCTCTTGTCCTGATGATGGTTCATAGAGTGTGAGCTGAAACATTGACTCAAAAGTTGCACACAATCAAAGATCCAGAAGCATAACAAATACTATCTTAATATCCATTGAAAAACTTTGACAAGAGTTGAAAAGAAAAGAGTTAACTTCAAAAATGATCCAACAAACCTATTGTAGATGTTTAGTAATAGACTCCCAAAGTCCTACATGAAACTTAATGGTGAAGTCAAAACTTTGATTGAAGAATTTTGGCACGATAATACAAGGGTATCAACTAATGCCAAAGATGTTCAAAAATTAAGAGTTGGTTCAAAAGTTTGTGACCCATATCCATTAAATTTTACGTCGCAAGTCCCCTAGAAGAACATACACATGTTATATGCAACAACGTATGCTTGTATTGGTCCAATTTTATTGTGTAAACAATGTATTGGGCATATGTTCTTAACTTTAACTGTTCTACAATTTGATATTTGTTCATGATAATTAATTGGCCTATTCTAATTGATGATGATAGTTAATTTAAATTCAATATTATAATCACATCCATGTTCAATAATTCAAATTAATATGTCAATATTTGATATTTAATTATTTTTATGGTTAATAAAAGCCAAGATTAGTGATACATTTAACATCATTCACTCAATATTAGGTAATTATATGATTAAATCATTTCATCTCCTCGATACTCATTTTGGTAAATGTCTCTCTGTGCGGATTATTTCAAGGAGCTAGGGGTTTACGATAGGGGGATCTTTGTCCCCCTTTTGTCTATCCTCATGGTTGAGGCATTGAGAAAGAGAATTAAATTTGAGTATGTGTAGTGCCCCACTCACCCTACTAGGGAAAATGAATGGAAGAAGTGAGCGGGATAAAGTAATTTGAGCAATGAGGAGGTAAGTACACTACTTTAATGCTTCAAAGCACCTAGTTAGCATATGTTTATTCCTTTCTATACACTTTTAGTTTCTTTAAAATGTGAATGTTAATTTCAGATTTGTATGATGTTGGTAAGTGTAGTATCTCTCCGTATTAGTGCATTAGTGTTGTGAGATTTTGTCATCTTATTAAGTTTTGATGTTTGGTTGATTAATTATTGGAAATATTGTGCATGGAATTAATTAATACTATTATTGGTGCTTTGATGCTATAATCTAAATATGTAATAAATAACATGATCAACTAATATTAATTAATAGTAAGGATTTTTATCAGACTACAAGTTTGAATATAGGTTTAGGATTGTTGAATCATTTACGTGTGTTCGTGTTCTAGATAATGATTAATGGATATTACTAATGATTATAATGAGTTATTAATTATATCATATTAAATATTATTTAATTGAAAGTATTTTAAAATATGTTTATAATAATATTATTTTGTTTAGGTCATACCATTAATTTAATATTAAAATAGCATATGGTTTTTCAATGTATCTTTCATATTAATTTGTGCATGTTAGAAAGATGTGATATCATTGTTATTAAAAATTATTAAATTAGTATGAATATGGACAAGGAGTCTAATAATGATTAGAAGACTTTATTAGTTGTGACAAGAAACACATTGTAAAGGATAGTATTAATGAATGGTAATTGATTAAGTGGACATGGAACCTTATGACACTTTAGTTATTTGACATTATGTCGAACATGAGGATGTTAGATGAGATCCTTTGAATATATTTTCAATGTGTGAATGATTCTAAATGTTACAAACAAATAATGGAAAGATGAGATAATCTAGGGGTTATGGTATCTCGTCATATAAGACGATAAATGTAATTTGAAGAACACTTACATAGTTTCACTTAATTGCGATCTCAATAAAATAAATAAATATATATATATATATATATGTACTTAATTGGATTAATATAATAGTAAATGATTATCACCACCCTAATGTATTCGGACTACAATTGAAATTGCAGTTGGTGAGGCATTAGTTATGCTCGGCCTAGGGGGGTTCGTGACCATATTACCATCTTCGTACCATCCCTATTACTCTCATCCTTCCCTATCACTCAGAAACCATAGCGGAAGGAGCATAGCATTAACTCACCTCACTAACTCAAGATTATCAACAAATTGTGGAGGAGCACAACATTGAACAAGAGTGAATAAATTATTGATTTTCAACATTGTATTCATCCATTACCAACACCTTTTGCAAAATCAATGAAGATATCAGGAAAGAGATTGTGTCTGGCTGGTTTAACTGATCAAGAGAGAGAGAGTGGTGTGACCAGCAAGACATAAGTATGTACAAAGAGAAAGGAGGCATGATTACCTGTCGGAATTGACTGATTTGATTGATGCAGGAAGAGATGTGACTAGCTGGTTAAAAGCTTGTATTATGAAAACTTGGGAGGATACCTACCACCTATGATTTCTTTGAATGTCTGATGACTCTATGGTCATCTTAGGCAACATGATTAGACATGTCATGACTCTCTCCATCTACCCGGATGCTGCAGAAAGAAGGAGGCAGATATCTTGGGAAGAAAGTGTGCCATCGCGGGGGGGACACGAGAGTGGGTGTTATTCTATGCTCCATGGCTGCGTGCAGTAGGGGATATGGGATAACAAAAGTTGGAAATTCAAGTCTATGGATGTATGTTGATTTAGTTGGTAGGAGTGATGGCAGGACGGGCGGAAGAAATCGAGTGAAGTCGTGTTGATGGTGGTGCTCTTCAACTTCATGGTGCTGCGCGGGCCGGAGATTGGTAGTCTTTCAAAACTCTTTATACTTCCAACCCCACACTGACAGTATAATTAATCAAATCTCGCGACACCCACTCTCGGAGGCCGTAAAGGTGGTTTTTTTAAAAAGGGTCCAAACTGGAGGAGTGTGGGAGGAAGTGGATTAGCCAATAAAGAAAAGTGGATCTCCATGTAAGATGCGGAGGGCCATCCAGTTGCAACAGGGATAGAATAATCACAATCATGGCGCTAACCATGGGCGATGTGTCACCTCAAAAAAAAAATACAAGCCCATTACCCATGTCCTCTTCAACATGGATGGTCTCCTCCTCGCAAACTCAGCGATGATGCAGATACATTCACCACTTCTCCAAACTCACCAAGTGGGCATTCGACACAAGCAAAGGATTATTCAATGCAATCAGACGGGTATCCAGTACAAACTTAGAGAAGTTGGGTTTCACTGAAGAGGCTTATTAAGCCAGCAAGAAGTTGATAAAAATAGAAGATTTGTGGTTAGAGCAGAGTCTGGAATGGTGTCTGCAGATGCTCATGGCCCAAGGTCAATTGGTAAGACGACAATAATAACCGTACCAATAGGAGGGCCAGGCTAGGAGATGAAATCATCAGGCAAGAAGCAGCCAGGTTGTATGGAAATGGAACCAGCCATGAGTTTTCCACCAAGTATGTGCCCTTCTGTCCAGATACTACGACAGATGAGGAGTATTCATTGGACGAAATAGTTTACCGGAGCTGATCTGGAGCCCTTTTGGACGTCCAACACAACATGGAGGCTCTCAAAATATTATCCTGATGTGTCGAGCTCGCCTTCTCATACACGGTACCTATATTTTAAATTTTAAGAAACTTAAATGTTGTAGAGGGAAATTTAACCACTAGTTAGCTCGTGATTAGTATATGTAGGTATATTCCTTCTAATGGAATAGGAAATTCTATTATCTTGCCTGCATTTCTCTCATAAATCAAATTAGTCAATCACATGTTTACTTCATAATAGTCAGACTGTTACTTAGTATTCGATAAGGTTGAAATCGAATTAATAGATTGAACAATTGGATCATTTGGTTGAACAATCAAACTAACTCATTAGCCCATCTTATTGTTTAGCTAATTAAGTATTTGAGTTAAATAAACTTTTTATGTTTTAGTGTTGTTAGCAATATTTAATTGATTTATTATTCATTTCACTAGTATTTTAATACAAGGCTAAGAATTGAAAATCCTCACTTGACATTTCTTTTGATATGTAGTTAAAATATTTTCAATGCTAATTTGAAAATCAATATGAGACTCACTAAGTCATTTCTTATAATTTATGATGTTAGTATAAAGTCAAGACCGATTCATACAAGATAACATTAAGGGAATTATTTATTTTGAAATGCTTACCTTTTGGCTTATAACTTAGGGGCAATTCTTACTTTCTATTGTATATATTGTAATAACATATTGACTCAGCCTTGCTTGTAAACGCATAATTAAAATATTGATGCATTTAGCATGTTCATTTGGTGAAATTTGAGAAATTGTGAACCTTGTAGTAAAATGTAAGGAATATTGATATTAAGATTCACGAGGACAATAACCTAACATAGATACATTATCATACAAAATATTAACACAATGATGTCTAGAATGAGGTTTGTTAGAGTTGCAAGGTTTTTAATGGATAAATTGTCTAGAAAATTGAACCCTAGGAAGGGTTGCATACCCCCTTCTACCATTCTTTAAAAGATTTGTTTTAAGTTTAACCCGAACTACGATGTCTCTGCGAGTTACGTAGGCAAGGCCATCTATGATGAGCCCCCGAGGAATTAGGTCTGGCCCTTAGGTCTTGTATTGTTAATTTCTTCCTTTATCTTGCCACCCCTTACCAATATTTTGCATATTTTGCATCTCATTCCGAAAACTAGTTTGAAATAGTTATGGTTGATTTTTCTATGATATTGGTGCAACTTATCTTCGATCACATATGTAATCATCAATGAATTCTAACATCATGCATCTAGTTGTATAGCAATATATACAAATGCAGGAAATAGAGAGGCTAGGAGAATATGATACCCAGGCAAGGGGGAGAAAACTTAGGTATGCAACACCTCTGTATGATTGTCAATTACTATGAAATGCTATATCTTAAAGTTGCTCCACTGCCTTCTTGTACTATGGATAAATATCATAATTAATAGAATCATGAATTGCAGATGTAGTTAAAATGGTATGTTATATTTCTTTTAAAAAAAAAGTTGTTGCATTTTTGTACGTAAATTATGGGCATTACATTTGGTATCAGAGCCCCAGGTTGCCACACTGGGAACTTTGGGACTCGTAGCTCACTTATTGCTTAAGTGTTTTGCATAGTTTTCTTTTGATTTTATCATTTTATTAGTAAGAGATGATCCTAGATATAAGAAGTATGTTCTTGGTATTTACACTACAATTTTTACAAAGTATACCTRTTCWTCTATGATTAAGTTGTCTCACATCAAATACTTATKTTTTGCATTCTAGAATTAATTAAGATAAATATCTCTCCTCTCTTCTTGATGAATAACCATCAAATGATGTTAGCTATATAATGTAAATATAGGATTTAAATTATTGATTTTGAATTTTTTTTGGTAAAGGACCTAATTCCTGAAGGTGCATTTGAGATTGGAGGCTTATGAAGGGGTTAACTATATTGATGAAATCATGATCTTTCATAATTAAAGGAATATGTTCTTTTGGTACAATTATTGAAGAAAGAGCTAGGCTTGAGGTAGTATTTTCTTGACTAATTTGGAAATGGTTTGTTCTTGACTTAGGGAATAGGTATGTTTAGATGAAAAATGAATGTTATGGCAATTATAGTAATGATATGATTATCCTCCGCAAATTTGCAATATTAGACAATCGAGACTTTAGTGGATAAATATTGTTGTAACCCTTATTAATTTACTTCAATGTATTTCCTTATGGGTATTCAAATCATAATGTTGGTAAATACTAGTGCCTTGAAAATGTCTATATGGTTTGATGTGTCCTCTTGGGGGGATTTATCATGTGTAATCGAAGTACGTAGATAATTCATTTATTTTAAAAGATGATACTTGGTCCACTCTTTGTGTCCTTAATTGGGTGAAAAGTTCATGTCTATAATAGATTATAATGAATAGTTGTGTAACTAATAAGTGTGTGTAGTACAACTTTGCTATTTCCTTTCCTTAATTAGAACCAATGTGTGTTGATTCAATGAATCTTGAAGAAATAAAAGGGTGGCATAACGTACCATTGTTCTTTGTACCTTATTTTATATAAGTTTAAGTTATCTTGCAGATACATGTTATATTGGCTGAGAATGATATATGTACATTAGATTTTGGCATATGCTCATGAGGTGGTAAAATGTGATTAAGTATGTCACTGGTATTTTGTACCATGTAGAACAATGTAAATTGTGAAAAGACAAATTGGATCATTTGGATTATATATGATGCTATGGTGTACTCCCTTGTAAATGTGATAAAACCAGTACTAGTGCTTATGTTTGGTGTTGTCTAAAACTAGTAATTTCTTTGTGTGCCCATGCAATGGTGTAATCAAACACCCATCCATGGGATTTACGTTTGTAAATAGGTATTGGGAGAACCATACCTCCCATGTGTTACTTGCTTATTTGTTACCCTATTGAGTGCCAACCCATGGGTGTTGGTAAGTCAGTATGTGGAGGGGTAGTAGTACCACCATTTCCTCAGGTAGTTATGTGGTGTACGTATAATGGCAGCGCAAAGTGACCTTAGCTTCCACTACTCGAGGGAAAAGTGTAATTAGTGCTTCCCCTTATGATGAACCTGTACATGGGGTTCATAAGTGTTTATCCTAATCCCCACAGTTCTTGAGCACAATACCAGTACTTGAAATGAGCCTCTATGAGAAAATATATAATTTATGGAAATGTGCATTCTATGTGGTCTAGCATGTGGAAGGAGGTTTCCTTTAGCCCATGTTGTGATGGATACCGTATTCACACATGTTCCGACATGATGCAATGAATGCGATGCCACACCCCACTAATGTTCTGACATAGTGTGAGGTGATGATGTCGTGTTGCTGATGGTAGCGAGCCGAGCTCGAGAACACGATGCCACGTATATAGTTATGTGAAGGCACATTATATGTATGTATGTTTTTCTACTCGATACAGAGTGATTTGGAGACGCTTGCATTCTTGTAGAGGGGTACCCATGGATGCTCGGTTTTAGACACGGTAGGCATATGGGTGGACCCTAGCCATGTATAGCTCTAGCTACGATGATGATTTATGAGAGATATCACTATGCGGAGTGTGACCTGCATGTGCCTTCTCCGCGAGGAACACTGCCATGCGACATACGACCAATGTGTGCCCTCTCTGCTTGGTGTATTGTCATGCCAAGTGTGTTGACGTGCTTATTACGTGCCACTTGATGCAGGGTGTTTCCGAGGAGAATACCCCATGCCATGCGATAGTAGACCGCTGGGTCATCACATGATGGGCTATTGCGATAGTCAGACATTGTTCCCTCCTTCCTTGTGAGGTGGCTATATATAGTCACACAGTGATGTGTTGTGTAATTTCATGATATTTTGTTGCTTATGTGGGTCAGCAACTTGTTTATCTTTGATTGTGATGGTTTAGCCACAACTTTTTTCAGAAAACTTGTTTTATATTGGCTTAATGTTTTGGTACCTTGAATTGTGTTATTTATTGTTGAAATTGATAAATTGTTTCCTTTTATTTATTATTAATTTTGGTGGCTAAAATAATTTCCATTGGTGTAATTTGAATGTTGGCCATGGGTAGTAATATGATTCTTCACCAAGGATGTAGGAGGTAGACTTGGTGAGTGTATATGAGGAAGAAGACGCCGGGAACCCTTGAGTATGGGGGGTGTGTGAGGCTATTATGTAGCTAGAATCCACTGCCCTCCTTAGCGTGGTGACTACTCCTTGGAGGCTAAACACCTTACATAAACAAGGGGTAGATCACGTGGACTTGTATGGGGGAACTCACCATATGTGTGTGTGATCCATAAATGAGTGCATTCCTAGGACCATCAAGCCACTTGGTGAGGTATGTATCATGGATTTTGGATCATGTAGCATAGACTATGGTTATGTGTTCAGATGAGATCAGTATATTGTACCCTGGAGCATTATGGCTTGAGCCGCTCCTGAGCCTTGTGTTGTGATGTGTATTCCCTGTGATGTGGACTATTGTGTGATTGTATAATTGGATATCTACTCATGCTTGCTACTACATCTTAGTGATAGAAAATATATTTGTATGCTTGTTAACATGTATGTTACCATGTTTAATTAGTTTTGATGACATTGTGTTGATTAAATTAAATAGGAAAAAAAAAATTTGTAAGTTGTATCATATAAGAATTTATTTATTTATGTATTTTTTTTTTCTTTCATGGGATGATAGACGCAATATAAATGGTTATGATTCCAATGGAATATAGGTGATTAAGCTCATTTATCTTGCTTGGGATTGATGAAATGGTGGCGATTCTGAAGAAATTAAGTAAATGGTTTTCTATTCTTTCCCAACATTATGATAAAGTGTAGAGTTTCAGTACCATTATAAGAACTAATGTATTTATATGAATGGGTTAATGAGAGCTTAGTGTAAATTACTATTCATTAGGAGCCATGTATATGATAGTGAAAATAAAATGAGTAGAAGATTTCTTGTAAAGGTTATGTTTGAGGCTGAAAATGAAGGTTAAAAGACACCCTATGATAAGAAAATTGCATTTTATTGCGTTCATAGCTAACGTTTGCATGAGAAATTGGTCTATATTGTTGCTTATGTTTAAATGTATAGTTTGTTTTGGCTACTAACCTGAAGAAAAGCTATCACTCATGAGTTTGGGAGAAAGATGAAAACATAGCAATTGATTCAAAAAGTAAGAATATTAGTGATGCTAGTTAAAGAATGTTTTAAGACTGATGTGTTATGTGTTTCTATTCCTAGCCCTTGTGACTTCCAGGAGTAAGTCATATCATAGGGGGGAGGATGTAGTGCCTCAATGACCCTACCAGGGAAAATGATTGGAAGAAGTGAGCGAGATAAAGTAATTTGAGAAATGAGGAGGTAAGTACACTACTTTAATGCTTCAAAGCACCTAGTTAGCATATGTTTATTCCTTTCTATACACTTTTAGTTTCTTTAAAATGTGAATGTTAATTTCAGATTTGTATGATGTTGGTAAGTGTAGTATCTCTCTGTATTAGTGCATTAGTGTTGTGAGATTTTGTCATCTTATTAAGTTTTGATGTTTGGTTGATTAGACCTAAAGCAATTATTGGAAATATTGTGCATGGAATTAATTAATACTATTATTAATGCTTTGATGTTATAGTCTAAATATGTAATAAATAACATGATCAACTAATATTAATCAATAGTAAGGATTTTTATCAGACTACAAGTTTGAATAGAGGTTTAGGATTGTTGAATCATTTACGTGTGTTCGTGTTCTAGATAATGATTAATGGATATTACTAATGATTATAATGAGTTATTAATTATATCATATTAAACATGATTTAATTGAAAGTATTTTAAAATATGTTTATAATAATATTATTTTGTTTAGGTCATACCATTAATTTAATATTAAAATAGCATATGATTTTGAAATGTATCTTTCATATTAATTTGTGCATGTTAGAAAGATGTGATATCATTGTTATTACAAATTATTAAGTTAGTATGAATATGGATAAGGAGTCTAATAATGATTAGAAGACTTTATTAGTTGTGACAAGAAACACATTATAAAGGATAGTATTAATGAATGGTAATTGATTAAGTGGACATGGAAATTTATGAAACTTTAGTTATTTGACATTATGTCGAACATGAGGATGTTAGATGAGATCCTTTGAATATATTTTCAATGTGTGAATGATTCTAAATGTTACAAACAAATAATGGAAAGATGAAATAATCTAGGGGTTATGGTATCTAGTCATATAAGACGATAAATGTAATTTGAAGAACACTTAGTTTCACTTAATTGCGATCTCAATAATATATATATATATATATATATATATATATA
>MU225562.1:1918384-1937338 GCA_018584345.1 Thuja plicata
AGACCATTGATTAGGTTGCCTTTGATTTAAGATGATCTCAACTTGATTTGATGTGATGAAGCTGAGATGCCCCAAGTGATGGGGTTTTGATTGAGGATGTGATCACTGGAATGTTGATGTCCTGATCTTGCCCCCTCGGGAGAGAAATTGAAATATGGCTAGGTGCCCTAGTGATGAGAAGCAATACGATTGATTAGACAATTTAGGAAGAAACTAATCTGATTAGAAAGAGGTCCCACATGGTGAAAGCACACTCTATACTTGATGAGAGGTCTTGTTGACCAAGATTGACCAAAAGTAAGATACAAGGATTGATTAGAAGAAAAGCATGAGAGATTTCTATTGGTTTTGCAAGTGGTCAAATTCATATTTCAATTTTGATCCTGAAAATAGAATCAAGATAGTGGATTTAACAAGGGGTGTCATGACCACTTGACGATGAGAAGATTGATCGATTAGAATCTTAGATCCTTCACATTGGATAGATATAAATTTATTATGCTTATTTCATCACTATGCAGATGCAGATGCAAGACTAACATGAATGCAACCTAAGGTGTAGTCACTAAGCTTTAGCTTTGAAAATTTTCATCATTGAGCATTTTTGGAACATCGAAGTCGATACAATTCTTACTGGTGCCACTGCAACCATAAGAATATGAGTATGAATTTCATCGGATAAGATATGGGAAACTAACGTAAGCATCGAGGCGCAAAAGCCGAGATGACCTGAATGTTGTTTCCAATTTTGATAGTGCAAGAGTACACCAGTATTGAGGCATTCAAAGCCAAGATAACCATGAGTGTGATCTTGCGTAAACAAGCAGAGCAATAACAGTCAAGGAGATAGTTTCGACCTCACCTTGGCATACAAATAAAGAGGATCAAGGGATGTGAGGCTTTTCTACCTTGATGTAGGAGCTCTTATCACATACACCCAATTTATTTGATGTTGTTGGATCATCGGGACCACACCAACAAGCAATAGACAAAGCTACCGAAATTAATGAAAACAGATAGCATATAAATAGAAGTTCAGCATACTTTAGCCATGTTCAAATTTTTTAAATGTGTATAGGTATAGGGTGTTGAGAAACACCGTTGTTCTTGTGAGTGATTTCTGTTTGATTGCTATCGATCTGTTGTTTACGTTTGTGGTATCCAATGTGTGTTAAGAAACACAGATGTATCCAAAGATAGTGTTAATAAACACTGTTGATTGTGGTGTTGAGAAACACCTGCTTGCGTCAGTAGCAAGTTGTCCTTCAAAAATGACAAGATTACTGATTCTGGTGTAAGCCAAAGATGTGATCAAATTGGGGACCCATGCCCCTAGTAGAAAACAATGATAACTAACTTGACTCATGCTACGAGGACAAATCCGATTTGATTGCCCCAAGTTATGACTCTAGATCGGTTTCAAGCCAGGAGGGTTCTCAGAAGAACCAGTGTCACGAAAGTGACTGAAAGATAGAGATTTTATTTTTCCTACCACGGTGGGCGCCAAAAATGTGATAGCTAAATGTGGACCTCTAATTTAGCCATACACTTCAACATGGTCATTATACTTCAGCTGCATACAGAAATGAATGTCGATTCATTCACCCTGCATGTCTGAAAGAGTCGACCTATTGCCTTCTAGTAGGCAGGAGTATGAGCTTGCTCTCAGATCATTGCAAGCTCGGTGACTACACACTAACCTAAATGAAGGATTTAGAGCTATATGCTGAAGGTAAAATGTTGATTAATCTAAATGATTATGCCATTTGTTGTTCATCCAAAGCTGATTAAGATTCGTTTTAGAAGCACCAAATTGAAATATGAGAGATTCAGTTTTAAGCCCAAAACAAAGTGTGCTCTAAGTTAGATAGATTTGCATGCTTTGAAAGTAGTAAACAACAATAAAAGATAAATGATTAATGCTAAGAATGCTAACATAAAAATGCAGTATAATAAATTTAATAAAAATTAGGATCCTTTGTGAGGGAAAAGAGTTTCTCTTTTATAGAAATCTCTCTCGAATCGACAGTCGAGATTGAACAAAAAGAGTGGCTCAAATTCGATTGAAGAAGCACAATCCATGTGCAAGTGATTTGATTGGTCGAGAGAGTCAGTTGACTGAACTGACTGATCAATTATTTTGGAAACTTCCAAAATCGGTTCACAGTTAACTGAAATGTTTCCAAAATGATAGATAGATGAGAATCAGTTAACTGAGTGGAACTTGATTGTTTCCATTTTGATAATCAGTGGAGAATCAGTTAACTGAGTGGAACTGAATTGTTTCCATTTTGATAATCAGTCAACTGAATTTGATGATGTCATATGCATTTTTAATAAATTAATTGATTTTGGATGCACATTTATGTTTTTATAATTAATTTAATTCCTTTTTTATTTAATTGACAATTTTGTAATTTTTATTTAATTAATATGTCATAATATCAATTAAATAATAGTATAAAGTTTATTTGCCAATGTAATGTGATTTTAGGAATTAATTAATTAATCAAGTAAGATGATCGATTAGGACCTAGGGTTTAGGTCAGATCAGTTTGAATTCGATAATTACATATTTGATTTAGGACTTAGGTTTAATCAAGATTAGGGTTTCTTGATTAATTGCTGAGATTGGGGGTCTAGGGTTTATGTGACCATTTTTAGGTGATTACACATAAAACCAGTAATACCAAGATTTTATACACAACTCAATGATACCTAATCTTTGCATGAACAATCCATAAGAATGATAAATAAGCTCAACCTTTAAGAGGAGAAAGACCATACCTCACAATTTAAGACTGATTCTTATGAGCAACACAACTCAGGACCTGCAAAGAACTATGTATCTTTCCTGTATAAAGGCACCAACATTCAATACCACTCCAAGGATGAAGAACATCACAAGAAATTGTATTAACAATAAGGACACACAATAACAGGAATAAACAAAAACTGAGAAGATACCAGCTATCTATTGCTGTCAAAATGGGTGATACAAACTGTATTCTCTCTAAAAATGGGTTACAAAAACCCTTCACTTTTGTTAAGAACTTGGAAAATAGTTACAAAACATCAAGCCAAAGGAAAAAGAACTCCTTTACAATGAAGCCTTAGCTTATACTTATACATTTTCAGCCAACTGCCTTATAAATGAGGGCAATAAAGTCTGGGTTGGATTGAATCTATCCTGCCACTTTTTAGCCTTTCAAAGGACTCCTAAAATACAATTTGGTGACCCAAAAGTCATGCCCAAATAATATCATCATAAAGACTATCCTTTTAACAACCCATAAGGAGCTTCTAGAAAGCAATAACTGCCTGCAGACTTTAACAACTGTAATTTGACCTTAGGAATTTGTCATAACTCTGCAAAATATCTCTTGTTTGACCCTTTAAAAGTGAAAAATAAATATCTTATTTTACATTACAAATATTAAATGTTTTATAATTCATTTATTTAATAAATATAAAAAATATTGATTAGATAAATGAATTATAAGATACTTAGTACTTTTATTAATTTAATAATAATTAATACTTAATTTATAGTTTATTAATTTTGTAAATATTAATTATATTAATAAGATTTATTAAGCGATAATAAAAATCACTTAATAAAGTTATTAATCTAATAATATTTGTTAAAATAATAAATTTTAAATTAACTATTAATATGTATTAAATTGTGTAAAAATAAAATATTCATTTTTTCTTTTATAAAGTCTACATCGATATTGAACTATTATTAATAAAATGATGTAAATTACATCATTTTATTAATATAGTTTTACAATTTAGAAATGAAACAATAGAATTACAAGGATATTCAAGTGATAAAAATATGACTTAGCAAAATACTTTAAAGAGTAATAAGCCTACAGGCATAGCTAAAAAAAAAGACATTTCCAAAATAACTAATGCACAAAAAATGTCATTCTATGAAAGGTTGACTTAGGGTAAATAAAGACCCCAAAATCATTCATTCATTTCATTCATTGTCTTCTTCTTGTGCTTGCGCGAGATTTGCCTGGGCTCTTGCCGCCGCCATGGATGGATGAGGGTTTGAAAAAATGTGGAACTTCTGAGAATTTTCAAAGCCTTGAGCAGGCTGCAACCCTTCTACATGAATGTCTCCTTCATTTCTCGAATTACTCAGTATTTGCTGGGTGCTACCATGTTGGGTTCCGCCATGCTGGTTGCTACCACTCTGCAATGGTGTATTATATAAAAAATGAAGGCTCATTTGGGTTCCACTGTTGGTCCTACGGTTTATTTCAGACATTACAAATTTTTTTCCACGGATAAATGCCTTCAAGCCATGGCTAAAAAGCTGCATTGATCTCCTTCAATCTCAGTTATGTTTGAAAATAAAATTTCACAGGCAGAATGCTTGGACTATGTGGTCTTTTATTCCTTTTCTGATCTTTTGAAACCGTCATTTTTTAAGCTTAGATACCTTCGTAGCTTTTCTTCATTTCTAGCATACATGCCATTTGATATTGGAACAAGGTTTTTTTTTTTTTTAAGGCTGCAATCTCTAAGATTTTGAACTTGATATGAAAACTATATGTATTTGTTCATTGTTGTACATTTTCCCAAATGTAACCAGTAGCATGCTAGTAACTATTCATTCAGTTGAATGATAAAATACAATATCACAAATGTGATATTTTTGTCATTTTCATTGTATAGCATTATCTGAATAGTGCTATTGATAAATGATAACCATGCATCTCTGTCTCTGCATATAAACTGATTTTATATTGCATAGCATTTATTTGTTTTTATAAAGCATGTGTTAGATTTCCATCCTTTTTATAAGCATAACATGGCTAGCTACTGCTTTCAATACATGGGTTGCATAAAACAATTCCATTGATAATCACCCTTTATGTTGTACATAATGCTCAGACTACTTTCCTTACTCTGATAACTGATAGTTGTAGATCTCCATTGGTACTGGGAATTGAATTGTTGTAGATGCCTATTTGATTCCTACGACAGTGACCTGTGACTTCATTATTGTGGTCACAAAAGATAGCTTTCTTTGAGGGCTCCAGAAATATTATTAATAAGCATTCATTTATTACCTTTGAACACCTTCTCGTGTTATTGGTACCAATTTGTATCATTTTATTCGTTGATACTATGCTTCTATCCTCCTTGATATTTTCATGGTAAGCGTCATCACTATCACAGGCATCCTCTTTTCATCGTATTGGTATGATGAAAACACCTCCCTATCTCATGGTGATACCTTAAACATCCTGGCAATATTCTTCCATGATCATTAATTATTGATACTAGGCATTCAGAAATTCAGATTCATTGATATTCAATACACTCTCAGGCATCAACATATCATCATTACTTACTGTCTTAATATTGATGTTTCCATATGCTATTGTGTTTAGACATTATAGTTGTTGCTGCCTTATACCTTTAGCTCATTCTGTTTCGAGATCTAGAGATGTGTTCTTGCAAAGAAACCACACTCTATTCTCTTATAGCTGTAAGCTTTCATCTTGTAGCATGATTTACTTATCTGAGATATTTTTCTATATCTCTAATATATCACAACATTTTCATGCCACCATAACAACATCTATAAGTTTTGTTTTTGTTCCATTTTCTATGGTGGTTAAAACATTGCTCTGTCATCTCTTAGAACACTACACTTTGGTGCCTGAAAGCTGCTGATTTTATGGACTATTTATAGCACATCGCTGCTCTATAATGACCGTACACAATGAGCTTGTAACATGAGTAGAATATTCCATTGTTGTTGAATTTCTCTAAGACTTGAAGCTCTTTTACTTTCTATGTTGTTGTTGTAAGATCATTATGATTGTATTTTATAGTATGCTGGCACCATTGTTGATTTTGAACAAATATGACATGCCCCACTTTTTGCTGATTGTTGCATATCTTAGTCCATGTTTTCCTTAGCATACAAAATCACTGCTTTTAGGCATTCTAGAATATCCCTCTTGTAGACTGCTTCTATTTTGTTCTATGATTGGAAACTTGTAATCTTAATGCAAAATAATTTCTCTTTATTATCATGTTGCACTTTTAACAATCACATGATTGACCTTGGCTATAACATAAGATTACTGAGACTGTCCCTTCAATGCTACCAATATTACAACACCCCACACATATACTTCCACTCAAAATTGTTTTTTAAAACCTTAACCCAGATTGATGATCCTGCTCCATTATAGTTTCATCACTATCTACTCAAAGCATCTACTACGACTACTAATGTAGCTGTAACCCACCATCCTGTAGCATGATTGTGTCACTCAATAGCATGCTGGGCTCTACCCTCGTGGGAGCCACATTTCACACTACATGCTGAAATAAGAAAGATATTAAACTGAAACATAAATGAGGAATATGAAACCTACTCTTTCATGTGAAACAAACATGTTAGACAAAAATGAGCATATGGATCCTGCTTTTGATATTTCTTGTTTTCTTAGATATCCGTGATAGACTAGCACTTGTTATGCATGTGAAGATCGAATTGTATGTTGACAGATGTGGGTATATGTAGTATATGATGACTCGGCATTACTTAGATCTATGAGATCTAACATCATATTTTCTCTCTCATATGTAGGAATGAGGCAGCGAGGAAGTAATGTCTCAACACAAGGTAAGAAAGAGGACTGAAGACAAGGAAAAGCAACACAAGTTGGGCTTGTCATCTAGGCAATGACGAGTCACCCTTTACTACCTATGCCTTTCATTTTTAAAGCATTTTTGAATTCATATGTTCTTTTTCATTTGCATATTATGATTAGTCTCACGGCTTGTGTGATACATTATTCATTTGCATTTATAAATAAAGAGAATCACTCTTTCAAACTTGCAATGTTGTGTGCTTCATGTTGATTCAAAATAGTTACATCTATCTCTGGTTCCCTTATGGCATCTTTTTCTTTTGGCAAAAAAACTGTTAATAACCAAGATGCACCCTTAAAACTATCTAAAAACATCACCAACTCCACTCTATTGAGCTGAGAAATAAAAATGGGTAACATTTCTGGTGACATCTGTTTGATGCTTGCCTGCTAAGCATATCAGACCAACTGCCTTGACTATCCATTGGGCATAGACTCAACTATGTTTTGACAAAACCTCTGAAAAACACATCCCTTTCATTTATACAACTCACCTCCAGACTACAACCTCTCCTAATTCATCTAGTATATGTGTATGATTTGTGATAGTGAATTAACAAACTTACTGTCATGAATGATATAGGTTTACTTGATGGGTTAGAAGAGGTTTGAAACAAAAGTACATCTTATACAAACTTTTGTAGTTAATTATAGTTCTATGAGGGAGGCATGTATGATGTGCAATAGTGGATACATGTATTCACTATTTCATATGATGGATGCCAATCTCATGCAATTGTATTTCATTACGGCAACTTGCCCCTTCTCAAAAATAACTATTAAAATATGCAACCAACACTTAGGGAAAATGAAAATTGTAACTAATCTATCTGCGACAACACTTATTGAACTTGAAACTTACCCTACTCTAAACTAACTAGAAAAGAGACCAACTTAAACAAAGCCATTTATTGGTTCTACAAAATAGCTCCCCTTTCTCTTCAATTTGCAATGGTATACATGTTCATGGGAAGCTAGGAAAAGGGACACTTTGGATATATTTTCAATAAATAACTCCAACTCCTCCTAAAAGTTACAGTCTAGTGTGCCTACCTCTTTGTGATGTGCATGCACACTGCTACTTGAGAGGGTATCGATCGATTGAACATGTTCTCTTTTGACATCATCTCCAGCTAGAATTTCATGTTCGAGTGTTAGCAAGATGAGTGATTCTATGTTTTCCTCCACCCTAGATAAATGCCTAATAGGACATCCTCTTGAAAGAGAAAACTTGGAGCTTTGCTAGCCTTTGGCTTTTGGACTGATTCTTCAACACTTATTTGTTGATCCAAATGAACTAGCTTAGGTGGCTCTAGCTGTAAAGTGGCTGCCACCATATTATGTTCGTGCTTCTCATGAATGCCAAAGTTATGAGATGTTAGTTTTGTATCAAGTTTTGAGCAAAATAGCTCTAGCTCATCCCAAAAAGTGTCCTCCTCTAAGTCTTCCTTTCTTTTTTGAATAAGAACATTGTTAGCAACATGATAGGTCTTTTGAAGGTCTTGGGAAACATCAACTTTTAGATATACTTCCTGAAGCAAGGAGAAAGAATTAGCATCCATCTCAACATGATGAGAAATATCGTGGACTTCTAGCTCCTTAAAACACAAAACTTGGCTATTTTCATGTCCCTCTTCATGGTTGAAGGCCTGGTTATCACACTGATTATGGTGAGATAAAAACTCATCATCATTCTCAGTATCTTTTTGCTACTCCAAATTTGTTGGTAGCGTAAAGATAGTTGTGTCCTCCTCATCCTTATCAACATAAAAAGGGAGATCATCAAATAAGAGCACAAAACATTCATTTTCATCACCTCCTTGCTGATGGTTACCTTTCTATCCCAATTGACTTTCAGCCATAGGTAATGACATGTCTTCCACAAAAAATGGAAGCCTATTGAATAAATCAACCAAGAATTTAGGTTGAGCATCACTTTCTTTTCTTTCTCTATGCCCTGCTGCCCCAACTGGTTATAGTCATCACTCAGCACCAACAATTCTGAATTTCTCTTTTCTTCATCACATGAAAGTTCATCAGCTACAATTTGTTCTTTCTCTATCTCCTCAAATCCCTCATGTTTCTCACTATACCAATCTTCTTGGTAAACAATAGGTCCTCCAGGATAAAGGCAAATAGTGGTAGGACAAGAAGGTCGACTCAAAGGAGTTTGAGAAACTTGAGGAGTCTCTTGGGGTACACAAATATCCTGAATAGACTGCGCTTGCAGAGTGGTGGTCTACTCCTTTGTGCGTATTATCTTCTCTTGCATTGAAAGGAATCCTCAAAAACTGGGAATTTCATATTTAGCAAATTTAATGGAGAATTCTAGAGGTGGACCTGGCTTAAAACTTGGAAATATGTTCTTGGGAACCTCCACTGTAATAGGCAGATTCATTGCTTCAAATGATGGTGGTACGAAATAGGGAACATGGGAAGTTACCTGAGCCTCAAGCTCCTGGGCTCGAGAAAGTAACAATCTTACTTGCTCCTCTTGTGTGGCCAATTCCCTTGCAAAGTCCTCCTCATGTTGTCTTTTGTGTGCCTCCATATCCTGTTGTTTTTTATAAGCCTGGTAAGCCCACTCATCCTGTTGCAAGTTATACTCTTGTTGCATGTCAATACACCTCATATGTTCTTGAAAGTTTTTCAGCATGTCCTTTATGCTCATGTAATCAGCATGGTGGGAATGATTCTCAGAACCACCAGAGTGACTTGGAATAAAATGGCCTTCATGGGGTTGTTGGTATGCATTGGCAGGCTACTATAAAGCTTGAGCATGGGTGGGTGGGTGGAAAACATATGGAGCTTGCTTAGGATTTGTTGTAATGGGCTCCTTTCTAGTGAAACCAACTGTACACCTCCTTTCATGACTCATGGTTCCCAAGCTTTCCAAAGGTGGGGGTTAGTAGAAACAGTTTACAATGATAGAAATCAAATACACAAAACTACTAATACGAATACTTAAAATGTAACCAATAAAATGTACAAGCAAAGAAAGGAAAACAAAAGAATGCAAACCCCAAAGTGCTTGAAGCTTCTATTGTCTCTCTACTCCTTTTGAAACACTATTTTTGATGTTTAGTATTGGTGTGGGCAGCGTCTACGACTTGAGAAGCGTCGAGAATTTAATACTTGAAATGTGTGTGTGATCGCAAGATGGCTTGAATGCTAGAACCAAACTGACAGAATAATGGCGCACGAGAGCTTGAAATCCTAGATCCTTCAAATGGTTATGAAGGGTTTATTATATAGGAATTGAGGATGATATGAACGGTTGAGATCAATCCCAGAGATAGGGAGATGAACGGTTGAGATCAAAGGGAACAGGAGAAGCCATCAGTAAACTCCACCTCTTCAATTGGTAAAGATGAGATAGAGTCTGGTTGACTAGAGAGCTAATTGTGAGTTACCTTTTAGAACTGAAGAGGTGGGTGGAGTTACCCATGTGAACTAGAGAGATGGGTGGAGTAACCCATGTGATGTGATTGGAGTTATCTCTTTGAAGATAAATGAATATTTAATTCATTTATTTAATTAAAGTTTTCAACATGTGAGATAATTGAATTCTTTTTTATTTAGAATTGTTTTATTGATGAAATTAAATTAATTTAATTGAAATTAATTTAATTTGGAAGAATTTAATTAGTAAGTTTAAATATTTCAATTTAAACTATAGGAAATTTAATTTAATTAATTAATTAAAGATAATTAATCAATTAAGGTTAATTAATTAAATAAAAATAATTATTTTAATTAATTTTGGGAATTAGATGATTTGGGAAATAATTTTAGAGGAAAATAGATGATTAATTAACGATTAAAAAACCATTAATTAATAGATGAAACTTAGTGTTTTTAATGTAAAGTTGCAAGCCTGTCCATTTTAGGGTGTTTACACCAGCAGTATAGTTTATTTGATATGGCTGATGGGGAAGTACATGGGTAATATTTTCATGATTGGGAATGATAAAACATGCTTTCATGAAATTTTGACATGTTGAAACATTCAAAAAGATAGAAAATCAGAAAAAAAAAAAAACTTGATTTTCTTTGGAGCATACTAGCACTTTAACTGCTGAAACCAGAAGATATTCCTCAAGAGTCACCATGTGTGCTTCTTTCTTGCCTCCAAAGGCTGATACTACTGTTGTCCACACCAAACAACAACAACATAAAGTCTGAAAAGAACGGAGAATTGTGTGTGTATATTTGTGCACCTGTTATCTGCAACACAACACTTCAATAAGTCATTCTGTTAGTGAAAAACAAGGGTTAAAGAGCATATAAACCATAACATCGACTTATTACTTTCTAACTAGGATGAGTGTAGCATGTAACATAAAAGCCCTTAGATTTATGCTAAATACCAGTGACATAAACAATCTAGCATGAAAGATTTAGTTTAAAACAAGCTATTATTCAATGAGCAATGCATATTAGTCTAAAAATGGACATTCTAACAATGCAAAAAACATGAACTATGAAATAAAGTATGAGTCTAAGTCTATTTCAACAGCATAACAATGCATTTACAATATGGGATGAAGGCTTCTTTTAACTCAAAAATGGCTTCTATTTATAGAAGAATAAGAGCGAGAAAGGGGAGACAAGGGTCATTAATGAGTTGAGGGACTCATTAATGGTGGTGTAAGAGCCATTAATGCCTTGAGCATTAATGAGGTATGGAGGAGACATGGGCTTAAGACATCTTCATTAATGAGGCATTAATGAAAGCCTTAAAGAAGCATGGGAAGGGTGTAAGGTTCAACTTGGCAAGTTGGTCCCTTAGGGAAGTCATGCTTGAGAAAATTGACTTTCTCAAGTGGGTTGAGTTGTTAATCATTCTTTAATGGAATGTGACAACATTAGGAGGTGGGTTAGGATTAGAATTAGGATTATGATTAGATTAGCAAGGGTGAATGGGTTGAGAAGTGTTAAAACCCATGGTAGAAGTGGTTGAGATAGGTTAGGTTTGGGTTTAAGGGAATATTAATTAAATGAATTAAACTTATTTAATTCATTTAAAAATAGGAATTTAATTATTTAAACAATTTAATTACTTTTTAATAATTAAGGGAACTATAGCCATTTTAATTAAATTAAATAGGCTAGGGGAATGGGTTATTTTGCAAGTGGGTAATTAATTTAGGGATTTATTTAATTCCTTTATAATTAAATATTATAGTCATGTTTGATTTTGATTTGATTTAATTGGTTTGAATTGATTTGAATTGTATGACTATAATAGTTAATATAATTTAGGGATAAAAATACCTAGGACATCAAATTGATTTGAAGAATTATGCCAAGCAGTAACAGGGTCATTTGGACATAATCGAGGGTATGATCACACTTAGGGCAAATAGGGTCCATAGTTGGCACAGACCAAATTTAGGTGGTTACATTTGCCCCTCTTTGAATTGATGTGCGAGCAACACATTGATTCAAAGAAAGTTTTCAATTTTGACTTCAGAAATATTGAGAATCCCATTCTTGGTTGTCGAATGAAATGTTGATGAGATCAGCCTTGCACTTGATCAAACCAAACTGATAGAATTGATTTTGAACTTGGTTGTCATTCAAAGATCAATAAAAGATTTTAAAGATACCAATTCTGAACCTGGTTGTCGTCCAAAGATTGATAATACTGATTCTGAACTTGGTTGTCATCCAAAAAGCCAGTATGAAGCTTCCAAGAGCTTAATAAAAATCTTTTAAAATGAGAAAACATAAGATATCTAGCTCATGAGAACCAAAGATTTCTATCCAACAGTTCTGACTTTAGTCAAGGAAACTGTTATGCCCCTAGTTTATTTCATAACGAAGTCATTTTTAATGTTGTTTTGAGAAAAAATTTAATTGATGATAGTGTGATCATGCCCCCTCAGGAATGAAATTGAAGGAAAAGAATAAAATCCCTTAGTTGAAAGAATGTATCACTTGCAGGAAGCGGTTAGGACAAGAAAGAATGGAGTAGAAGAAGTAGAAAAGAAGGTGTGTTTAAAAATAAACACATGAGTACCAAGTTAATTACATGAAAATATGAGTGATGAGACTGATAAAATGATATTAGACCAAGATGTATGATAAAATGTGCAGTATTGACAGTTTTTGAAAGTGTCATAAGAATGGTACTGTGCTGCTGAAAACATCCCATGTACCTTTGATTTGGTTCCCAATTTATCAGAAAGAGAACATAAATGAATTTTTATTTGTCTGGGAGGAGTTTCAAAACTCCTAAATGGCTCAAAAGATAAATATAAGCCTCAAAAATTACCATTTCACTATTCATTTTCACTTTCCTCCATAGTAATTCAGAGAGCTCTATAGAGAAGATGGTAGTCCCTATGAGGAAGTATCATTTCAAGATGAGCCGTTGATATCAGCGTCCAGCCGGCTACCCACTGCCGGTAAGTGCTCGGCAAACTATCCTGTGAATTTTGCAAATTTCAATTTTATGCATTTTTGAGGTTTTTACAGCCCTTTGAATTTTGAATTGCATCCGAGATTCCAGATCGCAACCTGCAAATCTTGTGTCGCATCTAGTTTTTCCCAGATCGCATCCAATTTTTCTAGAATCCTACGTCGCATTTAGGATACCCTAGATCGCATTTGTTTTCATTGTTTTTGTCATGTTTTTAGTGAAAAATCATCAGTGTGTTGCACCCTATTTTCTTAGGGTCGCACCCCACATTTAGGATCGCATCCCATATTTTGGGGATCACATCCTGTAAACTCAGTCGCATCCCGTATTTCCAGGATCACATCTGGAAAAATGGATCACACCCTTCTGTTTCAGAATCGTATCTCGTTAGGAGACTTAGAATTTTAATCTTTCAGACCTGTTTGCATGTTGTGAACTTGGAATCACTTAGTTGATTAGGAGTCTGCCTCTTTGTTATACATAAGATACTGATGTATTATCATTTTTGTCCAAAATAGGCCCAGTTTGAGGTAGTCACATTTTGCGGCACTTACCCTGGTCGCGTGTTGGCATTGTCTGGACAGTTGTCAGATGATGAGTAGACCACTGTGATCTGATGTGGATTGCGCTCATTGATGGGTTTACCCGAGATTAGGGTAAACTGTGGGTTGTTGACTGCTCTTACCGAGAGATGGCACTCAGAGCACAACACCTTTCATTTACCGACTGGGGAGATCACACTGACACTTGAGGACGTCTGGTGGATACTACGGGTGCCAATGATCGGTCATGATGTGAGATTTGAGTCGACAGTGGCCATGGCGATTGGTGCTGCATGTAGATTTTTCCAGGATGATACCATTGACTAGAAATATCTATCGTGGGACTACATGGTCGATCATTACGATCATTTATCTATTTATTTAGCAAGTCTGGTAGGCGGCATCCTCATGCCAGATAGAGGTCAGCATGGATTTATGGTTAGTTGGGTAGATATGATAGAGCAGATGGTTACCCACCGACGAAGATTTGCATGGGGTAGATGTATCTTAGCCCACATGTATAGAGAGTTGCATGAGATAGTATACCACTATACTTGGAGCATGACCGTGGGCATTCTTATTCTCTAGATCTGGGCCTAGGAGCACATCCCTGTGACACGGCTGATTGTAGACAGACAGAGAGCACTAGAGTAGCCCTATGTTTATATGTATGCAGGTCTTCTTTAGCAGCCCTATTTGGGCAAGATCGAGTACTGGCACCATTTGTTTGATGATATGACTGAGGTCGTTTGGCAGCCATATTTAGATTGTGAGGTGTGGACCTTAGATGCCCGATAGGTACCTTACTTATGTCAGAGCCAATATCTAATTGGCAGGACCAGTTATATTATAGAGTAGTTCGTGATCACCAGAGTGTTGAGGTAGTATGGTCATCGACAGGATAGGACAGGGGACATTTATGTATACGCCCACAATAGAGATGAGACACCATTATGGGGGGCACAGTTATAGTATGAGATGGCTCACCAGGAGATCCATGATATGGTGGCAGTAGATTGGGATCTCTGTCTTGATGTAGCTGATGTAGGTGTGTCTGATGGATATGATATTGAGATGCTTCAGTACCCATTTCCTCAGTTCATTGTTCCTGAGGAGATCATTCCTCGCATAGAGGAGCCCTTAGAATATGATCCTGATGATCAACCAGCTAGGGGTAGGGGCGGTGCACAGAGAGACCTGGTAGACATGGAGGTCATGATGGTGGCAGGGATGGTAGAGATGACAGGCATCCTCCCCCTAATGATGGTCATGATGGAGATGATAGGGGTGGCAGTGGTGAGGCAGTGGATACAGGTGGAGCCAGTGGCAATGGGTAGGGTAGGTGCCAGAGGTTTTAATTTGTAGCCCCACAGAGAGATCCTGGTCCGCTCCTTACTAGGGATCAGGAGAGACAGAGACAACAGGGGTCTTAGGATAGACCACCGAACAGAGGACAGGATAGGTCCCGGGAGCAGGATACAGGTAGAGATGAAGATCCTTTGTCTAGATGTGAGCAGGAGAGAGAGCAGCTCTAAGCTAGGATTACAATGTTGGAGGCTCGAGTTACCACTATAGATGCCTTACTGGCAGACAAGGATATACAGCTTGAGCGGCTGAGAGTAGAGAGGGATAGGTAGAGTGAGATGCTCAGAGCTAAGAGAGACTCACATTCCTAGATAGCAGTTCATCATGGGCAGAGGGCCACTTATTATTATGCCTTGTATCATGCAACAGTTCCAGAGGGCCAGAGAGCACCTTCCTTTTCTCGAGTGACTTAGCAGTCATAGGGGGCCATGCCACCTCCAGCAACTGCTTTTGTACCACCTCCTCCTCCTCCTCTTGATCAGGGAGAGGGGGTGGGACAAAGTTGATATTTTGTACCATTTATATGTATATCTTGACATTACATTTTGTATATCCAGATCCTGCTGAGATCCCCCTTTTGTATATGACATTCATACATGTATATCTGATTCATTTTGGCTCACTGATACTCAGATACTCTTTATGCATATTGTTCCATATTTTGATCTGTACCATGTTATGATGATATATATATCAGATGCCGCTTCCTGATTCTGACATGTTTGATGAGTTCCCTTTGCTTTCATAGATGTGATAAATGTATCTTTCACATGTGATGATATCTTGGTCTCTTGATGAGTTAGTTTTTAGATGATAACATCTTTTTATGATTGGATGTGATGAGTCATTACTGATATAAATATGTTTTGAATGATACTCATGGGAAAATGCAAATTTATGTTTCTTTTGATTTTTCGGTTATGCAAAATAGATGTATGGATGCACTTTAGGAAAAAAAAATGTAATACATGAATGCTTTATTTTTGTAGTTTCTTTTTTCTTCTTTTTAATGAATGCAAAATGTATGCTATGGATGTGCAACGATATTTGATATCAGTAATATTGATGATGTTATTAACTTGGCTTTGAGAAGAAGATAGAAATCATTTTTTAGCACAAAAAGTCTGTATGCATTTACTGTTTTTATAAATGTATCATGCAATCTCTAAATGCAACTATATGCAAACTCTTAGGACTTTGTCACTGGTATGCAAATGTATAGCTTTTTATCATCATTGGGCATTGTTCAGAATGGATACCACCTAATAGTACAACCATTACTAATACCCACTGATATTATGAAATTATGAATACTATGTTTTATTGAAATGTCAGAAATAGATAGGCATCAAGGCATAAAAGCCAGGATAACAAAATAGTCACATTCCTTTTAATATACTAGACTCTGATTAAGGCAAGATATTGGACCCACAATGACCTTGAAAATTCATATCCTTGGGTACATTACGATTCGTATACCTTAGTGAGAATATGGATTAGAAAATAGACAAGGAAATTGTTTCAAACTCATCGTAGTTTACACATAATGAAGATCGAGATATATGCGGCTATCCACCCATAGTGGCAGCTCTTACCGTAAACATCCAAGTTAGGTGAAATTTATAGGATCATTTGGAACAATCACCATATGCAAAAAACCAAGAAAATATTATGCCCCCTATCCTTGTGACTCTTTGTCTTTGCGCAGACGTCATTGAGTAACTAAGAAGACATAACAAATCATCAATTGTGAATCAATCAAATAAAATTTATAATTACTTAGATGCCCCTAGTTGAATACATCATCAAGACATTTAAATAATATTAATCAAACTAATATCAAACTGTGTGTTTAAGTAGTACTTGTTCATTCATATGTCAAACACAATAAAGATTCATCAATTAGAAAATTGGGATACAAGCAATATGGTGTTTCCATGCCTGTGCATTGATAGGATAATCCGTTCAGGTCTGTGATCCAATATAGCTTTATAGAACTTCATTAATGTAAATGTCATGTCTGGATATGTGATGTTTTGAAAAGAGATCCTTGTTTTGGAAAGTGACATCGTCTTGCATGTATCAAGAAACATTGTATTCGTGAGGCAAACCATCCTAGAGCAACCTAGCAACTGCAACTTACCATGCTAGCAAAGATGCCCCTAGTGCAGAATGACTTATTCCTAAGACGTAAATGCAGACAAACCCCAAGCGAGGCTAAGATAGTCATTTAGGAAATGAAGTCAGCATTTTGAGCATAGGCAAAATTATGAAGGCCTAGTATCAGTAGTGCATTTGATAGATGGAGCGCAGAACACAAGTGACGCCTGATTGCCAGGTTTTCACCACTTGGCAACATCTTTCTTTTCTTTTTGCTACCAAGATGCTTGTTTTACCAGGTGCTCATCAAGGTACTTTTTCTCTTTTTCAATTTTTTTGCTATTTTTGCTTTTTTGAATGTTTTTGTAGTATCAAGGTGCCTGTTTGCCAGGTTTTCACCAAGGGTACCCTTTCTATAGGATATTTTCCACTATTTTTGGATTTCTTCAGGATCAATTTTTTGAATGTTTTTGGTATTTTGTGAGACCTTTTTGCTGTACAGACTCTGCTAGCTGAACATCAAGCATAGAACCGCTTCAAATGTAGAGTGTTGATAGGATCTGGAAGAATGTCTCCCTCATGTGTAGCTAGTTGATAAGCTCTAGTCCCAAAAGTAGAAATGATAACATAAGGTCCTAGCCAGTGTGTAGAAGATTTGTAAAAGAATACCAATTCTCAAGCATGATCATTTTTGTGTGCCCCCAATGTTTAGAAAGATGTAGGGTGTTACAGATGGATTGATAGATCAGAAGTGGAGTGGAAAACAAAGGTGGAGGAAGTGATTGAATGCCACCCGCAAGGACAGTCTCCTCAGGATTACCCAATCTAGGTAAAAAGGATATAGCAATGTAGGCTCATGAAGTGGTGCCATATCTCATATAGGATAATGACCTGATGTAATGAAAATTATGTAGGATATTATGTAGTCCAAAAGAGTGGACATGTCAAGAGAGTTCTTAGAACTTGTTTTTCATTTTATTTTGTTCTTCCTTTTGATTAAGACCAAGGGGTCAACGGATAGGGAAACATCATCAAGATAAGACATGGTGTAGTGAGTTTTGGCTTGGAATAAGCAAGATCACGATAATGTGCAATGGATAAGAGCAAGTGAGAAAGATATACAATTTGTTCATGAATAGGCCCAACCTTGTCAAGATCACCAGATGGAAAATGGATGAAAGATATGAGGGATATGATGTCATGGAAGGAACTTGCCCCCAAGTGAAGAGTGCAAGTAGGAGGAATTATGCGTAACGCCTGTTTGCCAGGTTTTCATCACGGTACTTATCCAAGGTGCCACAAGAAGTGGTTTTCACCATAGGATGAATCTTTTTCTCTTTACTTTTGCTACCAAGGAGCCTGTTTACCAGGTTTTCACCGAGGCACTTTTTGTTTTTCTCTTATTTTTTTCTTCTTTTTTTCTAATTTTAAGGAGGAACTTATGTATCTTTCTCTTGGGATAGTGCTCTTTTGAAAGATATGCTATGATAGGCCAAGAACATTGAAAGTATTCTCAAAGATGTTGATAGGGTGATGAAATAGAGGATAAGGAAGATGGAAGCCAAGATTTTATGCAATGGACTTGATGAGAGAAAAAGAAGGAATGTAAGGACCCAATATGGAAGGATAGTAGGGGACAAGATCAACATCAACACACTCTTTGAAGGGTAGTGTATGAATTGAGTTTTTGACGTATGGATGGGTAGGGATCTTGGTACACAAGGACCCAAGATGGAGGAAGTATTCAAGGTAATGGATTTTGGGACATGAGGACCCAAAATAGAGTTAGAAGATGGACAATGTGTGAAAGAAGATGAAGTGGAAG
>MU225562.1:1939046-1953479 GCA_018584345.1 Thuja plicata
ATCTTTTCCTTCTTTTAAGTCTTGAATTTCATATTTCAAAGCTTGCATTTTCTTAGATAGGGTTTTAATGAGAATCTCTTCTTCCTTGTTGTTAAAACCATAGGGTGCATCCCATTTTTTGTCAGCCATCATAAGATTGTCTTGATCAAAGTCTTGGAATGGTGTCAAAAGGATTTCCGAATTGTCCCCAAATGTGTGAGTTTGGTTTTGAAGTTTTAAAGTGATTGATTCCAACGTCAGAGGGTTAGAATTCCTTGATAGTGAGTTGGGAACCAATGAGAGTCAAGTGTTTGAAGTAAGTGACTCCAGCATCAGAGGGTGTTAGAGTGCCCTAATAGTGAGCTGGGAATCAAGTTTTTTTGTTGATTTTAAAATCCACACGATTTGGGACCAATATTGAAAATCCAAGAGGACATGCAAGGTAGACTTGTGAAAAAGTTTTGAAACAACAACTAATAGACCATAAAAAGTAGTAGGACCAGACTAAGGAGCCAAAAGGTTATCCAAATCAACTGAGACTTTCTAAGAAAAACTCCTACAAGTACCCACTGTCCTGAATATGAGCTCCCAGATGCGAGCCTCTGATGATACCAGATGCGAGCCTAGAATCTGGATGTGACTATGTGCTGACTAAATGTGACCCAAAATACCAAATGTGATCCTAAATACTGCATGCAATTTGGGAAATCTGGGATGCAATCTTATGATGTTTTGGTCAATTTTGGTCAATTCTAAAAAGTTTGTTTTCGAAGTGCGTGAAGTTGCTTGTTTCCAAATTGCGTTAGGAGGTGTCGTAATGTGTGAAAAAAACTTGTACTCCAGGGTTTGAAACTTGTTGATTTTTTTGAGGAGTTTATCTTTTTAATGATCTTTTGAACATGTCAAACAGTTTTGCATTGTTAGGAGGGTGAAACAAACACTCATCTTTTCCTATTCTCTAGGTGGAGGATGAAAATCTTTGCTCGTTAACTTAGGTACACACTCAAATGCTAATCAGAATACAACCATCACCAAGCATGAAATGGCTCCAGTCATGATGTTGTATTAGCCGACTCCAAACGCAAGTGAAGGCACAATATGACGAGTGTCTTGGGGCAATTACTTTTTTCCTTGCACAAAGTTTATCACCCTTTCGGGGATGAATCAGGAATTCTTTCAGTTGAAGTTGTTGAAGATTATTCGGCAATTCATTCCAAACCGTCCCTCATAGAATTGCACAAGGCAAAATTCAGGCGTATAGCCCTATGAGTACCCGAATATATGTAGTCTCACAAGCAAGATTCAAGCGGCTCCACTCTACATATACCCAAGCATGTTCAAGGAATGGTGTCAAAATTCCATAAACAAAATCGGCTCCATCTTCCGAGGCTTTATCCTATGAGGAAGCAACTATTTATAGTGAGTTGGAAGGGTTGGCGTAAAACCTGTCCTCACTTGGGTTGTTCTCGAGAGATTTTTTCCTCAACCAGCAGGCCCTTTATTGTTTAAGTATATGTACCCAGGATTGGCAAGCTTTGGATGTCTAGATTTCTGATTCTTCTGAAGAAGAAGAGCATACTCTCCTAATCTAAACCATTTTCTCCCAAAACACGTAAAGAAAAGTTCATTCCTTCAAGCTATGTTGAGCTCAATTTAGTTTGTTCCTATTTAAGAAAAACAGGATGCTTGAAAAGAAATTTTGCCTTGTTCAATTAGCCACAAAATTTAGTGAGTTGCTTGTCCAATTACTGATCCAAATTGAATTAAATGATTGAACTTATTCTTTCATCCCACATATTTAGTTATTTGATTTTCCAATTTCTAAATCCAAAAAGAAATTATACGATGTAGTTGTTCATTGAACCGCAATATTTAGTGACTTGTGTTGTTCCTTTACTGATCTAAAAAATAATTAGGTGATGTGTTTGCTTGTTCAGTTAACTCCAAATTCCGTTCAATCCATAAACTGATGTATGAGTTTCTGATTTTCCTTAAAAGGAAAAGAGCATAATCCTCTAGTCATTTTAGTGATAGATTGGAATATGTATCTTAATTTGGAAATCAAGTAAAATACAAGTCAAGATGGGGGTTGGGTAGCCTAAAAAACCAAGTTAGTATCTGTTTATGTTAACTCCCACAAAAAATTTCAAGAACAACTTGCAAACACTTGTTAGGCTGCAAGATACCAAAAACACAACTTGTCAAAATGTTAGAGTTAGGCAAACGAAATGCACAAACTTTCTAACTAGATGCGAGCCTAAAATATTACTGAATGCAATGCAGTATACTGTATGCGAGTTTTCTTACCAGATGCGACATTATGCTCCCCAGATGCGAGCCTGAACTGAAAATGATCTGGGAAATCTTGGATGCGAGCCTCATTTTCTGCGGTGTGATGGCGTATCCCAGATGCAATCCAGAATGGTCAAAAATGAGCCAGTAACAAGATTCTGAGTATGAAAATTAGTGAAAAAGTGTTAGCAAATGAGGCCAAGTTGGAAATTGAGCCCCACGGTAGGCGCAAAAAATGTGTGTATATTTGTGCACCTGTTATCTCCAACACAACACTTTAATAAGTCATTCTGTTAGTAAAAAACAAGGGTTAAAGAGCATATAAACCATAACATCGAGTTATTGCTTTCTAACTAGGATGAGTGTAGCATGTAACATAAAAGCCCTCATATTTATGCTAAATACCAGTGACATAAACAACCCAGCATGAAAGATTTAGTTTAAAACAAGCTATTATTCAATGAGCAATGCATATTAGTCTAAAAATGGACATTCTAACAATGCAATAAACATGAACTATGAAATAAAGTATGAGTCTAAGTCTATTCCAACAGCATAACAATGCATTTACAATATGGGATGAAGGCTTCTTTGCTCTCAAAAATGGCTTCTATTTATAGAAGAATAAGAGAGAGAGGGGAGACAAGGGTCATTAATGAGTTGAGGGACTCATTAATGGTGGTGTAAGAGCCATTAATTCCTTGAGCATTAATGAGGTATGGAGGAGACATGGGCTTAAGGCATCTTCATTAATGAGGCATTAATGAAAGCCTTAAAGAAGCATGTGAAGGGTGTAAGGTTCAACTTGGCAAGTTGGTCCCTTAGGAAAGTCATGCTTGAGAAAGTTGACTTTCTCAAGTGGGTTGAGTTGTTAATCATTCCTTAATAGAATGTGACAACATTAGGAGGTGGGTTAGGATTAGAATTAGGATTATGATTAGATTAGGAAGGGTGAATGGGTTGAGAAGGGTTAGAACCTAGGGTAGAAGTGGTTGAGATAGGTTAGGTTGGGGTTTAAGGGAATATTAATTAAATGAATTAAACTTATTTAATTCATTTAAAAATAAGAATTTAATTATTTAAACAATTTAATTACTTTTTAATAATTAAGGGGACTATAGCCATTTTAATTAAATTAAATAGGCTAGGGGAATGGGTTATTTTGCAAGTGGGTAATTGATTTAGAGATTTATTTAATTCCTTTATAATTAAATATTATAGCCATGTTTGATTTTGATTTGATTTAATTGGTTTGAATTGATTTGAATTGTATGGCTATAGTAGTTAATATAATTTAGTGATAAAAATCACCTAGGACATTAAATTGATTCGAAGAATTATGCCAAGCAGTAACAGGGTCGTTTGGACATAATCGAGGGTATGATAAGACTTAGGGAAAATAGGGTCCATAGTTGGAACATACCAAATTTAGGTGGTTACAAAAATCAGTTCTCAGTCCCACTGGGCGTGCCAAAAACTGTTATCACTAAAATCTGCACCCTGTTGAATAAACTCAACAATCTAATGATACATGGGAAAGCTCCCCTAATTGTGGGCTCAGATATTGGGAGCTGACCTCCAGGATAAGCTATTTCTTGATGGCACCTCACCTAATAATACCCTAAACTAAGATTTTTTGCAAAGGAAAAGGGGTAAAAGGAAACATAAAAATGAAATCTAACTTCCTAAAGGTGATGCACCAAATGAAATCTGAGATCTACACATAAATATCACACCATAAAACTAGAAATACCAAGCTTTTCTACACAACTCAATGATACCTAATCTTTGCACGAACAATCCACAAGAAGGCTAAATAAGTTCAACCTTTAAGACGAGAAAGACCCTATGTCACAATTTAAGACTGATTCTTATGAGAAACATAACTCAGGATCTACAAAGAACTATGTATCTTCCTGAATAAAGGCACCAACATTCAATACCACTCCAACAATGATGAACATCACAAGAAATTGTATTAACAACAAGGACACACAATAGCAGGAACAAACAAAAACTGAGAAGATACCAGCTATCTATTACTGTCAAAAAGGGTGTTACAAACTATATTCTCTCTGAAAATGGGTTACAAAAGCCCTTCACTTTTGTTAAGAACTTGGAAAATAGTTACAAAACATCAAGCCAAAGGGAAAAATAACTCCTTTAAAATGAAGCCTTAGCTTATACTTATACATTTTCAGCCAACTGCCTCATAAGTGAGGGCAATAAAGTCTGGGTCAGATTCAATCTATCCTGCCACTTTTTAGCCTTTCAAAGGACTCCAAAAATGCAATTTGGTGACCCAAAAGTTATGCCCAAATAATATCATCATAAAGACTATCCTCTAAACAACCCATAAGGAGCTTTTGGAAAGCAATAACTGCCTGCAAACTTTAACAACTGTAATTTGACCTTAGGAATTTTTCATAACTCTGCAAAATATCTCTTGTTTGACCCTTTAAAAGTGAAAAAATAAATATCTTATTTTACATTACAAATATTAAATGTTTTATAATTCATTTATTTAATAAATATCAAAAATATTGATTAGATAAATGAATTATAAGATATTTAGTACTTTTATTAATTTAATAATTATTATTACTTAATTTATAGTTTATTATTTTTGTAAATATTAATTATATTAATAAGATTTATTAAGCGATAATAAAAATCACTTAATAAAATTATTAATCTAATAATATTTGTTAAAATAATAAATTTTAAGTTAACTATTAATATGTATTAACTTGTGTAAAAATGAAATATTTATTTTTTCTTTTATAAAGTCTACATCCATATTGAACTATTATTAATAAAATGATATAAATAACATCATCTTATTAATATAGTTTTACAATTTAGAAATGAAACAATAGAATTACAAGGATATTCAAGTGATAAGAATATCACTTAGGGCCCGTTTGGTGCATGGAATTAACTTATTCAGAATAGGCCTATTCTAGAATAAGGGCCTATTCTGGAATTAATTAATGCTCAAAACGAAAGCTGGAATAAGCTATTCTGCGTTTGGATCCCATAATGTGGAACTAGAATAAAAGGTTATTTTTTATTTTTTTAATTAATTTGAACAGTATGTATTTTTAACTTGTGTACACACATACACATACACATATACACACATACATATACACATATACACACATACACACACACGTGTGTATATATACACTTATATGCACACATACACACATATATACACATATATGTGTGTATATACACACACAGGTGTGTATATACATGTGTGTATATACACATTACACACATGTATATATACACATGTGTGTATATACACACACATGTATATACACATTTGTGTGTATACACACATGTGTGTGTATACACACACATGTGTATACACACATTTGTGTGTATACACACATGTGTGTGTATACACACACATGTGTATATACACATTTGTGTGTATACACACATGTGTGTGTATATACACATTACACACATGTGTATATATACAAACATGTATATATACACACATGTATATATATACATACCCACATTAAAAAAAAAGATTTAAAAAAAAAATTATAAAAAAAAAAAAACTAATAAAATAAAATAAATTTGAATCCATAAATAGCTTATTCTCGAATAAGAAATGAATTCCAACTTTTTTTTAGAATTAACTTATGCTGGAATAAGCCCCAAAATGGGGATAAGTTTTCTAATTCAAGAATAAGGAAAATGCCCACAAACAAAGAATAAATTTATTCTAGCATTAACTAATGCTTATTCTAGGTTAATTCCTAGCGCCAAACGGGCCCTTAGCAAAATACTTTACAGAGCAATAAGCCTACAGGCATAGCTAAAAAAAGACATTTGCAAAATTACTAAGGCACAAAAAATGCCATTCTATGAAAGGTTGACTTAGGGTAAATAAAGACCCCAAAATCATTCGTTAATTTCATTCATTGTCTTCTTCTTATGCTTGCATGACCTCTGCATGGGCTCTTGCCGCCGCCATGGATGGATGAGGGTTTGGAAAAATGTGGAACTTCTAAGACTTTTCAAAGCCTTGAACAGACTGCAACCCTTCTACCTGAACGTCTCCTTTGTTGCTCGAATTACTCGGTATTTGCTGGGTGCTTCCATGCTGGGTACCGCCACTCTATAATGGTGTATTATATAAAAAATCAAGGCTCATTTGGTTTCCACTACTGGTCCTACGGTTTATCTCGGACATTACAATTTTTTTTCCACGGGTAAATGCCTTCGAGCCATGGCTAAAATACTGCATTGATCTCCTTCAATCTCAGTTATGTTTGAAAATAACACTGCACAGGCAGAATGCTTGGACTATGTAGTCTTTTATTCCTTTTTTGATCTTTTAAAACTGTCATTTTTTAAGCTTAGATACCTTCGTAGCTTTTCTTCATTTCCATCATACATGCCATTTGATATTGGAACAAGGCTATTTTGTTTTTTAACGCTGCGATCTCTAAGATTTCAAACCTGATATGAAAACTATCTATATTTGTTCACTGTTGTACATCTGCCCAGATGTAACCAGTAGCATGCTAGTAACTATTCATTCAGTTGAATGATAAAATACAATATCACAAATGTGAGATTTTTGTCATTTTCATTGTATAGCATTATCTCAATAGTGCTATTGATAAATGATAACCATGCATCTCTGTCTCTGCATATAAACTAATTTTATATTACATAGCATTTTTTTATTTTTTTATAAAGCATGTGTTAGATTCCCCTCCTTTTTATAAGCATAACATGGATGGCTACTTCTTTCAATACATGGGTTGCATAAAATAATTTCGTTGATAATTACCCTCTATGTTGTACATAATGCTCAGACTACTTTCCTTACTCTGATAACTGATAGTTGTAGATCTCCATTGGTACTGGGAATTGAATTCTTGTAGATGCCTATTTGATTGCTATTACAGTGACCTGTGACTTCATTGTTGTGGTCACAAAAGATAGCTTGCTTTGAGGGCTCCAGAAACATTATTAATAAGCATTCATTTATTACCTTTGAACACCCTCTCGTATTATTGGCACCAATTTGTATCATTTTATTCGTTGATACTATGCTACTATCCTCTTTGACATTTTCATGGTAAGCGTCATCACTATCATAGGTATCCTCTTTTCATCGTATTGGTATGATAAAAACACATCCCTATCTCATGGTGATACCTTTAACATCCTAGCAATATTATTCTATGATCATTAATTATTGATACTAGGCATTCAGAAATTCAGATTCATTGATATTCAATACACTCTCAGGCATCAACATATCATCATTACTTGCTATCTTAATATTGATGAACTCCCATATTCTATTGTGTTTAGACATTATAGTTGTTTTTGCCTTATACCTTCAGCTCATTCTATTTTGAGATCTAGAGATGTGTTCTTGCAAAGAAACTGCACTCTGTTCTCTTATAGCTGTAAGCTTTCATCCTGTAGCATGATTTACTTATCCGAGACATTGTCCTATATCTCTGATATATCGCATCATTTTCATGCCACCATAACAACATCTATAAGTTTTGTTTTTGTTCCATTTTCTATGGTGGTTACAACACTGCTCTGTCATCTCTTAGAACACTACACTTGGTGCCTGAAAGCTGCTGATTTTATGGACTGCTTATAGCACATTGCTACTCTATAATGACCGTACACAATGAGCTGGTAACATGAGTAGAATCTTTCATTATCATTTAATTTCTCTAAGAATTGAAGCTCTTTTACTTGCTATGTTGTATTTGTAAGATCATTATGATTGTATTTTTATAGTATGCTGGCACCATTGCTGATTTTGAACAAATATGACATGCCCCACTTTTTTCTGATTGTTGCATATCTTAGTCCATGTTTTCCTTAGCATACAAAATCACTAGTTTTAGGCATTCTAGAATAGCCCTCTTACAGACTGCTTTTGTTTTGTTCTATGATTGGAAACTTGTAATCTTAATACAAACTAATTTCTCTTTACTATCATGCTGCAGTTTTAACAATCACATGATTGACCTTGGCTATAAGATAAGATTACTGAGACTATCCCTTCAATGCTACCAATATTACAACACCCCACACATATACTTCCACTCAAACTTGTTTTTTAAAACCTTAACCCATATTGATGATCCTGCTCCATTATAGTTCCTTCACTATCTACTCAAAGCATCTACTACGACTACTCAGGTAGCTGTAACCCACCATCCTACAGCATGATTGTGTCACTCAACAACATTCTAGGCTCTACCCTCATGGGAGCCACATTTTGCACCACATGCTGAAATAAGAAAGATATTAAACTGAAACATAAATGAGGAATATGAAACCTACTCTTTCATGTGAAACAAATGTGTCAAAAAAAAATGAGCATATGGATCCTGCTTTTGATATTTCTTGTTTTCTTAGATATCTATGATAGACTAGCACTTGTTATGCATGTGAAGATCGAATTGTATGTTGACAGATGCAGGTATATGTAGTATATGATGACTCAGAATTGCTTAGATCTATGAGATCTAACATCATATTTTCTCTCTCATATGTAGGAATGAGGCAGCGAGGAAGTAATGGCTCAACACATGGAAAACAAGAGGACTGAAGACAAGGCAAAGCGACACAAGTTGGGCCTGTCATCGAGGCAATGATGAGTCACCCTTTACTACCTATGCCTTTCATTTTTAAATCATTTTTGAATGTATATGTTCCTTTTCATTTTCATATTACGGTTAGTCTCACAGGTTGTGTGAGACATTATTCATTTGCATTTATGAATAAAGAGAATCACTCTTTCAAACTTGCAACAATGTGTGCTTCTTGTTGATTCAAAACAGTTACATCTATCTATGGTTCCCTTATGGCATCTTTCTCTTTTGGCAAAAAAATTGTTAATAACCAAGATGCACCCTTAAAACTATCTAAAAACATCACCAGCTCCACTCTATTGATCTAGGAAATAAAAATGGTTAACATGACTCACTATAAAGTTCTATCAGGTGATAAATTAATCAAGATGGGTTTCAATGGTCCTTTTTGTTGTCCAATGTGCAATGCTCATGAGGAGATGGTGGAAAACTTATTCCTTACATGCCCAATGGCCAGTGAATGTTGGTCTATTTTTATGAATAAAATGATGTGGAAAGGGCTTCTTCATTGAACTTAATTTTGACGGGGCCTCTATGGGCAATCTGGGCCCATCTAGAGCTCATTTCAATGTAAGAGATGATGCATGGAGGTTGGTTTGGGGAGGTTCCATCAAACTCCCTGATGGTTCAAATTAAGATGTAGAATATGTGGCTTTACTCAGAGGATTGAGGTTCTACAAAAGTAAAAATATCCTCTCAATAGATATTGAAAGGGATTCTTTAAATGTGGTTTAGTCCATTGCATCAAGCTTGACCCCAAGTTGGAAGTCTAGGATTTTGGTTGTTGGTATTAAATATTTTCTAGAAGATATGGACTTCACAATAAAGCATGTGTTCAAGGAGATTAATTGGGAAGCTGATTTCCTAGCTAATTATGTCATTGATCAAAAGGACACTAAGATTTTTTCATATCGTGTAGATAGATGGGACAGTCTCATCCTCCATGATGGAGTGGCAATTTTTTGAGTTCGATGGCTTCGTATCAAGGTTTATGGATGGAGCCATAGTAGGTTGAAATCGCAAGAGAATGAGGCAAGAAAAGAGTTCAAAATTTTGAATCAGATATGTCTTCTTTTTGTCTAGACACGCCTATTTAGTGAGGCGTCTTGGAGGCAGTTCATAGTTTGCAAATTTTTTGATCGCGTAGGAGATTTTCCAAGTCTTTGGTTGTGTGCAATGAGGTGGTTGAAGCCTGACTAAGCTGGTTGTATATTTTCTTAACTCAGGCTTCCAATGTTGATGGAGTATAGAGTAAAAAGGAGAATTACGAAGTTGTATCTTAAACTATTCTTTAAGTCCTCTTGGTAGTAGTGATTAAGTGTTATCAAGCTTACTTGTATGATGATTTATGCACCCATGGTGGTTAGGGTGTGCCTTTTTCTATGTAATCTATTTTTGTTGGATCAATTAATGGGAAAATGTCTACCAGGCAGAAATTTACATCTGTTGTGACATATTTTATTTTTTTATTTAATTAATAAAAAAAAAAAAATGTCACATAGGGTGCAAATTTTTTGCCTTGTAGACATGGCCAATTAATGGAAGCTACCCCCTTCTATAGCAAATTATCAAAAAAAAGTTATATGATTAAATAAGACGTTTTATTATAGTTATTTTTCCATGTCATTTCTAATACTAGTTAGTTAATGTTAGGTTTGAAATTAATTGATTTTGTCAGTTATGAATGATTAATTACTATAAATGATCAAAGTATTTAGTGGTAATGTTAATTTAGAAATTAAAATTAATATTTAATTATAAAAATAAGTTGATGTTTACTTATATTTATAGAAGAAATCAAATCTAGTCCACATAGCATATCAATTCAGAGCACTATAAAAAGTCTATGAAATTGGATAACAAGTCTATGAATAACATAAATGACATAACAAGTCCATGATATAAGTCGATCATAACAAGTCATGATAATCACATAACAAGTCCTAATAACATGATAACAAGTGTATGATAATAACACAACAATTCTCATCGTAACAAGTCCATGATAATAACATAACAAGTTCTATCATAACAAGTCATGATAGCATGATAACATGTAAATCAAAAAATGTAAGAAGTCCATGAAATAATATGAGAAACTCAAATAACTAGCATGTAATCTAACTATTATCATAAATTTGATCTACAGTCCTCTTCACTCTACGTGAAGGTAATCGAGATGTACCATCATGCTCTATTTTCTTTACATGTGAAGTATGCTCACTAGCAACATCATCTTGTGTGTCTAGTGTATGATGAAAAGTTGCATCATTCTATACATGTCAAAAAGAACACACGAGGAGACCATGTGTCTATAATTTAAATTTAATGTATGATTCACTTACAAAGTAATCAAATAATGAACATTTGAAATTTTACCATGCAAGCATGGTGAGTAATGTCCTCTAAGGGATGTGAAGGTTCACTCTCATCGAAAGCAAAAGTACTCTAGTAGTCAACTCCTATAAAAAAAACATTACAAAACATTGAGTATGATCACGTGGGTCAATTTTGATAATCCCTATAAAATACCTACATAATAGACATTGAAAATTTAATTTTAATTAGTGACCTCAAATGACAATGTCAACGGCTGCAATGGGCTCAACCCAGTAGCCATACCAATCCTAATGGTAGTGTCTAACTGAAAAACATATATAATAATCTGATGTAAATTACTGACATGTCAAATGATAAAGTATGAATAAAAGTTGTAAATAATTAGTAAGTATATAAAAACTTAAATTTATGGAAAAATACATACTACGGGGAGGTTAGGCTAATCCACTAGGACTAATGGATCAGGACATAGAATGCAAGCCATCCTCGAACAATCCACTACCCTACAATTGCAAAAAAAATATGAAACCCATTATTCAATGTCATTTGACATACCCGTAGTATGTCAAATGATAAAGCATGAATCAAAGTTGTACATAAATTAGTAAGTTTATAAACACTTCAAAATTATGAAATAAAAATGTACTACAGGTATGTCAGGTTGAGTCACCGTGATTGATGACCTAGAATGTGAATGCGGGCCAACCTCAAAAGATCCAATACCCTACAATTATGAAAAATATATCAAACACATTATTAAAATTGAGTTTTAATTTTTTATTTTAAAATTACTTAAATATATAGATCTCAATGTGCATACGATGAATGATGTGCTAATATCTCTCAGTGTGGAAGAAAAATGATAACGCTTTCCCATGCCCACAGTAGTAGATGGCATAGGATCACCCATCCTCTATTCACCAAAAAATCCACATGTTATGGAATTTAACATGTATATATAATCTAATTGTTGATATTGCACAAATTATAAATAAAATTAACTTTGTAGGATGATTATCCTCTGTGCAGAGAAAATTGACATATGATGTGATTTCATCTCCACCAAGAGTTGTGTCATCTCCATCATCAGTTGCATTATCTCCATCATCAGTTGCATCAACAGGGGTAGGATCACTCCCACCCACACATATATCTCCGCAACCTACGCAATAATGTGGTGTGGTGGGGGCAGCCCCCATTTATGTCAACTACTCACTCAAATTGCGTGAAAGGGCACTCAATGAACCAATTGCATAATGCACCACTCGATGTTGGACATGTGCTAGAATAAGTGGAGTAGGAGGAGGAACAAGGGGAGGATCATGTGCATGATATCAAATTGCATCAGTAACACGTGCCACATGCCTATCTTGTGGCATACCACCACCAACCCTTGAAATACTCTCATGTCAAAGTAATTGGGTTTCAAACCCAATTCAAATTCAGCCCATAATTTTCTCAAAAAATACATTGGCACCTCATGATTAGTGTATGGTGGATGGTCAAATACCATCCACCACTGCTCCCAAAAATGTGGACCAATCCATGGGTCTGTGCACCACCTGATATAAATTCTTTTCTTGTTGGAGGTATTTCTTCTTTATTTTTGGGGTTTATAAAATAGCGAGTTAGATTGGTTTTTGAAATTTACAAATCTTTAACCTCTTTATAAGAGAGGTCATCGACATAAAAATCATGCATCTCCTCCCTCCATTGACCAAAACTATCAAGCTCAAAATCCAGTACTCTGACAAAATCCGCAATGCCCTGCATGGAATCTAAAAGGTGTATTAAGTGTGGTGGTGGATGTGGCTCATCTCTAATGGTATTAATATTTTTTATTATTTCATTGATATTTTTTTGTGATATTTTCTCTCAATTATGTTGAGCCCTATGGACCTGCTTGCCTTGGATGTTGTGAAGGTGGAGGTGGACATGGAGGTGGAGGGGGTGGAGGCGAAGGTAGACGTGGAGGGTTTTCAAGTGAAGGTGGAGGTGGAGTAGGACTTTGACCTAAAAGGTCCTCTTTGGAAAATTCATCCATGAAATACTCTATGTGTAATTATATCTATGAATGTAACTTGCATATATATAGAAACATGTAAATTCACAATTACTAAACGAGGAATCTATTATGTACATATTACCTTACAATGAAAAAATTAAAATTAAAGAGAACATTTAAATAGCTTTAAATGCACTTTTACACAATGAAATAAAGTATTGACAAAAACCATGCCAAGAAATTTAAACTAAATCTACCATCATTTGATCTAGTTTCTTTAACATCCATATCAAAACTAGAAAATTTCTAGATCATAACATAGTCAGGTAAATCTTACAATTGAACTAATCAATAAAAAAACTCAAATTTTATACTTACCAACATATTCCCCTTAATAAAGTGACTTAAGGTTACCTTACCATATAGGTATGACTAACATCACTAGGGAGTAAGGCCCGTCAATGTGCTATGAGCAACATAAATTAATTTTAGTGGACCACTAAGTCCATAAACATTATAGGAATACATTGATAATTTGTTATTTCTTATTAGGATATTATTATTAGGATATTATGTTGTTTGTAGTTGGAGTTTGAAATAATTTGCTAAGTTTTTGCTATGTAAGATCTAGTGTAGGTTGGTGTTATGTAATTTCCTTGCACTTATGTATTTGCTTGAGGCCAAGGGGGTTTCCCTACGTATAACACCTAAGTATAAGACCTACCTATTGAGCCATTTTCTAATAGAAATACTCTCACACTAAGACGATCATGACAATCTGTCATAATATGCTAATTTTATGCTTTGTTGGTCCTAAGAGTGCATATATGCCTATATTTCAAACATAATGTGAATTATTGAAATTGAGTGAGTATACATGTATATGTATTCACTCACTTTCATTCTTTGCTCTTAGGACCAACAATGCATAAAATTAACATATTATGCTAGATTGTCATGATGGTCTTAGTGTGAGAGTATTTCTGTTAGAAAAAACCTCAACAGTCAGGTCTTATACTTAGGTGTTGTACATAGGGAAACCCCTTAATCTTGTGAAAACATAAGTGCAAGGATTAATGTATATACATATGTATATCATGTATATGTACATTTGATGTGATGTGAAGGAGGTACATATGAAATATATGTGTG
>MU225562.1:1953542-1972273 GCA_018584345.1 Thuja plicata
TATATATATATATATATATATATATATATATATATATATATATATATATATATATGGGTGAACCCACAATAGTGGGTTACACTTTTTCAGAGGAAGCAATTCCTCACGAAATCTGTGAGGTGGGAGGTTTATTCGGGTACTTTTGATAGAAAGTACCTGATTGTTTCGATCAAAACTACCTTTTTTGCTTAGTTTCGATCGAAACTAACTAGTGAAGATTTTACTTAGGTTTTTACCCATACCCATGTTAAAATAAGAAATTACTTTCGATAGAAAGTAGTTTTGATCAAAACTAATTAGTTTCGATCGAAACTATTTTCTATCGAAAGTAGTTTCTATTGAAACCCTCTAATTAGAGGTCATTTGCAAAGGCTAACAAATCTATAGTTTTTAGGACTTCAGGGCTCAAGCGCGGGGCTCAGATGGAAGAATAAGGAGACGTCCTTTTGCATCACACAAGTGCTCTAAATGAGCTTTCTGATGAATATATATTTGACAATTTTTAAATTAATTAGGTCTATGTTTGTTGACGTGCATCAAATGTAGGTTTTTTATCTAATATAAACCTCCACGTTTGACATTCAATGAAAAATAGTAAAAAAGAGAAAATAAAAAATAAAAAATAACAGTGCCCTCTGGCTTTGAGTCTACTCTCTATCAAAAAACTAATAATTGAATTTTGATAAATACACAATAAGTTATAAGCTATGCAGTCAAGGTATTTCAAACTTACGGTTTACTCTACTTCAAACGTTCATAAAATATGCAATAATCATGATAAAATCATCAAACCAATTTCATGCCCTCTGTATTGATAATAGAAAACCAAATTTGAAAGAATCGCATTGATGTCTATTTTAGAAAAAATAGTTATGCTCTATGAAGTCAATGTAACTTTTTGAAAATGACATTTTCAGCAGCATAGCGGTTTTTTATGGGAGAAAAAAAAATCATTCAAATCAATTCAAAAAAACAAAGAAAAATATATATTTAGAATCTAGACAGAAAATCCTAAAAGACTCTAGTTTACTTCATCTTCTGATTTCAAATAGTTTAACGACAATATGCAACCGAATCTAAAAGTTCTTTTCAAAATGTAGACTTCAATGTCTGTTAGGCAAAAAAGTGTAACCCACTATTGTGGGTTCACATGTATATATATCTATATGTATATATGTATACATATACATATATATGCATGTGTAAATATGTGTAACCACCTGAATTTGGTATGTTCCAACTATGGACCCTATTTTCCCTAAGTGTGATCATACCCCCAATTATGTCCAAACGACCCTATTACTGCTTGGCATAATTCTTTTGAAATCAAATTTAATATCCTAGGTGATTTAAATGGTTTGAATTGAATTAAATTGTATGGCTATAATAGTTAATATAATTTAGTGATAAAAATCACCTAGGATATTAAATTTGATTTCAAAAGAATTATGCCAAGCAGTAACAGGGTCGTTTGGACATAATTGGGGGTATGATCACACTTAGGGAAAATAGGGTCCATAGTTGGAACAGACCAAATTCGGGTGGTTATATGTATATGTACATATGTGTAACCACCCGAATTTGGTCTGTTCCAACTATGGACCCTATTTTCCCTAAGTGTGATCATACCCCCAATTATGTCCAAACGACCCTGTTACTGCTTGACATAATTCTTTTGAAATCAAATTTAATATCCTAGGTGATTTTTATCACTGAATTCTATTAACTATTATAGCCATACAATTTAAATCAATTCAAACCATTTAAATCAAAACAAATTCAAACATGGCTATAGTATTTAATTATAAAAGAATTAAATAAATCCCTAAATCAATTGACCACTTGCAAATGAACCCATTCCCCTAGCCTATTTAATTTATTTAAAATGGCTATAGTCCCCTTAATTATTAAAAAGCAATAAAATGCTTAAATAATTAATTCCTATATTTTAAATGAATTAAATAAGTTTAATCATTTCATTTATATTCCCTTAAACCCCAACCTAACCTATTTCAACCACTTCTACCCTGGGTTCTAACCCATCTCAACCTATTCCCCCCATGCTAATCTAATCCTCATTCTAATTCTAATCCTAACCCACCTCCTAATGTTGTCACATTCCATTAAGGAATGATTAACAACTCAACCCACTTGAGAAAGTCAACTTTTCTCAAGCATGACTTTTCTAAGGACCAACTTGCCAAGTTGAGCCTTACACCCTCCCATGCCTCTTAAAATGAATGCCATTAATCACCATTAATGGATATTCCCTCTTGCCCATCCCTCATTAATGCCCAAGGCATTAATGGCTCTTACACCTCATTAATGACCTTAGGGGCTCCATTAATGAAGTTTGTCTCCCCTCTCTCTCTCTCCCATTCCTCTATAAATTGAAGGGATTTAGAGCTCATAATAAGCCTAATTTTTTTGAATTGTAGTGTTGTTATGCCAAGATTTTGAAGGGATATCAAAGCATTATTATGATACCCATTTCTTCATAGCTTCATACACACTCCATTAGTCACTTTCTCATATGTTTATAATGTCTATTTTAGAGTAATATGCATGCTAAATAGTTGAATAGTTGTTTTTAAACTAAATCTTTCATGCTAGGTTGTTTATGTCACTGGTATTTAGTATAATCTGAGGGTTTTTATGTTATTTGCTACACTCATCCTAGTTAGAAAGCAATAGGTCGATGTTAGGGTTTTATATGCTCATTAACCCTTGTTTCTCACTAACAGAATGACTTATTGAACTGTTGTGTTGCAGATAACAGGTGCACAAATATACATACACATTTCTGGCACCCACCTTGGGGCATGATTTCCAACTTGGCCTCATTTAATATCACTTTTTCACTAATTTGTATGCCCAGAATTCTATTATAGGGTCATTTTTGGCCATTCAGGATTGCATCTGGGATACGCCCTCGCACCGCAGAAAATGAGGCTCTCATCCAGGATTTCCTGGATCATTTTTGGTTTATGATCGCATCTGGGGAGCATGTAATCGCTTCTGGTAAAGAAGATCGCATCTAGTTTTATGTCATTTTCTATCTTTCTGGATTGCATCTGGTGAAAATTTTAGTGAACTACTTTGCCTAACCACTAACGTTTGTGTGTTTGACTTCTTTGATCTTTTGAATAGCTTAACAATTGTTTGCAGGTTGACATTGACAGTTTTTCATGGGAGTTGCTACATAACAAACTGACTCAGTTTTTCAGGTTGCCCAACCCTGATCTTGACCTCTATTTACTTACTTTAAACACTAAGATACATTTTCCAATCTATCACTAAACTGACTAGAGGACTATGCTCTTTTCCTTTTAAGGAAAATCATAAACTCACACATCAGTTTATGGGTTGAACAAAATTTGTAGTTAATTGAACAAGCAATCAAATCATATAATTCTTTTGGGATCAGTAAATGAACAACACAAATCACTAAATCTTGTGGATCAAAGAACAAGTTCAACTGTTTAATTCATTTTTGGGACACAGAAACTGAACAAGCAAACTCACTAAATATTGAGGCTAATTGAACAAGGCAAATATCTTTTTCAAACATCTTGTTTTCATTATAATAGGAACATCCAAATCAGGCACAACATTGCTTGAGGGAAAGAACCACTTTGCTTGATTCTATTTTGGGAGAAAATGACTTAGATTAGGAGAGTATGCTCTTCTTCTTTGGAAGAATCAGAAATCTAGACATCCAAAGCTCGCCAATCCTTGGTACACATATTTAAATAGTAGAGGGCCTGCCAATTGAGGAAAAAATCTCCCAGGAATGACCCAAATGAGGACAGGTTTTACGCCAACCCTTCCAACTCACTATAAATAGTTGCTTCCTCGTAAGCTAAAGCCTCAAAAGACGGAGCCAATTTTGTTCATGGAATTTTGACATCATTCCTTGAACATGCTTGGGTATATGTAGAGCAGAGCTGCTTGAATCTTTCTTGCGAGACTACATATATCCAGGTACTCATAGGGCTATACACCTAAATTTTTCCTTGTGCAATTCTATGGGGGACGGTTTCGAACGAATTGCCCAATAATCTACAACAACTTCAACTGAAATAATTCCTGATTCACCCCTGAAAGGGTGATAATCTTTGTGCAAGGAAAAAAGTAATTGCCCCAAGACACTCGTCATATTGTGCCCTCACTTGCGTTTGGAGTCAGCTAATACATCATCATGACTGGAGCCATTGCGTGCTTGTTGATGGTTGTATTCTGATTAGCATTTGAGTGTGTACCTGAGTTAATGAGCAAAGATTTTCATCCTCCACCTGGAGAATAGGAAAAAGATGAGTGTTTGTTTCACCCTCCTAACAATGCAAATCTATTTGAGGTGCTTAAAATACCACTAAAAGATAAACTCCTTCAAACAAGAAACAATATTCAAACCCTCAAATACATGTGTTCTTCACTGGAAAGTCTCCAAACACAATCATAGATGAGACAAAATTTCATGAACTCCCAAAATGCAAACTTCAAAACTGGCAAAAATGACAAAGACATCATAAAATTGCATCCTGTATACCCTGTATCACATCTAGTATTTGAGATTGCATCCAGTATGCTAGCTCACATTTGGTCAGCACACAGTCGCATCTAGGATTTAGGCTCGCATCTGGTAACATTAGAGGCTCGCATCTGGGAACTTGCATCTAGGATAGAGGGTACTTGTAGAAGTCATTCTTAGAAAGTCTCAGTTGATTAGGATACCCTTTTGGCTCTTTAGCTAGTTCCTGTTGTCTTTTCTGGTCTCCCTGTTGAAATTTCAAAACTCTTTCAAACGTCTACCTTGCATGCTTAGTCAATCTTTCACGATCGGTTCAATACGTGTGGTCTACCCACTTTTTACCAACAACTTGGTTCCTAGCTCACTATCAGGGCATTCTAACCGTTTGACGCTGGAATCATTTACATCCACCAACAACAAATGGTTACTTTTACCTAGACACACCCACTTGAACAATCTGAAACTCTCACTTACACTATTGGGAAATGTTGACAAAGTTGAGAAACAACTTCATGGTTAACACAAGATGTCACAAGTACATGTCTAAAAGATTGAAAGTGCCTCCTAAAACACCACACTTTCAAGGAGAAACTTCTCATAGTTTGCTACTCGATCTAGACTCCCCACAAATGGATAGCGACACTTGTAGATGGAGTGAGGCTTTTGAGGAGTATAACGATGGAAAACACCAAAATCCTGAAGATACGGATGAGGAGGAAGGACCCAAAATTTGAACAAAGCCCATTTGGATCAGACAGTGAAGGGGAGATCCCCAAAGATGAGTACAAAAAACTCAAATAGAGTAAGATGTTCCACAAGATATTGGAACGGATAATTGATGACGATAAAGAAAAATACTTCCTCCATCTAGTATCCACAGGTGTCAAATTACCCAAGGATTATGATGTGGAAAAGCTCAAGGAAAAGGAGGTACCAAATCCTATATCAATTCTCACCAAACAACTCAATTTGACACAAATAGAGCTCACAAACCTCAAATAGGAGAAGGAGAAACCCAAAACAAAATACTCTTTGGATGCCATTTGTCCATTTCCTTTTGACAAGAGTATCGCTATGGTCTCATTTCCTCCCAACGTGGCAAGACCAAAGTATGACAAGTACACGGGAGAAACTGACCCACATGACCATGTGAGGGAATTCTGTGCTCTAAGCATAGAATACATGCATGAACCTACATACCTCATGCGGCTATTTCTAGGAAGTCTAGGGGGAAATTCCATGGAGTGGTTCTCAAAACTGAACCCTAAGGTCAAGACATTTGAGGAGTTGATCCAACGGTTCATCCAACATTACTCCTACAATATCCAACATGACATAACTATGATGGACCTATGTAATACCAAACAAAGAACTGGTGAATCATTTACACACTTCCTACAAAGATGGAGAAAGATCTTTGCACGATATTCAAGGGCCATTCCCAAAATAGAAAAGATGGAGATCTTCATTAATAATCTAGTGCCTGAATTGAACTACGCTTTACAGATGTAGGACTCTCCAAGCTTTGACAAAATGATTAAAAATGCCCTCCCTATTGAGGAAGTCATGGTCAAAAGGGGAGAGACCACCCTTCAAAATGAGAACAAAACCAACAACTCCAACTCCAAGCCTAAATGGTGGAAGCAAAACAAAAATGTTGTTAATGACGGAGTAGTTGACACCTCCAACATTAATCCTAAACCCGAGGTGTTCAATCTGACTAATAGCATGCAAGCAAGCAAGGATGCTAAGGTGACAACTCCCGTACCCAAAGCAAATACCGATAATAGCAAGGGTCAGACATGGACTTCAAAACCTGAAAGAACTTTCACTCCTTTGGCAGAGCCTCTTGAGACTGTTCTGAAAACACTATTGGATAACAAAGTCCTAACAATCCCAGATTCCAAACCATGGGAACCAATGGTCAAACCAAGGTGGTGGGATGATAATTCCTATTGTGTCTTCCACAAAAAAAAGCGACACAAGACTAATAATTGTCTCAAGCTTAAACATGTCATCCAAGACCTCATTGAAGGAGGTAAGATAAAAGTAGATGGACATACTACCAATGAGGATCATACAGCATTCAACAAACCCTTTCCTAATTACGATCAAGGAGAAACATCTAAAGGGAAGAGTAATGAGGTAAACTACACCTATTCCAAAAATAATAATGTGATCAATATGCTAGACATTAAAACCAAATCCATTAATGTGGTCACAATCAAAGGTGTCTCATTCCACTCAAATGCCATAACACGGAGCCAAGCATAGGTCACAATCAAAGGACCTCCTAAACTAACACCGACATCCAAGGTTCCTATTGTAACTATTCCTAAACTAGCATCAAAACACATGGTTACTATTCCTGGAGCAAAATATAACTTGGTAGACCAATTACAACGAACCTCTGCCAAAATTTCCATTTTTGAGTTGCTTAAGATATCTACAGTGCATAGGGAATTCCTAGAACAAGCTTTACATGTTGCTAACATCCCAAAGGATATTGATATAGAAAAATTCCAAGCGATGGTCAATCACATCTCAGCACCACACTACCTCTCTTTTTCTGAAGAGGATGATAAGTCATTGACACATCCACATAATCAACCCCTCCATATCGAAGTCCTAATTCATAGATCCCATGTTAGACGCATGTTCATAGATGGAGGTGTAGGATTGAATATTTGTACACTAGATCTAATCAAGAGACTGGGTCTCTCAGAACAAACAATTGACTCTAGAAGCAAGATAACCATCAAAGCTTATGATGAGGAAGAAAGATCCTCCAAAGGTCTTATTGTTCTACCTATCAGAGTCAGACTGATTGAGAGGAAAGTCATAGGTCAGTTTCTGGATCTACCATTGGCCTACAATATCCTGTTAGGGAGACCATGGATTCATGAAATGCAAGCTATACCATCCACTTACCACCAATGCATAAAATTCCCACATAATGGGGTGGAAGTGACGATTCTTGCAGACGCTAACTACACTTGCAACAATATCAAAGAAGGTAACATGATCTCACACAATAAAGAAGCTATGGATGTAGTCACTCCTGAAACCACTAAAGACATGGTTATGAAGGGTTTTAGCAAAACCTTGAAACTTGAAGAAATAGGTATGGGAGAGTATAAGCTGGACCTAACTCCCTCGCTGATAGAACTTCTAGTATCACCAAGATCCTATGGAAAACCTTCCTCGACATTCACACCTACAACATCCAAAGAGCCAAAAGTGAAGAAAGAAACTAGCATGGTAAAGGCATCCACATATTCTTCAGATAACACAAAAGAAAAGGCAGTCTTGGATTGGCTTTACAAAGGAGAACCGGTGGAGGCTGAAGTCAAACATGCAAAGATATCCCCGGAACAGTATGGAAAGGGATATGATTTCCTCAAGAAGATGGGATACAAAGGAAAGGGACCTCTAAACAACACAAGATGAGGGCTTATTGAACCTATACCCATGGAGTTCGAGAATACCAGAGATAAAATAGGACTGGGTTTTAATACTAAAAATGATAAACCCACTTCAAAAGAGAGTCCACACTCAGATAAAGGGAGTGATGAAACAGATGAACTAGAGCAATGGTCCTATGAGAGATTGTTACATGTTGGCACATAGGACCCCAACTACCAAGGAGAATGCTATGTGCCCATCTTTTAGGTACCACAAGATCTTCACACCCCTTTGCTAGCACCACCTCCCATTCAAGAGGTAGGAGACACCATAGCAACAATTAATCAAGAGACACCCTGACAACAGGATTTTCATCCTAACTGGGGGCGATTGGTCATAGTTTCACATGTCCTTGATTTACCACACTTTGATCTACAGGTAGATAATTGGGTACATCAAATAACCATTGTTGAATACTTAAACAGATCTGATGATGAGGTTACTGACTCTCATGACTATGAATGGGAAGAGCTATCTGTCACCACTGAAGATATTGGAATAGATACCATTCACATGTTTGTGGCACCCTCAGTTCCTCATAAACAATCTAACACTCCTCCCAATGACACTGATAATCCTAAAGTAGAAGAAGAGTTCCTTCCCCCGATCATTGATGAAGAAACTGGTGAATACATAAGTCTAGAATAATTTCACAGGCTACAAGCAAGAAGCCTCTTTTTACGGAGAGATGATGATGAGATTTCTATAGACGAGTCACTAGATTTTGGTCTGCATATGACTAACAATGACCCTTTTAACGACTATCTCACTCTTATTGATCTAAATATTGAAGAAATTAACTTAACAGATTGTTTCATGTCGTTTAATGGTCTTGATGCTAACATGCTGTCCTTTCCAGAATCTGACTCCCTAACATTGGTACTTCTAGACCTAAATGATTGGACTCAAATAGATCCTACGCCTATCCTCGACTTTCCTAATGACCACACCCTAGCTTTTTATCTCAATGCTTGTGAACCTTACCCTTCTTCCACCAACGCAAGGAGCGAGAACATGTCACAGGAGGATATCAGTTTTCTTAGTCAAAAACTAAAAAGTAAAAATAAAAAGTGGACTAATGGTGAAAACCACTCTGTGGTATTATCAGATCCCAAAATAGTAAAGAAAAAAGACGTATCTAATGGTGAAAACCTCTTCAAGGCTCCAAAGGATGAGACTCTTGATATCCTCCCCAAACACTTTTAGGAAAGGTCTTCAGTACTAATTGAACCAACACAGCCAGTAAACTTGGGCACTGTTGAAAATCCTCAAATAGTCCACCTTGCACAATATTTATTAGAAGAAGAGAAGACACAGTTCACAGATTTCTTGAAAGAGAAGAAGATCAAATTTGCATGGTCTTATACATATATGCCTGGGCTAGATCCTAATCTGATCATGCACCACTTATCTATAGCTCCCTGGATCAAGCCCGTAAAACAAAAACTTAGAAAAATGCATCCTCATGTTGCATTATTAGTAAAAGCAGAGCTAGAGAAGTTGTTGAAAGCTAGATTTATTAGAGTCATTTCCTATGCAAGATGGATCTCCAATGTGGTCCCCATGTCTAAAACAGATAAATCTATCAGGATCTGTACTAACTTCAGATACTTGAACAAAGCACGTCTGAAAGATTACTTCCCTCTACCTAACATTGACATGATTATAGACCTTATAGCAGGCTTCCAAATGTATACTTTAATGGATGGATTCTTAGGCTATAATCAAATCAAAATTGCCCCCGAGGATCAAGAGAAAATTACATTTACATGTACATGGGGCACCTTTTGCTGGAATGTCATGCCATTCAGGTCAAAGAATGTCGGTGCAACATATCAAAGAGCCATGACAACTATATTCCATGACATGATGCACAAAAATATGGAGGACTACATGGATGACACATCAGCTAAATCCAAAGAAAGAGGTACTCACATTGCTAACTTAAGAAAGATCTTGGATCGTATGGAACAGTTCCAACTCAGGCTCAACCCAAAGAACTGTGCCTTTGGGGTCCAATCAGGGAAGCTCCTAGGATTCATTGTTTCAGAGAAATGAATTGAGGTAGACCCCGTTAAAGTTAAGGCTATACGAGAGATGGATCCTCCATGCAACATTAGTCAAATGAGGACACTACAAGGGAGACTTCAGTCCATTAGGAGATTCATGTCCCAACTTGCAGATAGGGCACAACCTTTTACAAAATTACTACATAAAGGGGTTACCTTCAAATGGGATGAGCACTGTGAAGAAAACTTCAAAGAATTGAAAGTATACCTAGCTACTCCTCCTATTCTTATGGCGCCTATTCATGGAAATCCCCTGCTCCTATACATTTCAGCTACAGCTACATCCCTAGGAGTATTGTTGGCACAAGAGGATGAAACCAAGAAACAAAGAGCTATCTACTACATTAGTAGAACACTGGTCGCCTATGAGCTCAATTATAACATTATTGAAAAAGCATGCTTAGCAGTTGTCTTCACATCACAAAAATTGAGGCACTATATTCTCTCTCACACAGTGAAGCTCATTGCTAAGATTGATCCTCTAAAGTATCTTTTGAGAAGAACAACATTAACAAGACGTCTGGAAAAATGGGTCCTAATTCTAAGTGAGTTTGACATTGAATATGTAGAATGGAGAACTATCAAAGGATAGGTCCTTGCAGATCAATTGGCTGATTCACCACTTAAGGATGATGAACCTTTACTAATTGAATTCCCTGATGAAATAATCATGCATTTGACTAAATATCCATGGAAGATGTACTTTCACAGTTCATTCACTCAACAAGGCTCTGGAGCAGGGGTCCTATTCCTAACTCCTCAAGGTTACAAGATTCCCAAATCTTACAAATTGATGTTTCCATGCACCAACAATATTTCAGAATATGAAGCATTGGTAAACAACCTTAAGCCAGCTATGGAGTGGAAGATTGTAGAGTTACACGTATATGGTGACTCCCAAATAATTATCAATCAAGTCAATGGGGAGTATCAAACAAAAGATGAGAAGTTGATGCCCTACAAGCAACTAGTTGATGACCTAAAGAAATACTTTGTATTCATCACATTCCAGTAGATACCAAGATCAGAGAAAAAAGCTATAGATACTATGGATACCTTGGCATCCATGTTACAACTGGAAGAACATCAATTCCGCTATGAATTCTTGGTGGAAGAACTATCCTATCCTGCATTTGATACCCCTGAATACCAGGTAATATGTACTTTGAATACCCCAGACCAATCACGGTATGCCAATATCCTTTCTTACCTTTCTGACCAAACCATCCCTAACAATCTATCTAGAAATGAGAAAAGATCCCTGATTAGGATAGCATCATGTTACGTCCTCATAACTAACAACCTATATCGGTGCGGTCTCGACAGTACACTTCTTAGGTGTTTAGAACTCAAAGAGTCTGATCTAGCATTAAAATAAGTCCACAAAGGTGTATGTGGATCACACTCGAACGACTTTTCATTAGAAAAGAAACTACTCAGAGTAGGCTATTACTGGCCTACCATGGAGAAAGATGCTATTCAGTTTTCAAAAGCCTGTCTTAAATTCCAGATACATGGAAATCTTATCCATGCTCCTTCCAAAGAACTTATACCATTCATAACACATTGGCCATTTCAACAATGGGCCTTTGACTTGGTTGGACAAATATATCCCAACTCTTCAAATGGAAACAAGTTCATCATTATGGCCACTGAGTATTTTACAAAGTGGGTCGAGGCCATGCCGCTAATCAAAGCCACTGGAAAACAGGTGGCTATATTCATTCTGATCTACATTATTTGTAGATATGGGGTACCCTCTTCAATTGTGACAGACAATGGGGGCCAATTTAAAAATCAAGACATTGATGAACTTTGTGAACAATTCCATATCACTCAACATTGCTCCTCAATATATTACCCTCAAGGTAACAGACAGGCTGAGGCATCAAAAAAAAATATTCTCATGATCCTACACCAAACTGTGAGCAAGTCTGGCAGAGACTGGCATCTACAACTAAATTTGGCACGATGGGCCTACAGAACAAGCATAAGAACACCAACTAGAGCCACGCCATTTTCTCTAGTCTATGGCGCTGAAGTAGTACTACCTATTGAGGTTGAAATCTCATCTTTGTAGATATCTTTACAAGGTCTAGTTACTGATGAGCAGTACCACATAGATAGGGTAAATTATCTAGACCTACTAGATGAGTGCAGACAACAAGCGTTCAATCAACTCAAAGTGTATCAAACACGTATGTCCAAAGGTTACAATAAGAAGGTCAAACCATGCAAATCTGAAGTAGGAGATCTCATCCTCAAGGAGAATCCTAAGAACCAGCCTAACAAAGAGTAGAAAGGAAAGTTTGAACCTAACTGGATGGGACCTTATGTTATCACTGCTACTTTTGGGATTGGATCTTATCAACTAGCTACACCTGAGGGAGACATTCTTCCAGATCCTATCAACACTCTACATTTGAAGTGGTTCTACGCTTAATGTTTGGCTACCAGAGCCTATACAACAAATTTTTTTTACAAAATACCAAAAACATTCAAAAAATTGATCCTGAAGAAATCCAAAAACAATGGAAAAGGTCCTACAAAAAGGGTATCCTTGGTGAAAACCTGGCAAACAGGCACCTTGATACTACAAAAACATTCAAAAAATCCAAAATAGAAAAAAATTTGAAAAAGAGAAAAGTGCGTTGATGAGCACCTGGTAAAAGCAGCATCTTGGTAGCAAAAAGAAAAAAAAAGATCTTGCCAAGTGGTGAAAACCTGGCAATTAGGCGTCACTTGTGTTCTGCGCTCCATCTATCAATACATTACTGATACTGAGCCTTCATAAATTACACCTATGCTCATACGCTAACTTCATTTCCTAAATGGATATCTTAACCTCGCTTGGGATTTGTCTACATTTACGTCTTGGGAATAAGTCATTCTGCACTGGGGGCATCTTTGCTGGTATGGTAGGTTACGGTGGCTAAGTTTCTCTAGGATGGTTTGCCTCACGAATACAATGTTTCTTGATACATGCAAAACAATGTCAATTTTCAAAACAAGGGTGTGTTTTTACATATCCAGACATGACATTTACATTAAACAGAGTTCCTACAAGGCTATATTGGATTGCAAACATGAACAAATTATCCTATCAATGCACAGGCATGGAAACACCATATTTCTTATATTCCAATTTTTTGATTGATTAATCTTTACCGTTTTTGACAAATGAATGAACAAGCACTACTTAAACACACAGTTTGATATCGGTTTGATTATGATTCTTTAAATGTCCTAATGATGTATTCAACTAGGGGTATCTAAGTAATTATAAATTTTATTAGCTTGATTCACAATTGATAATTTATTATGTCTTCTTAGTTACTCAATGACGTCTGCGCAAAGACAAAGAGTCACAAGGATAGAGGCCATAATGTTTTCTTGGCTTTCTGCGTATGTTGATTGTTCCAAATGATCCTATAAATTTCACCTAAATTGGATGTCTATGGTAAGAGTTGCCACTATGGGTGGATAGCCGCATATATCTCGATCTTTGTTATGCGTAAACTACGGTGAGGTTGAAACATTTTCCTTGTCTATTTTCTAGTCCATATTCTCAATAAGGTATACGAATCATAATGTACCCAAAGATATGAATTTTCAAGGTCATTGCGGGTCCAATATCTTGCCTTACTCAGAATCTAGTATATTAAAAGGAAGGTGATTATTTTGTTATCCTGGCTTCTATGCCTTGACGCCTAAGTCTATTTTTGACATTTCAATAAAACATAGTATTCATACTTTCATAATATCAATGGGTATTAGTGATGGTTGTACTATCAGGTGGTATCTATTCTAAAGGAGTGCCCAATGATGATAAAAAGCTATACATTTGCATACCAGTGACAAAGTCCTAAGAGTCTGCATATCATTACATTTTTGACAAATTGCATGGGATATAAACAAGAAAGGAAAAGCATTAAGGCATTATGAGCTCCAAATTAATTCAATTTTCTTCTTCTAAAAATCAAGTTAATTACATCATCCATATTACTGATATATTTATCATTGCACATCCATAGCATACATTTTGCATTCATAAAAAGAAGCAACATAAACATACCAAAACAGAGCATCCATGTATTGCATTTTTACTTTTACATCCTAAAGTGCATCCATACATCTATTTTACATACAGGAAAATCAACAGGAACATACATTTGCATCTTCACATAAATATCATTTAAAACATATTTATATCAGTAATCAAAATCAAATCATAAAATGATGTCATCATCTAAATCTAACTCATCAAGAGACCAAGATATCATCACATGTGCAAATAAAATCTATCAAAGCAACAATAACTCATGAAACATATCAGAATCAGGAAGCTACATCAGATATAAATATGGTACAGATCAAAATATGGAACAAAATGCATAAAGAGTATCAGAGTGTCGGTGAGACAGGATGAATCAAATATACATGTAAGAATGTCATATACAAAAATGGATCTCAGTAGGATCTAGATATACAACGTGAACTCAGATATACAAAATCTGACAAAATAATCAGCTCTAGCTCCCACCCTCTCTCTGATCTGGTGGAGGAAATGGAGGAGGAGGCATTGCCCCCTCAAACTGTTGGGCTAACCATGAAAAAGATACTACCCTTTGCCCCTCTGGCACTACTGCATGGTAAAGAGAATAATAATACATAGCCCTTTGTCCTTGATGAGTAGCTGCCTTGGCCTGTACGTCTCGCTCTACGCGGAGTCTCTCCATCTGCCTGTCTATGTCTGAAAGAAAAGCATCTGATATAGCCAATCTCTACTCTACTTCTATAACCCTAGCCTCTGCTGCTGTCGCTCTAGCCTCTTAAGTTGTAATCTAGGCCCTCAGCTGCTCCCTCTCCTACTCACATCTAGAAAGAGGATCTCCGTCTCTACCTATAGCCTGATCCTGAGACCTGTCCTGTGGTCTATCCTATGACCTCTGCTACCTCTGTCTTTGTTGATCCCTAGTAAGGAGCAGACCAGGATCTCTCTGAGGGGATACAAATCTAAAGCGGGTGTGCCGACCCTCCCCACTCCCATTGGAAACCTCTGCGTGACCACCCACTGCACCACCACCCCTATCATCTCCATCATCATTGTCATCAGGAGGAGGACACCTGCCATCTCTACCACCATCCCAACCTCCATGTCTACCTAGGACCCTATCTCTCTGTGCTCCTCCCCTCCTCTGGCAGGATGACCCTCAGGATCATAATCCAAAGGCTCCTCTATGCGGGGAATGATCTCCTCTGGTACTGTAAAATGAGGAAATGGGTACTGAAGCATCTCCGCAGCATATCCATCAGAGACACCTGCATCAATAACATCAAGGCGGAGATCCCAGTCTACTCCGACCATATCATGAATCTCTTGGTGAGATGTCTCATACTGTAACTGAGCACCCCATAATGGCACCTCATCCTGGATCTGTGCATACACAGTGATATCATGTATCCTTCCCTAATGATGGCCATACTGTCTCAGCACCCGGGTATGGATTAACTTCTCTATGACGTATCTGGTCCTCCCAATAAGATATCGGCTCTAAAATAAATAGGGTACCTATCGTGCATCTAAGGTCCACTCCTCACAGTCTAAATATGGTCACCAAACGACCTTAGTTATATCATCAAAAAGACGGCGCCAGTACTCGACCTTGCCCAGATGGGGCTGCTGAATAAGGCTGACATACATGTATACATAAGGCTGACATACATGTATACATAAGGCTACTCTGGTACCCTCTGTCTATCTACAATCGGTCATGTAACAAGGATGTGCTCCCAGGCCCATATCTGAAGAATCAAAATCCCAACGGTCATGCTCCGAGTGTAATGGTATACTATCTCGTGCAACTCTCAATACATATGGGCTAAAATATAACTGCTCCATGCAAATCTCCGTCTCTGGGTAACCATCTTCTCTAACATACCTACCCAGCCAACCATGAATCCATGCTGACCTTTGTCTGGCATCAGGATGCCACCTATTAGACCTACTAAGTACATAGATAATAAATCATAATGATCAACCATATAGTCCCATGACAGGTATCTTTGATCAATGGCATCATCCTAGAAATATCTACGTGCAACACCAATGGCCACACAACCTCTCGACTCAAAGTATACCTCCTGGCCCATAATCGGCACATGCAGTATCTGTCATACGTCCTCTGGAGTCACTATGATCTCCTCGGTTAGAAGATGGAAGATGTTGTGCTCTGAGTGCCATCTCTCGACCAGAGAAGTCAACAACCCTCAGTTTACCCCTATCTCGGGTAAACCTATTAATGAACGTAATCCACATTGAATCACTATGGACTGCTCAGCATCAAAAAGCAGTCCAGATAATGCAAGAACATGACCTGGATATGTGCCTCTAAAGGCGACTACCTCAAAATCTACATGTTTTTAACACATACAACGGTGAAATTAGTTTTCTATCTTCCAAGGAGATGCAGTATCCTGATCAACTAAGTGATTCAAGGTCCACAACACGTAAATAGATCAAAAGGATAAAAAACCTAACTCTATAAACCAGATATGAACCTAAAATCAACAGGGTGCGATCTATTTTATAGGATGCGATCTGGGGTATACCGGATGCGATGGAGAATACTGAGTGCGATCCCCAACATACGGGATGCGACCCTAAAAATAGGGTATGAGCCTAAAATGATTGGGTACAAAACAAAGTCAAAATAGCATACAAAAAAAGACAAAAACAAGAAAATAGGATGCGATCCAGAGTACCCTGGATGCGACACAAAATTCTAGAGAAACGGGATATGATCTGGGATATCCCGGATGCGACACAGGTTTTACAAGTTGCGATCCAGAATCCCGGATGCGATTCAAAATTGAAGGGGCTGTAAAAGCTACAAAAATGCATGAAATTGAAATTTGCAAAATTCATGAGGTAGTTTTATGAGCACTTACCGGCGGTGGGTTGTCGGTCAGGTGCTGATGTCGATGGCTCATCTCGAAATGATGCTTCCTCATAGGGACTACCATCTTCTCTGCATAGCTCTCTGAATTACTATAGAGGAAAGTGAAAATGAATAGTGCAATGGTAAATTTTGAGGCTTATATTGGTCTTTTGAGCCATTTAGGAGTTTCGAAACTCCTCCCAAACAATTACAATTATATTTTTGTTCTCTTTTTGATCAATTGGGAACCAAATCGAAGGTGTCTACAATGTTTTCGAAAATTGCAGATTTGCTTCATTTGTTCCAAGAATCTGTCCGAATGTACATTTTATCATGAATCTTGGTCTGACATCATTTTATCCATCTCACCACTCATATTTTTACGTAATTGACTTGGCACTAGTATGTTTATTTTTAAACACACCATCTTTTCCCACTTCTTCTACTGCATTCTTTCTTGTCCTAACCGCTTCCTACAAGTGATACATCATTTCAAACTGAGGGATTTATTCTTTTCCTTCGATTTTGTTCCCGAGGGGGCATGATCACACTATCATCAATTAAAATTTTGCTCAAAACAATATTAAAACGACTTCGTTATCAAACAAACTAGGGGCATAATAGTTTCCTTGACTAAAGTTGAAACTATTGGATAGAAAGCTTTGGTTCTCATGAGATGGATATCTTGTGTTTCCTCATTTTAAAAGATTTTTATTTAAGCTCCTGGTAGCTTCTCACTGACTTTTGGACGACAACCAAGTTTGAAATCAGTATTATCAATCTTTGGACGACAACCAAGTTCAGAATTGATATCTTTAAGATCTTTTATTGATCTTTGGATGACAACCAAGTTCAAAATCAATTCTATCAGTTTAGTTCGATCAAGTGCTAGACTGATCTCATCATCATTTCGTTCGACAACCAAGAACGAAATTCTCAATCTTTTTGAAGTCAAAATCAAAAAATTTCTTTGAATCAATGCGTTGCTCGCACATCAATTCAAAGAGGGGCAAATGTAACCACCTAAATTTGGTATGTTCCAACTATGGACCCTATTTTCCCTAAGTGTGAACATACCCCCAATTATGTCCAAACGACCCTGTTACTGCTTGGCATAATTCTTTTGAAATCAAATTAAATAAATTCCTAAATCAATTGACCACTTGCAAATGAACCCATTCCCCTAGCCTATTTAATTTAATTAAAATGGCTATAGTCCCCTTAATTATTAAAAAGCAATAAAATGCTTAAATAATTAATTCCTATATTTTAAATGAATTAAATAAGTTTAATTCATTTCATTTATATTCCCTTACACCCCAACCTAACCTATTTCAACCACTTCTACCCTGGGTTCTAACCCATCTCAACCTATTCCCCCCATGCTAATCTAATCCTCATTCTAATTCTAATCCTAACCCACCTCCTAATGTTGTCACATTCCATTAATGAATGATTAACAACTCAACCCACTTGAGAAAGTCAACTTTCTCAAGCATGACTTCTCTAAGGACCAACTTGCCAAGTTGAGCCTTACACCCTCCCATGCCTCTTAAAATGAATGCCATTAATAACCCTTAATGGATATTCCCTCTTGTCCATCCCTCATTAATTCCCAAGGCATTAATGGCTCTTACACCTCATTAATGACCTTAGGGGCTCCATTAATGAACCTTGTCTCCCCTCTCTCTCTCCCATTCCTCTATAAATTGAAGGGATTTAGAG
>MU225562.1:1972323-1983209 GCA_018584345.1 Thuja plicata
AATTCCCAAGGCATTAATGGCTCTTACACCTCATTAATGACCTTAGGGGCTCCATTAATGAACCTTGTCTCCCCTCTCTCTCTCCCATTCCTCTATAAATTGAAGGGATTTAGAGCTCATAATAAGCGTAAAAATTTCAAATTGTAGTGTTGGTATGCCAAGATTTTGAAGTGATATCAAAGAATTGTTATGCTACCCATTTCTTCATAGCTTCATACACACAACATTAGTCACTTTCTCATATGTTTATAATGCCCATTTTAGAGTAATATGCATGCTAAATAGTTGAATAGTTGTTTTTAAACTAAATCTTTCATGCTACATTGTTTGTCACTGATATTTAGTATAATCTAAGGGCTTTTATGTTATTTTCTACACTCATCGTAGTTAGAAAGCAATAGGTCGATGTTAGGGTTTTATATGCTCATTAACCCTTGTTTCTCACTAACAGAATGACTTATTGAAGTGTTGTGTTGCATATAACAGGTGCACAAATATACACACACAATATGTATACATATATACATGTACATGTATACATATATGCATATGTACCTCCTCCAAATCGTATCGCTGTGAAGGAGGTATATATATACATACATACATACATATATATGTGTGTGTGTGTGTGTTTAATATATGTATACACGTACATACACACACACACACACACAGAGATACACATACACACACAGATATATGTGTGTGTGTGTGTGTGTGTGTGTGTGTGTGTGTGTTTGTTTGATGCAATGTGAAGAAGCTATGTAGATATATAACCCAATTTTATGTATTTACTTAAGCTTGATTTCTAGGGTTTTGTATTTTTTGCTTTTATAAGCCTAGAGTTTACGTATCTAGGGTTTAAGTTGTAGCTAGGTTTACATATCTAGAATTTTAGTTGTACCTAGGGTTTCCGTGTCTAGGTTTTAATTTGTACCTAGAGTTTGTGTCACGGGTTTGAGTTGTACCTACAATTTATGTATCTAGGGTTTTAGTCACATAGGGTTTTAGTTACATAGGGTTTTAAATTTCTAAATCTCTGGTTTGACGGACTATAAAAACATTATAAAATAACTTTTTAATGTACAAAGGAAAAAACTTTCAACGCTATCAATATAAAAATCGTAAAAAATACTAATTATCTACTGCATTTAGCAAAAAGAAAAAAATGAATAATAATGTATATACATTATATATATACATACCTGGCAAGGGAGAAAATGGTATTGGGGGCTGCTAGCAGGTAGTGAAAACGGGCACGTGTCCTCTATGGATACTTTACAGTTCTCTGTCACAATCATTTTAGGTAAAAATAAAATTGAATGTCATTTTTTTAAAAATAGCTTTCAGAAATGCGTACGTATTTTTTAAAAATGCGTACCTATTTTCAGCTCAATCGCACAAAGCGAAACAGGTATGTGTTTCTTTTTTTATGGGTCGGACACCTGAGCCTATACACGTACCCATTTTTGCTAAACATGTACGCATTTCTAGTAGCAGTTTCAAAGTCCAAAAAAATTCCCTCAAATTGAGACCCAACTTCTTGCACTTACTCTAAAGGAGGCACACCTAAAATTAAGGGCACACATGAAAATTAAGTTAAGAAAGGAAAAATATTTAAATATTTATATTTAAATTCACTACAAAATTGTATGATGCATATGAGAATGAGAACACATTAAAATATATATACTAAGTAAGCATGGAATTGCACACCTTGAAAAGTGCATAGAATTTACAATGCTACACCACCTTGTAACCTATCCATAATTTCTTAGTGTCAATTCTTTCTTAGCTATCATAGACTATGATTCACCCATTTCACCTATTGACTTGGAAAAGAAGTAAAATCATGATTTCAATATACTAAAAGAGAAGACTTGATTGTGTAGAATATGGTTTGATGCCTAATAATGATATATGATATTTAATCTTAGCTAGAATAGAGATTCTTGCTATGGTAAAACTGAGAAATATTATCATTGATTTGTTTAAATGTTTCGATGCTAAGGTTTATGGAGGAAAACCAAATCAATGCCAATTGCACCGCCCTACTCATAACTCATCATTTATTTGCCTCCTTTAGTCGCAAGTTAACAAATAATTCCTTAAATTTAAATATCCAAGAATGGGAAAATTGAGAACTACCAATTTATATATATGTAGAGATTAACAACACATTTGGAGAATGACCAAAGTGTGGCATCTAGCAGAGTAGGGAGGGATTTCTAACTTAAAAGCATCACCAAATTGGCACGCCAATCCTTCAACATTATTTCCCTCAATTTCTCCTATGTTGTACACAAACTACATGTTTTTTTCTCAACACTTCTTGTCAAAATTTAATTGGCCATATAGCTACATTCTCTCTCCTTCCTCAAGAAAGTGACTAGACAAGGAAAGGAATTGCACTCAACAAATAAATTTCTCAAGTGGGTATATTATCTAGAATGACTTGATCCTAATTGTTCAGCTAATTTAAATTGTTTGAGGTTTATTATTGTAATAGGTCATGAGGTTTACTTTTTTTTGCATCTCTAGCACCTAAAAAATCGATTCATTACTCTTACACAAATTTCACTATTTGGTTAGTTTGACAAACATAGGAAATGTATATGCATGTATAGGCATTGATACAATCATGTTGTGATTAAAATAAAAAACTAATTTATAATTTTAAGGATGTTTTTAACTTTGATATCATAAATTAATTTTATTAATTTAAGTTATATTTCAACAAATTACATTTATAGATATCTTGAAAGACATTTTTAATGAAATTTGCGAACATTATCAATGTAGTGAATATTTAAGTATTTAAAATAACAATCAAATGCCATCAACAAGGTTATTTAAAATATGTATTTATCAAGAGGGTGTAAATATATATTTGAGACATTTTTTCATTATAGCTACTCTCACCCAAGAAGATCGTGATGGTTTATACCCTCTTAGTCTGGCACATTCAAGAGGAACAATTTTATTTAAATCATGTTATGTATAACATGTTTGGTAGAAAAATCACTTCAAATGGAGTTCTACCTAACAAAATCATAGGTGTGTCAAGTACCATAAATTGAACACATCTTTTATGTCCCTTCTTTTATGCCACATACCCCATAAATCTACCTTCTTCCATCAACGATCTCCATATCCTTTTCAAGTCGTACATATATTATTTATATGTTTTGAGGGCGGTTTCTAAACCATCACAATCTTTCATATCATAAGTGATATTCTCTCAAGGCTACTATTTATCAATAATCATTTATCAAGCTATTACTTTTTCTCAAATCTAATTAAATAAATAAATGCTAATTATTTTTTGTTGGGAAATCATACATAATACCCATATGTTAAATCCATTTTTCTACCTAACGCCATGAGATAAAAGAATGCATATAATCTTAAAAAATAATCATAATACATAAATGAAATAGACAAGCAACAACATAACACAAGATATACTCTGGTAAAACCCTTAAGGGGGATAGACCCAACTTATAAAAGCATCCATACTTAAATAATACATGCACTTATTGAAATACAATGAGCAATTTTGAAACATAAAGTCTCTCCAAAGCTTCCTCTGTGTCTTCAACCATGAATCTACACATCTCATGTCATGATTCACATGTTCACACCTCAAAAAGACCCAATACTATGATAGACCACTCAGCCAAACAATCTTAACTATGAAACATGTGCTAATTTATATAGACTCAATCTTAAACAATACAACATAGTGTTAACAAAAAACCCAATGCCTCAAAACCATGAGTATAAGAAACTATTGGCCCCTCATTTATTTTTGGATACTAAGTTGGGACATTATTAAATATATTTTCCCAAATATTAATCAATTATTCTATGTCTCCCACACATAAAATAACTAATCCCATGTTACATACAACTTTACAATTGGCCCCAAATAATGACCTAGTGTGGGTAAATACATCTCCAAGATGCAGCACAACTAAATAATTATTTAACTACAACATTATAATACTTAATTTTTGTAATGGTATACAAACCTAATCTCAACATGCTCCCACTTATATTATATATTCTATAAGGTTCAATCAATGAAAATCATCATCATAGCCATACATAAAACCTCATGAATGTCCATCATGCTCTCATACTTTATCAAGATATTTATAAAAAAAAAAGTGGCCATTATCTCAAGAAAAAACTCTCATCCTCCAAATACCACCTATGGAACAAAATTAATAGGCCAAATGAAGATGCACCAATCCAAAAACCACAAGTATCAAATCCAAGTGAACACAAAGGATCCAAATTTTTTTCAAAGGAAAAAACTCATATGATCGAAAATAACATCCATGACACATGCCAATACATCCAATCATCCATACCTCTTAGGCATTAAAAACATCAGTAAATTTTCTATATTAGATATGTCTAACCATAAACTGCAATCACAATTTCACTGTGTTAAACCTATCAATGAAGAACATATATACTGTAAATAGGACAAAGCATATTCGCACTCATATCAAGTCTACCAATCAACACTTATATCAAGGTGCAAAAAAATATTAAAACCATATAGTACCAAGAAAAAATGAAATGATCCACACATGCAACACAAATAGTTATATACTCTCTAACATGTCAAGACAATCTTCCCATACCATCTGAACATGAACCTCTAGGAATACATAACAAAATGAAGAGATAAAATAGGTTAAACATACAACGCTCTTCTACTAACACCTCAAATTGATACATTGTTTCAAGTATAATTTATTGGAGTGATTAGGAGATTATCTAATTAATCATATAATTAGGTCATTTCTTATTGTATTCATGTCAACCTAAACTTGGGTGTTTTTTTAATCTTTTATTAGTTTAGGCTAATAATATCTTAGGTCGTCTCATTCATTATGGTTGTCATATTTGCCATTTTCTAGTTTAATATTTTTCTATGGTTTATATCTATGGTTTCTCTTTATGCTTTTATAATTTCATTCATTGTAATAATTCAAGATTTTGTATATCAATAAAATTCTCATGTTGTTGAGAAATTTTTTTTTCATAGTCTCCATTTGAGATAGGTGTTTTTCTTGCATGTGATTCATGAGCTTGTAGTGTTGAATAAATAACTTCAACATGGTATAAGTGTTGAAATTGGTATGGCATTGTTTTCATTGATGACAAGATATGTGGTCTGGATGGTGAAAAATATGATATGGTTTTTTTTTGGTGAGTTATGTGGAGTGGATCCTCGCTATGGTTATGGGGGTATTTTTGGTAACATTTGTTAAAGATAGTTAGTGCAAAATTATGAAGATCAATCTTTTGATATTAGTTTTTGTGCTTAATGTTGTTTCTGGGTATTATTGTTATCTGGATATTAATGCATTATGTTACATATTTTATTTGGTATGTTAGAGATGCATTCATTTGTGTTCGTCTACTTGGTCCTGAATTTGATGATATCCAAACATGGTCCTGGTTGTGGAAATCCCTTCGGCACTAGAATATATATTATGTACCTCAATTTTCAATATCTTTCAGTAATTATGTTATGTAACATGCTTATCTTATGGATGACTTATCTATGGGTCTCATGGTAACAAGGAAAGAAGATCTTAATGTGCAACCTATCGTTTGGATCTTATGCTAGCGTGTTAAGCTTTAATGAATATTTTAATTCATGATGACATGTTTGATAGGTTGACTCATTATGGAGTTATATCATTTCTATGGGTATATATGTAGACCATCTTTTTGGTTTCAAAAATAGTTATGGATAATGGATGCGAAGAGAAAAGTTGTGCAAAGGATATTTCAAGGTGATACAAAAAAGAAAAGGATAGTAAAAAAAGAGGATATAATACAAAAGTTGTGTGAAGAGATAGTGAATTATTTTTATAGTTGATCCCTGTCCGGTTACTAAGGAGGCCATTAAAGCTATTACTAGTTTGTGTTGTGTTGATGATCTGCCTAGGAAGAAGAAGGTGAAATACAATGATGTAGAGGAGCTTACTCGTATTAATAAAGATCCTTGAGCTTTACTGATTAACACCATTGTTGATTTCACTGTCAGGTATGTTACATATGGAATCAATTACAAAATCTACTTTTGAAATCATGAAGGTTCTACTTTGGATATTTCTCGATATCTTGCACACAAGATTGTGAAGGAGAATGAACATTTTGATTTGTGTATTCTATTAATGGAGAATTTATTTGAGAACATCATAATGTTTGTGGTTGAGGGATACTATTTCCATTTTGGGTCTTTTCTTATGTTGTTGGTATTCTACTTTTTGAATTCATTACCATTAAGAAATTATGTTTTGTGGTTGTCAGGAATCCTTGTCGAAAAGAAAATTTATTGATACTTGGAATATTTGGAAGACAAAAAGAATGATTTTAGAGTTTATTTCTTATCATTACAAATAGATTTATGGTTTGGTGTGATATTATCTAGTTCTATTCCTGTCAGTATTTTTGAGGAGAGCTTCTAATCCGGTCAGAAGGAATTTGAGGTTATCATTGGTGGTTCCTCTTTGGAACCTAAAAGAAGTAAAAGTAGCTCTAAAGGAAAATAAGTTATCACTAAGATATTAAAAGAGAAGGAAAAGGAATATGTTCCTTAGTCTAAGTAATATGATTTCATTGATTCAAAATAAATTCATTCTATGATAGAGGCAGGTGATTTCAATAAGATTGATGGAATGTGGTGTGCATGCTCTCCGATTAGTAGACTTGGTATAGAAGATGTTACAGTTAACTATATGCTAAAAAGGGGTATTGGTATCTCTAAGTTGTTACTGCATGATGTGGTAAACATTATTGAAGAAAGGATGCTACCGAAAGGATGTGAAGGATGTGAGATCAAAATTTTGATTGAGAAAAGATATGTCAGTTCTAAACAAAAATTGTATAAACATATTGGTGAGACAAAAGAGTGTATTAAGAAAATGCCTGACATTTACAACTATTGTCTCTAGTGGACTTCTACTATTGATGATTTTAGAATTAAAATTGATTTCATCAAATCTAAATTGAATGAGATTGGAAAGAATTCTGACTTTTTCAAGGACAAAGATGGAAAACAAAGAATTGGAGTTGGTGTTTTGAAGTCTGAATTATTGTCTATTCAGAGATAGAGAGAAGATGTGGTCAATAATTTCTGGTTGGTAAAGGAAATTGTTGAGGTATTGTTAGACCATCTCTTTGGGATACTTTATGATGTAGAGAATTGCTTGTTGTAACGTCTATTTCTGGATAATGTTTCTTTGTCATCTTCAATTGATTTATTGATTGTACAAGACAATATGTGTGCCCACGATGAGTTCTATGATGCAAGCTTGGAAGAATATTCTTCCCATCATGAAATAAAGGTACAAGAAAAAATTTCTTGTGAAAAGTGTTATTTTTACTTAATGTTGTCCCTATTTTGGCCCTTTTCTATTTTTGGAAAAAAGGGGGAGAAAATGAAGAGTGAACAAAAAAGATACAGAAAAGATATTGCTTGACTAAGGGGGAGTTTTTGGAGTTTTGGAAGGTTTGTGTTTTTTTTTTGTTTTTTTCATCAATGCCAGAAGGAGAGATTGTTGAAATTGGTATGGCAATATTGTCATTAATGACAAAACTAGTTGTAACGCTTTGCCAGGGAACCCAGAAGGAAAAGGTCTAAAGCTCCAAGAAATGCAACTAACATTTTTTTTAATATGACCATCACTATTACTTTGTTCTTAATTTTTAATTATGAACATGTCCCCACAAGTTCCCTAACATTTTTTTTACTAAAGTTAACATTATTGATTCATTCCCTTTCCTTTTGAATTCATTTTCTATCTACTTTACTTATCACTTAACTTTTTATAAAGGATAAGGTAAGAGATAACATTAATACTTATTCCATATGTTTTTATTTCATTTTAAACTAAATATTCTAGCTTATATTTCTTTCCCAATTACATAAATTCTAAACATGATTCATTTAACCTTTCAAAAAATGATTGATCTTTTCATTAAGAAACAATTACCTTTCATACTACATTCCATATTTACATGAACAAGATCATAGAGAGATAGGGTAGAAATTTACATCTTAAATCCTTCATTTCAATTATTTTCATATTACAAATGATCATCCCCTTTTCAATGTCCCTAAAACTACCCCTTGTGTGTGTATTTTGTGGACCTGCAAGATGCAACACAACACTTCAATATGTCATTACATTAGTGAGAAAAACATGAAATATGAGAGTAAAAGCACATAGAAATCACTAAAATCGACATATTGCTCCCTATCTAAGAAGAGTTTGATAAATACTATAATTTGACCTCAAATTATGCATAAATTAGTGACACATTCATGCTTAGAATGGAATATTTAGAGACAATTCAAGCTAAATGCTCAAACAAAGTTCATTTTAACTGCACTAAAGAGATTATGAAATTACTATCATAAAAATGTATTTAGAATTCTTTAAAATTAGAGCAGCATAAGGATGTAATTGAAATTCTAGAATTAAGGGCCCACTGAGCTCAAAATTCATTCCTTTTATAGAATAATTTGAGGAATGAGAGGTCAAGATTGATTTGTGAAGAGAGGTGGAGATTAAATCTTTGGTGATCCATGTAAGGTGATCCAAGTGATTTAACTCTCATTGGGTAATGGATTGACTTTCTATTTTGCAAGTGAGGAGTTATAATTAGGGAATTTATTTAATTCATTTTAATTAATAACTTTAGCCATGTATTTAATTCTTTTTATTTAATTAAATAGACCAATGTAATTAATGTGAGTTAGTGATAAAATCACTTTGATTTTTAGGAAATTAAATTAATTTAAATGAATTATGCCAATTAATTAAGGAATTGTCTTGACATAATTAGGGGTATGATCACACTTAGGGAAAATAGGGTCTCTATTCAGAGTAGACCAAATTATGGTGGTTACATTTTTCCCTCTTTGAATTGATGTGCATGCAGGGCATTGATTCAAAGAATGTTTGATGTTGACCTCAAAAATTTTGAGAATTCTGCACTTGATTGAATGAAATGTCTGATGAGATTAGTCTCGCACTTGATTGAACTAAAACTAATAGTATTGAATTTGAACTTCATCGAACAAAGGTCAATAAAACAAAGATCTTAAAGATGCCAATTCTAAACTTGATCGAACGATAATTGATAATATTGACTCCAAACTTGATCAAACGAAGGTCAGTACGAAGCTGCTAGGAGCTCTAAGGTGTCAATTCTAAACTTGATCGAATGAGAATTGATAATACCGACTCTGAACTTGATCGAACAAAGGTCAGTACAAAGCTGTTGAGAGCTTAATAAAGATATAAGAATATGTACACATAGATATCTGGATTTTTAGCACTAAAGCCTTTACAAAAATAACAATATATGACCAAATAAACTACCAAAAATTATAGATAAATGACCAAATCTGGTCACGTGATTAGTGGTAGTTTATTGCCGGTCATTCATCTGGCGACCAAAATTATGACTAAATTATTTTAGTCATTTATTTGGTCATTTAGTTAGTCATTTATTTGGTCGTTTATTTGGTCATTGATTTGGTCATTGATTTAGTCATTTATTTGGTCATTTATTTGGTCATTTATTTAGTTGTTTATCTGGTCATTGATTTGGTCATTGAATTAGTCATTTATTTAGTCATTTATTTAGTCATTTATTTATTCATTAATTTAGTCATATATTTAGTCATATTAGGGCACAATAGAATCGAACCACCATCCTCCTACTTATAAAATAGGTTCTCTTCCATTGAAATAGTACCCTTTAAAGAATAACCATACCATTTCAACAAAAGAGGGTGTTTATTGATCTCGTTAACGAAATCGCATTTCATTGATTGTCTTCCGATTCAGAATACCTGGAACTGATTGAGAAACCTTTCAATAATTATGGGCTAAAAGTCTACCTAGAATACTTATTATTAAATGCAGGCAACTTTCTAACATGTCCAAATCTGCATGATAAAATGCAACAATTTTTTTTTTTTTAAAAGGTTATCTAAGGTATGAAGTGACTGCACTCTCTAGCTTACAAGTGGCATGAAAGTAGCAAGATGATACAAGGGGTCATGTGTAAAGAGGTAGAAGATCTTAGGTCATTAGCTAGGGTTGAGGGGAAATCAAACAGGATTCTACGTCCCTCCACCCTTGAGATTTCCAAGACAAGTTGACTTAAACCAATTACGTAAGTTCTCTAGAGTTAAATCTCCAAACTTGGTTTCACACCTACCCTACCACACTAGTCTAAAACTAAGTCAAGGACATAATCCTAGTTATCTATTTTAACTCATAACACTATTTTTACACTGATCAATACACTGGCCACATGTATAGTCAAGTAAAAATAACGTTGCTAAGTTAAGTGTATTTAATTCTATTGACCCCTTAAGAGTTTACCCAGTGCAAAAAATTTAGTTAAATACCTATCGGCATTGGTTAGCTTGAAGATCCTTGATGTGACTTCAACATTCTCCAATCCATTATTAATCTTTAATTAAAAGGGCACATTTACTTAGTGATCAAAAGCAGTTATTAAATTAAAATTCATCTTAATTTCTTTAATTAAAGAAAAATATTTTATCTCTCTAGTCATATGTTAATTATTGTTATATCAAGTATTTAAATAAATGATCCTATTGTTTACTACTAGCGATGATCTAGTAGTAAATTATACGCATAATTTATTCTAGCAAGAACACTATGATATCCCTATAATATAAAAGAAAAGGAATTCTAATTTAAAATATTATTAATGTATTTCAATGAGCTTCAAGAAAACATTAATATTAACTCTTACATTAAAATTTTAAGCGAAATCATAAAGATTTAACTATATATATATATATA
>MU225562.1:1987911-1999314 GCA_018584345.1 Thuja plicata
AATGTCACAGCCTTTTCGTACACGGGTGACGGAGAATGGCGACAAGGAAAATGGCGGCAGGGGTTTTTTGCATAGGTCGTGGGTGTGGTGCATGTCCCTATAGCCGCGCAGAAATGCAACATGGTGAGAAGGGGAAGTGGGGAGGTCTCGGCCCCCCACTCCCACCCGTGGTAGGAACAGCAACCCATAGCCTAGTCGTGGATGCTACGACCACCACGGGTGGGTGTGGAAGCTGCGACCTCTTCACCCACCATAAAAACATAGAAGGTCTGAGGGTGTGGGCTGAAAGTAGCCCCTCCCCATCTCTTTTTTTTTTACATGTTTAAATAAAAAAAAAATTTATTCTTATTCTTATTTTTTTAATAAGTTTTTATTTGTTTATCCTCAACAAAAAAAATGTAGGATATTATATATTTGTATATATATATATATATATATCGGTATATCTATGCATGCTATTTTTTTATGTTTTTTTTTTAAATACTTAGCTACAGTAGGTCTTAAGGATGCAGAAAATTTATGGTTTTAGTTATGATTTTTAAACTTATATAATATGGATACATCTTCTTTTATATAATACCTATGCATATAGATAATTCTATATTATATGCATATGTTGTTTGCACAGGTCTGCAAAAATAGGGTCTAAGTCTTTGAAAATAGAGATCAATTAAATTTTCTTCCAGAGTATAGATAGATGCTTATTGTATATATTTATGTAGATTGCTATATTTATATAGTTTAGAAACCATTAAAATGATCTGTAATAGCACCAAAATTAATTTACTCCTATGACTTGCTAAAATAAGTATAAATTTTGTCTTTCATTTTATAAAGAGTTTATGCTGAGTTTATGATGTATTAAAGAGTTACATATAGAAAATATATTTTTCTAATATATAACTTCTGAGTTTAAATCCGCATCTAAGGATGTAAAGATCTATTTGGTTTAGCAAAAAATTCTATTTATTTGTTTTTATCTAGGAGTTTATTCTTGGTTACAGTTGGTAACAGATTTTAAGATGTTATTAGTTTCATGTTAAGATTTCCTTGTATATGAATTTTGTTTAAAGTTATTAACTTTAAATTTGCATGTATTATGTTATATCTAATATAAATATATCAATTTGTTTAGCAAAAGCAGACTATCTGTTATTGTATCATCAGATTTCTACAAAAGATAGTCTCTACTTTCTCTGTTGTATACATAGTTAAGAAAGCTCTAGAAAACAAATTTTAACCTACCTGTGTCTTCCTTTCTAAGACAGATCATTAATTTAGAAGTTAAAGAGTAATTTTCTATTTATTCTTTAGATATTCCTACATGTAATAAGTGCAATAATGCTTTCCATTAAAGACCATGAAGGTTACTCAAAATTTACATCCTATATCTCTTTAATATTAAACAAAAAATTACCCTAATCCCTACTAATATCCAAGTTGTTTTCCTTACTCAAATACAGAATTTAAATCATGAATTTACATAAGGAAATTATTTACTTCTAAGAAATTTTACAACAGTAAAGAAAAGTATTTTATACAAAAAGGTCACAATCTCTGAAATTCTTTTCTTTCTAATAAATAAGTAAATTTTCTCAACACAACATAACTCCCAACCAAGTCTTTAGCACAATTGGGTCAAAAGACCTCAATCTAAGGGTGAAGGTGGAAATACACAAGAAGGAGATTACCAAGAAATCTGCATCACTATGCACAAAGAAACCTATCTTCCCAAGGCTCAACTAAAATCTCCAAAGAAAGCTCCAATTCCACAACCAAAACCCTTATCACCCCCATAATAAATATACAAAAAAATAGTAATAGCAATGGTAACATGGAGCCCATAACATCCATGGCATCCCTCTTCTTCCCAAGAAGAGACTCTCAACTCTCAAGGTTTCCCAACTATGCCCTTCACCCACAATTGACTATCTCCTCCCTCCCAAGGGAAATATAGGTCAATACACTCCCAAGCACAAGCTCAAAATCAACAAAAGGAACAAAGAAGGATATCTTTCAACAAACACAAACAACTCAACGATAATTGCACAACATGAAGTAAAAGAAAGTAAAATTAAGTGAATTTCAACAAGAACTAAATAAACAAGAAAACATTTAAACCACACAAGGAGGAGTACCAACCTTACTCCAAGCTATGGATGTTTTTCAGAAGATCCCTTGAGATTCTAGCTCTCGTTCTCTTGACTTTCCCCCCCAAAACTTAGCCAAATCTCCTTCAAGCAAAAGAAAAACATAAGTCTCAAAAAATAGAGAGTGGGCAATCAGCCCCAACTCCCCTCCCTCTTCCCCTAAAAGGCTCCCTTTCCCAAATCCACCTCTTTCCCATCAAGAAGGTGGAGGCATGTGTCCTTCTTTCTTACATATGTCAAACTCCATGCAAGGAAGGGACTCCACTAACTTGGAGGAAGTGAGGGTCTTTCTCTTTCCTCCAAATTTTTGCCACCCTCAAAGAAGGGCAATAAAGAAGGCTTATAAAAGAGGTTAAGGCACCCAAAACAATGAAAAACAACTCCTAACCCAAAGTACTATATGAAAACTAGATAATCTTAACTCTAACTACCTCAAAGGACTAAATTTAACCCCCAAAAAGCCCCCTCAAGGATTGCATTCGAAATTTCAAGGATAACACTCAAGACTTGGGTAATCAAGGAAACTTACCACCCATGGTAACTCTACAACCTAGCCTAGGGTTAAAATCAACCCAAAGATCTGTAACCACCTAAATTTGGTCTGTTTCAACTATGGACCCTAGTTGCCCTAAGTGTGATCATACCCTCGATTATGTCCAAATGACCCTGTTACTGCTTGGCATAATCCTTCAAATCAATTTAATGTCCTAGGTGATTTTTATCACTAAATTATATTAACTATTATAGCCATATGATTTAAATCAGTTCAAACCAATTAAATCAAACCAAAATCAAACATGGCTATAGTATTTAATTATAAAGGAATTAAATAAATCCCTAAATCAATTACCCACTTGCAAAATAACCCACTCCCCTAGCCTATTTAATTTAATTAAAATGGCTATAGTCCCCTAATTATTAAAAAGCAATTAAATTGTTTAAATAATTAATTCCTATATTTGTGAACGAATTAAATAAGTTTAATTCATTTAATTAATATTCTCCTAAACCCCAACCTAACCTATCTCAACCACTTCTACCCTGGGTTCTAACCTTTCCCAACCCATTCACCCTTGCTAATCTAATCCTAATCCTAATTATAACCCTAACCCACCTCCTAATGTTGTCACATTCCATTAAAGAATGCTTAGCAACTCAACCCACTTGAGAAAGTCCGCTTTCTCAAGTCCACCTTCTCAAGCCATCCTCTTACACCCTTCCCTTGCTTCTTTAAGGCTTTCATTAATGCCTTATTAATGAAGATGCCTTAAGCCTATGTCTCTTCCATGCCTTATTAATTCCCAAGGTATTAATGGTTCTTACACCTCCATTAATGAGTCCCTCAACTCATTAATCCACCTTGTTTCCCCTCTCTCTCTCTCATTCTTCTATAAATAGAAGCCATTTTTGAGAGAAAATAAGCCTTCAAATCATATCCTAAATGCGTTGTTATGCTGTTAGATTAATCTTAGACACATATTTCACTTCTTATTTCATGCTTTTGCATTGTTTTTATTTCCATTCGTAGAGCTAGAATGCATGATTTCTCATCTTTTAGCTTGTTTTTAAACTAAAATCCTTCATGCTAGGTTGTATATGTCACTGATTGTAGCATAATCTGAGGGCTATTATGTTACAAATCACACTTTTCTTAGTTAGAAGGAAATAGGTCGATATTAGTTGGTTTTACATGCTTATCTAACCTTTTTGAACTAATGTAATGACTTATTAATGTGTTGTGTCTCTCTTATCAGGTACATAATATACACACACATTTCTGGCATCCACTGTGGGGCTATTTTTCCAACTTGGCCTCATTTTCTAACACTTTCTTGCTAATTTGCATGCTTAGAATGCTATCACATGATCATTTTTTACCTTTCAAGATCGCATCCGGGATACGCCATCGCACCGCAGAAAACTAGGCTCACATCTGGGATTTCCCAGATCATTTTTGGTTTAGGCTCACATCTGGTAAGAAAGGGATTGCATTTGGTAAGGAGGCTCATATACAATATGCTGCATCACATCCAATAGAATTTTAGGCTCGCATATGGTTAAAAAGCTTGTGCATTTCATTTGCCTAATCCTAACATTTTGACAAGTTGTGATTTTGGTATTTTTGCAGCTTAACAAGTGTTTGCAAGTTGTTTTTGAGATTTTTGTGGGAGTTGAACTAAACACATACTAACTTGGTTTTACAGGTTTCTAACCCCCCATCTTGACTTCTATTTACTTTCTTTCCAAACTTAAGACCATTTCTCCACACTTGCTAAAAAAACCAGATAATATGCTCTTTTCCTCTTGAGGAAAATTAGAAAGTCAGACGTTGTCTTATCATTTTTGATGGAAATTGGGGGAAACTGAACAAGCAAACACATCATTTAATTCAATTTGGGAATAGTAAATAAACAAAACAAAGCACTAAATATGTGGGATTAAAGAACAAGTTCAATCGTATAATTTCTTTTGGATTAGAAATTGAACAAGCAACTCTATAAATTTTGTGGTTAATTGAACAAGGAAAACTTTCCTTTTCAAGCATCCTATTTTCTTTAAAATAGGAACAAACTAAATCAAGCTCAACATAGCTTGAAAGAATGAACTTTTCTTTACGTGTTTTGGGAGAAAACGGTTTAGATTAAGAGAGTATACTCTTCTTCTTCGGAAGAATCAGAAATCCAGACATCCAAAGCTCGCCAATCCTGGTTACATACATTTAAATAGTAGAGGGCCTTCCGGTTGAGGAAAACATCTCCTGGGAATGACCCAAGTGAAGACAGGTTTTATGCCAACCCTTCCAACTCACTATAAATAGTTTCTTCCTCGTAGGCTAAAGCCTCGGAAGATGGAACTCGTTTTGTTCTTGGAATTACGACATCATTCCTTGAACATATCTGGGTATATGTAGAGCAGAGCCACTTGAATCTTACTTGTGAGACTACATATATTCAGGTACTCATAGGGCTATACGCCTGAATTTTTCCTTGTGTAATTCTATGGGGAACAGTTTCGAACGGATTGCCCAATAATCTACAACAACTTCAACTGAAAGAATTCCCAAAGCATCCCCGAAAGGGTGATAATCTTTGTGCAAGGCAAAAAGTAATTGCCCCAAGACACTCATCATATTGTTCCCTCACTTGTGTTTGGAGTCGGCTAATTCAACATCATGGCTGGAGCCATTGCATGCTTGGTGATGGTTGTATTCTGATTAGCATTTGAGTGTGTACCTGAGTCAACAAGCAAATATTTTCATCCTCCACCTAGAAAATAGGAAAAGATGAGTGTTTGTTGCACCCTCTTAACAATGCAAAACTGTTTTACATGTTCAACAGATCATTAAAAAGATAATCTCCTCAAAACAATCAACAAATCTCAAACCCTGGAGTACAAGTGTTTTTGACACATTATGACACCTCTTAACGCAATCTGGAAACAAGCAACTTCACGCACTTCAAAAATGAACTTTTTAAAACTAACCAAAACTGACAAAGACATCATAAGATCACATCCTATATTTCCCAAGTTGCATGCAGTGTTTAGGATCACATTTGGTATTTAGGATCACATTTGGTCAGCAAGAAGTCGCATCCAGATTCTAGGATCACATTTGGTACCATCAGAGGCTTGCATCTGGGAGCTCGCATTCAGGACAGTGGGTATTTGTAGAAGTTTTTCTTAGGAAGCCTCAGTTGATTAGGATACCCTTTTTTCTCTTTAGCTGGTTCATGTTGTCTCTTCTAGTCTCCCTGTTGTATTTTCAAAACACTTTTGAAATGTCCACCTTGCATGCTTAGTCAGTCTTTCACGGTCAATTCAATACGTGTGGTCTACCCACTTTCTACCAACAACTTGGTTCCCAACTCACTATCAGGGAATTCTAAGCCTCTAACACTGGAACCATTTACATCCATCAACAACAAACTGTTACTTTTACCTAGACACACCCACTTGAATGATCTGAAATCTTTACTTGCACTATTGGGAAACGTTAACAAAGTTGAGAAATAAACTTCATGGTTAACACAAGATGCAACCAGTACACAACTAAAGGATCAAAAGTGCCTCCTTAAACACCACACTTTCAAGGAGAAGCTTCTCGCAGTTCCCTTCTTGATATAGATTCCCCTCAAATGGATAGTAACACTAATAAATGGAGTAAGGCTTTTGAGGGTTATAATGATGGAAAATACAAAAAATCTGAAGGCACGGAAGAGCAAGAAAGACCCAAGTTTGAACATAATCCGTTTGGATCAGACAGTGAAGAGGAGATCCCTAAAGATGAATACAAAAAACTCAAACAAAGTAAATGGATCCACAAGCTATTGGAACGGATAATTAGTGACGATAAAGAAAAATACTTCCTCCATCTAGCATCCACAAGTGTCAAGTTACCCAAGGATTATAATGTAGAAAATCTCAAGGAAAAGGAGGTACCAAACCCGATATATATTCTCACCAAACAACTCAATCTAATGCAAACAGAGCTCACAAATCTCAAACAGGAGAAAAAGAAACCCAAAACACAATACTCTTTGGACACCATTTGTCCATTTCCTTTTGACAATAGTATCACTATGGTCCTATTTCCTCCCAATGTGGCAAGGCCAAAGTATGACAAGTACATGGGAGAAACTGACCCCCATGATCATGTACGATAATTTTGCGCTCTAAGCATCGAGTACATGCATGAACCTACATACCTCAAGAGACTGTTTCCAGGGAGTCTAGGAGGTAATGCCATGGAGTGGTTCTCAAAACTGAACCCTAAGGTCAAAACATGATGTAACTATGATGGACCTATGTAACACCAAACAACGAACTGGAGAATCATTCACACACTTCCTACAAAGATGGAGGAAGATTTTTGCACGATATTCAAGGGTCATTCCTGAAATAGAGAAGATGAAAATCTTTGTCAATAATCTAGTACCTGAATTGAGCTATGTGCTACAAATGCAAGACTCTCCCAACTTTGATAGAATGATTAAAAATGCCCTCCGTATTGAGGAAGTCATGGTCAAAAGAGGAGAGATCACCCTTCAAAATGAAAACAAAACCAACAACTCCAACTCCAAGCCTAAATGGTGGAAACAAAACAAGAATGTTGTTAATGATGGATTGGTTGATGCCTCTATCATTAATCCAAAACTTGAGGCATTCAATCTAACTAATGGCATGCAAGTAAGCAAAGATGCTAAGGTAACACCTCTCATTCCCAAAGCGAACAATGATAACAAGGAATGAACATGGACTTCAAAACCCCAAAGAACATTCACTCCTTTGGGGGAGACTCTTGAGACCATTTTGAAAACATTGGTGGATAAAAAAAGTTCTTACAATTCCTAATTCTAAACCATGGGAACCAATGGTCAAACCCAGGTGGTGGGATGATAACTCCTATTGTGTCTTCCACAAAAATAAGGGCCACAAGACTAATAATTGTCTCAAACTTAAACATGTCATCCAAGACCTCATCAAAGGAGGTAAGATCAAAGTAGACAGACATACTACCAATGAGGATCATACAACATTCAACAAACCCTTTCCTAATTACAACCAAGGAGAAACATCCAGAGGGAAAGGTAATGAGGTAAACTACACCTATTCTAAAAATGACAATGTGATTAATATGCTTAACATTAAAATTGAATCCATCAATGTGATCACAATTAAAGGTGTCTCATCCCACTCAAATGTTGTAACACGGAGCCAAACACAAGTTACAATCAACGGACCTCCAAAATCGACATCAACATCAACATCCAAGGTTCCTATTGTCACTATTCCTAAACCAACAGCAAGACACATGATCACTATCCCCAGAGAAAAATATAACTTGGTAGACCAATTGCAACAAACCTCTGCCAAAATTTCTATTTTTGAGTTGCTCAAGATATCCACGGTACATAGGGAAATCCTAGAACAAGCCCTACACACTGCCAATGTTCCAAAAGATATTGATATAGACAAGTTTCAAGCAATGGTCAATCACATCTCAGTGCCACACTACCTCTCCTTTTCTGAAGAGGATGATAAGTCATTGACACATCCACATAATCAACCCCTCCATATCAAAGTCCTTATTCATAAATCCCGTGTTATATGCGTATTAATAGATGGAGGTGCAGGATTGAATATCGGTACACTGGATCTAATTAGGAGACTAGGTCTCTCAGAAAAATAATTGACACTCGAAACAAGATAACCATCAAAGCTTATGATGAGGAAGAAAGATCTTCTAGAGGTCTTATTGCTCTACCTATCAGAGTTGAACCAATTGAGAGGAATGTCATATATCAATTTCTGGATTTACCATTGGCCTACAATATTCTACTAGGTAGACCATGGATTCACGAGATGCAAGATATACCATCCACTTATCACCAATACATAAAATTCCTACATAATGGGGTAGAAGTGATGATTCCTACAGATGCTAACTACATTTGCAACAATATCAAAGTAGGTAGCATGATCCCACACAACAAAGAAGCTATGGATGTAGTTGCTCCTGAAACTACCAAGGACATGGTTATGAAGAGATTTAACAAAACTTTGACACTCAAAGAAACAGGTATGGGAGAGTACAAGCTGGACCTGACTCCCTCAATGATAGAACTTCTGGTGTCACTAAGATCCTATGGAAAACCTTCATCGACACTCACACCCCTTGCATTCAAAGAGCTAGAAGTACACAAGAAAACTGGCGTGATAAAGGCATCCACATCTTCTTCAAATAACATAGAAGAACAGGCAGTCTTGGACTGGCTTTACAAGGGAGAACCAATGGAATCTAAGGTCAAACATGTGAAGATATCCCCCGAACAGTATGGAAAGGGATATGATTTTCTCACACAAATGGGATACAAAGGAAAGGGACCTCTAAATGACATAGGACGAGGGATCATTGAACCTATACCCATGGAGTTCTGCAACACCAGAGATAAAATAGGACTGGGTTTTAATACTAAAATTGATAAACCTACTTCCAAAGAGGGTCCACCTTCTGAAATGGGAAGTGATAAAATAGATGACATAGTACTAGAACCATGGCCTTATGAAAGATTATTACATGTTGGTATAGAGAATCTTGCATATCAAGGAGAATGCTATGTACCTAGCTTTGAGTTACCACAGGATCTTCACACTCCTTTGCTACCACAACCTCCCATCCAAGAGGTAGGAGACACCATAGCAACAATCACTCAAGAGATACCCCGGCCACAAAATTTACATCCTAACTGGGGGTAATTGATCACAATTTCACATGTCCTTGATCTACCCCACTTTGATCTACAAATAGCTAATCGAGTACATCAAATAAAAATTGTTGAATACTTAAACAGATCTGATGATGATGTCATAGACTCTCATGACTATGAATGGGATCAGCTATCTATTGCCTCTGAAGATATTGGAATAGATACAATTCACATGTTTGCATCTCCCTCAGCTCCTAGAAAATGATCTGACACTCCTCTCAATGATGCTAATCCGAAGAGTTCATTCCCCTAATCATTGATGGAGATACTGGTGAATACATGAGTCTAGAATAATTCCATAGGCCATAAGAAAGAAGCCTCCTTTTATAGAGATATGATGATGAGATTTGTACTGACGAGTCGCTAGAGTTTAATCCATGTATGACTAACAATGACCTTTTTAACGATGATCTTACTCTTATTGATCTAAATATTGAAGAAACTAACCTAACAGGCTATGTCATGTTAGTTAATGGTCTTGATGGTAACATGATGTTGTCCTTCCCAGAATCTGATTCTCTAACATTGGTACTTCCAGACCTAATTGATTGGACTAAAAAAAATCCTACTCCTATCCTTGAATTTCCTAATGACCACTCCCTAGCTTGTTATCTCAAAGCTTATGAACCTTACCCTTCTTCCACCAATGCAAGGAGTGAGAACATGTCATAGGAGGATATCAAGTTTCTTAGTCACAAACTAAAAAATAAAAAGAAAAAATGGACTGATGGTGAAAACCACTCTGTGGCAGTATCAAATCCCAAAATAGTAAAGAAAAAAGACGTATCCAATGGTGAAAACCTCTCAGAGGCACAAAAGGATGAGAATCTTGATATCCTCCTAGAACACTTTCAAGAAAGATATTTGGTATTGATTGAACCAACATAGCCAGTAAACTTGGGCACCATTGAAAATCCTCAAATAGTTCATCTGGCACAATCTTTATCAGAAGAAGAGAAGGTACAATTCACAGAGTTCCTCAAGGAGAAGAAGATCAACTTTGCATGGTCTTACACTAATATTCTAGGGCTAGATCCTAATCTCATCATGCACCACTTATCTATAGCTCATGGGATCAAGCCTGTGAAACAAAAACTTAGAAAAATGCATCCTCATGTTGCATTATTGGTAAAAACAGAACTAGAAAAGTTGTTAAAAGTTGGATTTATTCGAGTCATTGCCTATGCAGGGTGGATCTCCAATTTGGTCCCCATTTCTAAATCTGATAAATCTATCAGGATCTTTACGGACTTCAGAGTCCTAAACAAATCATGTCTGAAAGATGACTTTCCTCTACCAAACATTGACATGAAATTTGATCTTACAACCGACTTTCAAATGTATTCATTAATGGATGGATTCACAGGCTATAATCAAATCAAGATTGCCCCTGAGGATCAAGAGAAAACCACATTCACATGTGCATGGGGCACCTTTTTCTAGAATGTCATGCCTTTCGGGTTAAAGAATGCCGGTGCAACATATCAAAGAGCTATGATGACAATATTCTATGACATGTTGCGCAAGAACATGGAGGACTATGTCGATGACATATTGGCTAAATCTAAGGTGAGAGGTACTAACATTGTTGACCTAAGAAAGATATTGGATCAAATGGAATAGTTCCAACTTAGGCTCAACCTAAAGAAATGTGCCTTTGGGGTCCAATCAGGGAAGCTCCTAGGATTCATAGTATCCGCGAAGGGAATCGAGGTAGATCCTGCCAAAGTAAAGGCTATTCTAGAGATGGCTCCTCCACGTAACATTAGTCAAATGTGGACACTACAGGGGAGACTTCAGTCTATCAAGAGATTCATGTCCCAACTTGCAAATAGGGCACAACCCTTCACTAAGCTATTACATAAAGGGGTTACCTTCAAATGGGATGAACACTGTGAAGCAAACTTCAGAGAATTGAAAGGGTACCTGGCTGCTCCACCTATTCTTATGGCACCTATTCATGGAAAACCCTTACTCCTATACAT
>MU225563.1:4822-21989 GCA_018584345.1 Thuja plicata
AAGGAAGCCACCAACTTCCTTAAACACAACCAATCTTTTGTCCCCCACTCCATTCCCCAAGTGTTGCTCACACATGTGTGAGAAAACCTTGAGCCTCTCAAACCTTAAAGGCTAGAGTTGACTTTTGGATGGCTTGTCCTCTTGCCCTTGTGGCCTCTATGTGGCATCTATGTGGATGCCACATGTGATCCACCTCATCCAAGCCCTTCCCTTCCCTCCAAAAATCTATAAATAGAGGCTTCTCCAAGAGAAAATCAATCTCTCATTCATGCATTGTTATCATGGTAAAATAGTTCTAGATTTCTTAGTTCATTTTCATGCTTTCATGTTTTAGTTCATAATTTAGATATCACATGCTAGGATAATAATGGAATGAATCTTAGTTTCTTTTGATATTGCATATCATCTTAGTGTAGTTTTTGAATCTTCATCTTAGCATTAGTCTTGCATAGCATATTAACATAGTTTGCATCTTCATTCTCATTGCATTCAAATGAATAGCTTGAGACAAGCTTCTTCATGCTTGTTCTTGAGCCTTTCATTGTCTCATTAGTTTGCATCTTAGTTTACATCCAAAGATCAATAGTGGGATTAAGTTTATTGTGTTGGGAGAGCACACCCACATTTATCTCTAAGAGCACATCAACAAGGCATTGGGTGCCCTTGTTTAAGCTCATCGGAGGTTGTGGTTTAAACACTTGTTTTTGTGATTTAATTTTGAATATGCTAACCTTTTTGAATCTTGTTATTTGATGGCTAATCTTAATGTTTGCATGTTTTAGTGTTGTCCCTTGCAGGTAGGTTTTTATCACATACAATATGTACACCATGTATATCACCTTAGTCATTTTACGACCCCCTATGCATATGCTGGTATAGTATAGTATATGTGTACACTTGAATTTATACTATCTCTTCCTTTTCTCTTTGTTGTTTCCTTTTGTGCTATATTTTTATTTTCCTCTTTTTCTTTTTGTACATATCATTTTCCTTTTCCCCCTTTTTTGATAGTAGGGGAAAAGGTGTATACCTATAGCTTATAAAAAATATGAGAGTGAGAGGTCTTCATTTCCTCCATCATCTTCTCCCATTTCTCCTTTAAATGCTCAAGATCCATATGCTCTAATATGATCCAGGCATGCATGTCATAGATGTTGTCTTCTATAGACATCTTGGGGGTGGCAATAAGTTGCCTTGCTGAAGTTATGTGTTGTTGTAGAAGTGTGAGGTTCGGTAAAAGTAGAGACTGTATCTCAGTAACCTCCTCTCTAAATTGTGACTTTGCTTCCCAAAGTTCTTGTCTTAACCGTTTGATTTCAATGATCTTCTCATAATGCAATTTAATTGCATTGCCATCTATGGTTATACTTTGTGCACTTTTATTTAGATCGGAATCGATCTTTGCAATTTTATCATTGTTATTCTTTGTAAATTTCTCTAAAGTGCATAGCTTTTGGATTAAGGAAATAGCTTTAGTAATGATTGGATCTAATGCATTTTTCAGTTCTAAAAGATTTCCCTTATGTTTTTCCACTTCTTGGTTGATCTTCTCCATCAATTTATATTGATACTTCTATTCTTCTCGTTCCTCAATCGCCTTTTCTGCATCTACATTTTGTGTTGTGATGGCGTCAGTGAGAATGACAAGTTGATCTAGGATAGGTTCATTTTGATCAACATCTATTTCGGGAACTATCTGTTTAGGATATCCCTTGTGGTCTCCAATACTAAGGAGTCTCAGTGTTTCTTTTTAAGCTTTTCTTGCAAGGCCTTCCTTTGACATATTTCTCCATATTCTTAGAGTGATTCAAAATCTAAAGTAGTTGGGTCACATTTTGGTATTACAATGATTTCATCAAGTGTGACTTCCAACTTATTCTTCTTGTTTTTCTTTTTCTTCTTTTTTGATCCATCTGTATGCAATACCATTGCCAGCTTTTGTGCTTGGTCTGATGTGCTACTTGATTGCTTCTATGGTGTTGTACCTTTTTCTAGCTACTTGATGTTTTCCTGTCAGTTGTCTGAGGACGTCTCCTTATCAACCTTCAGTGTATATGTAGCTTCACCTTTGGTTTCCTTCAGCATGGTATCAATTGTCTTCCCTTGCTCATCTTTCTCTTTTTGCACTTCTTCTTTATCTTTAATTTGTGCATCCTTTTCAGTGTTATCTCTATATTTTTGTTCTTCACCATTGACTACCTGTTCATTAGTTGTATCCTTCTTTTCAGTAGATTTATCTTTTTTCTCATCATTACCCTTATCCTCGGGTATGCTTGCATCAGGCTCGAGTGTCTTCTCCTTCTATGAGATTATATTGATTGCTTGAATCAATAATGGCATCTGGCCCGGTATGTGTACTTGTGTAGAATCTGTTGTAGTGTCTTGTGCGTCGGTTTGGTCCTTGACAACAGTGACATCTTCATCTTTTTGTAGCTCATCTGTAGGATCATCTATGATGTCAATAACAATATTATCCATAGTATTGTCTAGCCATGTTTCATCAGCAACATCCATATCCTTGTTTCCTATTGTATTCAATTCTTCTTTGTCCAATTCTATTGTTGGTACATCTTCTGTGTCATTTATGAAGATATGCTTTGGGCTAGGTTTAGCTAGGATATGCTATGGGCTAGGTTTAGCCGAAGAGTCGCATGGTATGCAATAATACATAACAATACAATACATCCTCTAAAAGGATGTTAACCATTATACATATATGGTACAAGTATACAACTCATGAAAATTAACAAGTCTCCAGATGAATAAGAAGGTAGAATTGCAACAATGATCATCTAAGCATGAAGAAGAATGTCAGATCTCAAATGGTAAAAGAATCACTACCACCCGACCTCATAGAACCAAAGGTCCACACCCACCGTGCTAAGGAGATAATATTAGGCCCACTCAAATGGGTATACAACAAGAAGGAAACAACAAAGGTATACAAGACATCATAAAAAAACACATAGAAAGATCCTATAAGCTTTCTAAAACACAATAAGGAATGTGCACAATACCAGAGGCACCCAACACATGTAGGAAAATCTAAGCTGCATATAGGGAAGTGTCATCACATAAGTCTTCCCTTGAGTTACCCTAGTAGTCCTCCCTAGACCCTGGCCCCCAAGTGACTCTATGTGGCTTAGTAATCCTTTTGTGAAGACAAGGATTCTAACTCCCATCCTAGCCTATAATAGCACTCAAGGCATGGCCAAAGACTCAAAACATCTTGTTAATTCATTTTAAAACCCCATTAGTTTTTCATGTTTCACTTGTTAAGTTACTTGCCAATGAGTAGTAGCCACTTAGGGCTCTGGCCCTCACTGCAAGCCACTTCCTCTCTATACACCTAGTTAACCTACTTAGGCTCAAAAGATCACCAAGACATACAAAAGGTAAAACAAAGACCTCAAATCTGGTTCCTACCCATACGAGAACTATTGGTACAACCATAACCACATAAGATACCCCCAAAAGATCACATAAATTTGAGCTTTTCTGAACGAGGTTGGGTAAAATAAATTGAACCAATATGATATCATAGAGTACAATGGAATAGACACACAAGGATCAACAAAAAATACAACCCAAGCCTCTAGTACAAACCCTATAAGTCAACGTAGTTTTACCGAAAAGACAAAAGTACCAATACAATACACCACTCAAAAAGATAATAGGAATACATATGAAGAAACATACAAATAAGGCATAATAAACCTAAGCCTCTGGAAAGACAATCCCTACCTAGGGCTTTACACTACCCATGACCAACAATTAAACATAGGAAAACAAGACCATTTTCTATGAAGGCCACAATTGAAATGAAAATAATATAACATCAATCCAATCACAGAGATTTTAACAAAGATTAATACCAAGACTATTGACATCAATTCCATTCATAGAATCCTAATTTAAATCATAGAATACCTTAATATCTATCTTTCATTTAAATTTACAATATTATTAACATGTAGTTACAACCCTGTTAATTATAACCTAAACTAAAAATAGAATATAGGTTAATTAAGCTAATTATACTCTAGACTAAATCAAATTATAAATAATCATTAAATAAAATAGGATAGTCAGTCAGATTCTTGTCCATTTCTAGGACAAAATAAGGGTTTAGGGTAGGGATTCAGGCCTAAATATTATCTCCCCTCTCTTACCATTGAGACATTGCGATAGGGCACGCTCAGTCTTGCCAATTCAGAGAAGATGCTACCCGGTACCTGCAAACCTATCATCACAAAGACGAACATATGCATAGATGTAATATAATCGACAATGGTTGAGACTAGTTTATCTTATGGATCTCGCCAAAGAAAGTAACTACAAATATGTCCCATACCATACCAAACACACCAAATAGTAATGTAAAACATACAAATGATCCATGCACATACATATATAGGGTCAGTATTGTTAGAAAACCATAATCAAAATGATATCATAGAATATACATAACCACCTTAAAATAGCCATAAATAACATGTAAATAGAATATATAACACAACTAAGAAATGGATCAATAATATGATGAAAGGTAATACATGAATATCCTCAAAATCAACTGAAATAACCAACACATACATGAAAAGGCCTAAAAGAGTTCAGAAATTGAAACAAAAAAGAAAACTAAGGGGTGGCTATTACATCTGGCACATGATCATCTTCTTCGATAGGATCATTAATGTCATCTTTGATATTCATAGCTCCATGTTCATGTTGGAAATACAAGATGGGAAAGCAATATACTGAGAGGGGGGTGAATCAGATCTTAAAACTTTTGCCTCTTAAAAAAAACTGATCCACATTCATGCATAAATATGATTGATCTAACAACTAGTAGCATCCATAACATAAAATAAATAACTCAAGAATCAGAATTTTGGTAACCCAGAAACCCAATAAGGTAAAACTGGGGTGGGGATGACACCCACAAAAATCTTCACTACTGCAGCAATAAAGTGTGCATGTTAGGGCTAAAAAGTTTGATCACAATTTGTAATCTACCCGATTAAAGGTCTGCTCAGTTAAGAGCTACAGATAATTACAATCTACCTTGTAAAAGGATTTAAACTTACAAAAAAGTAAGCACTCAGCTAAGAGATTTAGAAAGGTCCGCTAGAACCACTCTGTTAAGAGATTTCACCTGATACACTTGTTATAATGTCTCAAGGTCTGATTCCTTTGATATGCACTCAGATGCTAATAACAGATCTCCTCTTTTAAATACCTTCTCTGATCTAATAATCTGATATGACTTTACTTTGCTGCTCATTGCTCTATTCCTCTACTAGATCTATGCTTCTTAACTTAGAATAACCCTTTGCATATATCTCTTGTATGCACACACACCTTCTCTGCAAAGTTAGGGTAAGAAGCAATCTTATATACCTTACGGATCTGGCATTGAGATCTAGATCAATGATCAAGATCAAATACTTATGCCTCTTGGGCATTGCAATTTTCTAATTGGCTCTATGCCACGTATTGGATCAAATGATTTAATGTGTAATTAACTCCATTGAAAACATTAAATTCCCAAACATGTCGGCCCAAAATAGTTTACCTTAAATTTTGTGCCATAACAGACATGTATGACAAAACTATCTTGCTCGACATATAAACACTCTGGTGCTCGGCGTGAACTGATCAACTTTACTTAGCTTCTGTGTAACTCGTTAACTACTATCTGCTTGACAATAACTACTACTCAGCCTATACTAGATGGCTCAGTTGCAGTGATGACCGACTAACCTGCCTAGATAAATGACTAAGTGTGGGACACTAATGATCATCAAAACTTAGAGATCAACAATCTCCCCCTTTGATATTAGTGGCAAAAACACTTATCATTTCTCTATATCCAAAAATTTTTCCTAAGTACACTACATACTACCCCTAAGATTATACTTCGGAATATTTACATAGTGTACATGCCAAAAAAAATATTAGGCCTGTTGTTTCCCAGCTTTGTCTATTTCTTTATCTATTTCCCCCTTGTTTTTTTCACTGATAGTTGTAGGGGTTAAGTTGTATTTATCCAAAAGTGGCTTATGAAGCTGTAATATTAATGCAAACATTGTATCCCAACCGTCCTTAACAAACTTCATAACCTGTAACTTAATTTCTAGCTTGGCAGCTAGACTTACCAAACTATCTGCAATAGAGAGATGAGGATCTCTCTGGACTAATTCATGTGCAGCTGCAAGTTCCTTCTGAATAACCTCCAGATTAGGTATCAAGTTAGTCTGAATTGTTATCAATTTGGTCCTTATTCGACCATCTTTAGCCATAAGCTTAGCTAACCTCCTTTGTGCATGAGTCAACCTATCAAAGTGTGTGGAGCTAGAACTAACATCCATGCTCAATGAGCTTGTTGTTGTCTTTAAATTTAATTGCAACTTCTCAATAAGCTATTGATTATCCTTTGTAAATAATTTGATATCCCATAACCTTTTGTACAAAGAATAAACATTATTTGCAACTTCCTCAAGAATGTCAACAATAGAAGAAAGTTCAACCTGTTTGGTAGCAATATCTTCTGATATCTTCTCCAAGAATTTTTTCTCAAATTTTCTTTCGGACCACTGCAACAACTTTTCATTTGCCTTAATGTTTTCATCATTAGCTCTCTACACAATGTGAACTAACTATTCCAGAATTGGTGCTTGCTGATTTTCATCTTCCATGTCAAATGGTTTAACAAAAATATCCTTTATATCATGTAGCATGTTGGTTGTATTTCCTGTTTTAGAGTTTACCCTGAAAATTCTTAAACTCCCTATCATTTTTATGCCCAAAAGGTAAAGATTCATGTTTAAAACCATTTACATATCTCTGCAAATGATTTTTTTTCTCAAAACCTAGATCAAAATGTCAAAAACCCTAAGCCTTGGAGCAAATTTGGTTCAAAATTGTAGAAAAGCCCTAAATTTTCCAAGCCAGTTCTATTTCTGTGTTAATTTTTCATGACTTAAGTCCAAGATTATTTGCATGTGTTTATTTTCTAGTCACTAAGTCTCGTAAGAAGAAACAAATATTCCTTATGGTCTTGAGACTTAGCGAAAAGCTTTGGTCGCGTTGTCTCGTGATAAAAAATAATATATTGAAAAAGTTATGAGACTTAACATAGTGCATTGATCTCAAAAATAATACAACGATAGTCGCTTTGTCTCTTGATGAAAGCTGAGTTAGTTGTATCATGTGGCAACTTCGAGTTTACTCAGTCGCGTTATCTCTTAATATAACCCATGGTTATGAGTTGAGTTCATGAGTTAAAGAAAACAATGTTGTCACCAAGTCTCATGATCAAAAGTGGGTTAAGAAAAAGATTTGGAGATTATGCGACAACCGTGGATCAGAAAGTTAATCTAATGACAGTCGAGAAGTCTCTTGATTGTAACCGTGGTTAGAAATTATCAAGCAACATGGAGATTAAATGCTCGTCAGGTCTCTGGATAAACTAAAGGTTAGATATGATTTTAAGTAAAGGTGTTGTCACGAAGTCGCATGATCTAAAGAGAGTTAAGTCTAAAATTAAGAGATACGACGACAACCATCAGATGTAGGTAAAATAAATGGTAGTTACGTGGTCGCTTGACAAGATTCAAAAGTCAAAAGGAATCAAGCGATTAAGAGACAAAAGAAAAAATATGACACGTGTTTATTTGTCGCTAAGACTCATGAAGTATTAGTGTTTTTATTAAGGATTAAGAGACTTAGCGACAACCGTTGGATACAGAGGAAAATGAAATCAATGGTAGTCGTGTTATTTACAGATGCACATTATAAAGGTAAATTGATCACATGATTAAGAGACTAATGTAATTAGTCGTGTGGTCTCTTGATTGAGCATGAGTTAAGAAAACTATCCAGCAACATAGAGAAATCACAGTCATTGAGTGTCCCAAAAACCTGAGGTAAAATAATAGTTAAGAGAATGCTTTGTCGCGATGTCTTCATAAGATGGAGGGTTAAGTTAAGATATCAGGCGACATTGCGCCAACTGTTGATCAAAGTTTTAATCCTACAACGGTCACTAAGTCTCTTAAAAGAACCGCAGTTAGTGAAATTATTAAGTGACAAGGAGATCACTCAGTCGTTGAGCCACGAGAAGTAAATCAGAGTTAAAATATACTTTTCAGCGGCACCATTATTAGTAGTTGTTAACCAATTAAAGTAAAGAGATTATGACAGATGGAAAAGTAGCCGTAGTATGAGTTAATGCAGCCAATCAGATTTGATTTTGAATTTTATAAGATTTTTTATGAAAGAACACTCATCAGAAATTGATTATCTAATAGTTTGAATGCCATGGCTAAAATCATAAATTGATGTCACAGTATGTGAAGCTAATGGTGAAGTGATTGAATTAACATCTAGAAGTGACAATCTCCATTCAATTAACAATTATAAGTATACTTGTCCGTTGTCATTTCATTTTTACCAAGTTTCTATTTTCTCAGAGCGAAGAGTCTACAGAGATTTAGTGTTTTCTGAGAAAGATTCAGATTTTCAGCAGCAAGTGATTCAAAAGGTGGTTGCCTCAATTCAAAATTTAGTAAATATTATAATTGACAATGTTCTAGAGTTCAGAGCTATAGTTTTAAGAGAATTCACAGCTTGGTGGTGAGGGTTTTTAGTAGTTTTGTTTCAATATCGGTGAATAAGGGTTAAGAATAGAATAGAAAGGAAGTATGAGTCAAGCATAGAGTATGGCCTCCACCAGTGGGAGAAGTGAAGATTTCGAAGATGAGTCAAAGGGAAAAAGGAACTACTCAAATTAATTCCTCACTTTGCTTCCAGGTTCAAACCAGAATCAAAAGGTTAGTGCAGATGTTTTAATTGATGATATGGCTTATGTTAGGGATGCAAAAACACCAGGGTCATCAGGGTACTCACTTTTCAATTATTTCTTTAATAATAGTGATGAACCCATGCCTATCTCAAACCCTTGGACCTGTGGGTTAGCTAGGTTGCTAGTTCATGATGTCTTTGTTGATGTTGATTTCATACTAGAATTGGCTAGTAGATATGACCCTTTGATCAAAACCATGAAGAGGGATGATGGAAAGCCCTTACTCACCCTAGATCGAAATACTTTTATGAAAGCTTTTAATTTCTACTATCCTATGCCTACTGAGATAATTATGAAGAGCCTAGAGAATAGGTACACTAGAGAATCCGACATTGCTGCTAAATTAATTAGGGATCATCATGTCCCTAAGAAAATGAAGACTTATAATCCCCCCACGCCAGGAGCAACCCCATATGGTTACAAAGACCTTAATTACTATATTAAGTATATATCATATACACTATGTAGAGTGCTTGGAAAGAATGCTAGGGTAGAAAGGATTACCTCAGACATTTTGATGATGGTGTTGGATATGCAAAGTCTTCATACTACTTCCAACTATGATTACATTTAGTATATCATTGATTAGATGCACCATGGATTTATAGATATACAAAATAAGAAGGATCATCCAAAATTTATGCATTATTCAATCCTCATGCATTTGATTCTCTACTATAATTTCCCGGTTATGAATTTTTAGTTTCTACATCCACAAAGGTTCCACCATAATTAGCCCAACCCAATTCAATTTTGGATCAGAGTCTGGAATTATACATCCAGAGAGAAGGAGTTCTATGCCTTTTAAAATTGGATAATCTATCCACTTTTGAAGTGCTTAGGGGTTGACAAGACTAGATTGCCTATTAAGGTGATTCAATTATTGAGGCCCTGCCAATACCTTGACAAATGGCCAGGAGACCATAATTGGGGGGATTTTTATTATGAAAAGAACTTTATAATGACGAGGGATTATGGTTTCCCCCACCCTCCACACATTTTTCCATTTCATGTACCATCGAGGATAGCTGCAATGGAGTTCATCAGGGAACTTATTCTGATAGATAAAGAGCATTTGGCATCACACAGGAAGGGTACTTTTACCCCTAGGCAGTTCAAGATCTACAATTTCATTATTGAAAAAGGAGCCTTAGACTTGGTGAATACCTGGTTGAACCATTACATAATGAATGTGGCCCTACATAGACATGTTGATACTGAGGGATTCATTCTTAGTGCAAAGAAGTTTCTCACACCAACTATCCCCTACACAAAGGTACATGAGGAGTGTATGGAGGAGTTAATAAGAAATATCTTGGAAGATGAAGAGGTGGATAGGAAAGAAATTAAGTTTAATGAAATTATGGACCTAGAGAGGTAGGTAAAGAGAAAGGGGATGTAGTTTGGAGGTTTCTACCCTAACATGTGTTATCTCAAAAGGCTAGATGCAATGATTGAAAACCACACTCTTTTATGTAATCAGTTAGAAGAAGCACTAGTGGTACCAGAAAAGGGCCACAGAGAGAATTCAGAGTCTGAATATGATGATTACAGTGATCAAGGCTGTCCTTCTCCCAAAACCGACCTAGATTACCAAGTAGTACCATTAAATCTTGCAGTTGAAGGGGAAAATTTCATTGACCTAATAGAGGTCCCAGAGAAGGAAGTGACAAATGAGCCTTCACCTAAGAGACAAAGAGTAGAAATAGGGGAGCCTTCTAAGAGAAAAAGGACAGATATAATTGGAGCGCTAATAACTAGAGACAGACCCTATGATCATTATTTAAGAAAATAGATTAGGGCAGGGAAGAAACTCCAATAGGATACAAAAGAAGAGGAGGAGTTACCTCTTAGATCATGCACAGATGAGACATTGTTGCATCAAGAGGAATTCCTCGAAGATGACAGCTTCATAAAGACAAGGGAATTCAAGGATTTCCTAATATGGAATAAGAAACAAAAAATTGGAAAGTATTTGCAATTGGCAGGTGGTGACCCAGTCACCCAAGAGGCCTTACAAACACTGCAGGATGATGATCTTGAGTCATAGGACATCACACTAGAGCAAGAAGGCAACTGGTCAAAGCTAGTGGAGTATTATTTGTGGAAGGCTGAGACTTGTCTTTAGCATTCATTATAGATTAAATAGGGAGACAACCTAATGTCAAGCTATCATTAGAGACTCAGGTTGGAGACATGATAAGAGGGTTTGGCTATAACCCTAAATCTCAGGCTTTAGCAATGTGGAGCCTAGCTCCAAGAGATCAGAAGCCAGCCATTCTAAATATTCAAGAGAAGATGGAGGGAAATACAATTATATGGACACTGGATAATACATGGGATATCGAAATAGCCCAAGTAATGAATCATTTTGCTAAGCTTAATGAGGCAAAGACAGGCCAACTATCAGACAAATTGCAGAAACTCAGTAGTGACACTAGTGATATTGTTAAGGATAGGGAGCTAGCATTAAAAATAATTAAAGAATAGAAGAAGCTCATAGATGAGCTTACTAAAAAATTGCTAGATATAACAGAGCCTGCCCCTGTTGAGCCCAAAGAGGTCATGGATGTTGAGATCCAAACAGAGGATACAGGGGAGATGCTTGTTGAAATAGAGCAGGGAGTTACTGAGAATAACAGTGTGATTCTGGAAGCCTTGGCTTCAATTTTGTAGCATAGAGTTGACACCATCAAAGGTAAGATTTATGTAGTGTATGGGGCTTATGGTAGGTTTCTAGGCTTACAAGTAGAAGTGACAAGTTTTTTGACAATTTTGGATCCTTACTATGCAACATGGTCCAGAAGAACATCTCTTTTTGAAAGATTAGCATCAGTACAACCATTGAGTTCAGATTTTCTAGAAATAGTAACCATGGTTGGTACAGAGATAGAGCAGATTGGGGCCACTTTATCCATTTTCAAAAGAAATTCCAATCAAATTGATGCTAAGTTGAAGATGTTTGGGATATATTATAGTAGGTTTGTACCTCCAATCAGAATTGAAGATGATCAGATCAAACCATTAGGGTGATGGATATCAAAATTTGATAGTGTACTTCCGAATAAAGACATTTATGTCTTTGACCAAGGAGAATTAGATATGGAGAGGTTGAACCAACTTTTGGATGAGGCAATTAAGATAGAAACACACTGAAATAAATTCATTAAAGATATTAAAAGCATTACAGATGCAAGGTGGGAAAGGCAAAAGACTCAATTAGAGAATATTCAGAACTTTGACTGGCCTAAGGAAGAGGATGTGACAACAAGGGACATTATGAAAAAACCCAAGAAGAAGAATCCTGTCATAGTTGATTTAGATGTTATGGATGAAGAATAAAGGACACATGACACCTGATCTATGAGCATAGGAAGGTTAGTAATCTTGAAAAGATTATTGTAAGTTAGCCTATATTGGCAGTCACTAGATCTTGTTACAACTATTAGATACTATCCTAAATACATGCAGACAAGGGTGCCAACATTCACAAAAGGACAAAGTGCAAAATCAGATTTCATTCTTCAAATTTGTCCTCCCACGGCTTGGAGCTTTCTTGTCTTTTGTCTTTTTCTAAGTTTTAGGGTTAGGTTTCTTAAACCATCCGAAGCTTGTTGCATCCATATCTTAAGGATTCCAAGATGGTTTGAACCTATAAATAGATGTTATTGTAACATATGAAGGAAGTGATGAAATATAATTATAAGCCAGACTACATAATTTTGTCTGTGTTTTTGAGCTTTAGCCTGTATATGTATGAAGCAGCAATATAAATAAAATACAGTGCAACTTCTCTTCTATATTGTTGTTGTCTCTTTAATATTGTTATTGTCTCTTTACTTATTGTGTATGCTCTTTTATGTTTAATCTGTAAGGCATTTTAAGCATATTGGTTACAAGGTAGCTATCTAATTACTTACAAGTTTCTTTCAAGGGAAGAACTGAGTTTTGTGAGTAGTTTCAGAGAGTATAACAGTATTTAAGGATTTGATACAATAGTGTTGGAGTGACAGGGTGATTTGTAAGGCATCTTACTTGAGTTGCATATAGGTTGTAAGGCAATCTATAGTATCTTTATTTAATTTTTCTATGGATTTACATCTTTGACTCTATAGCCCAAGGATAGGTACTGGTCTAGAATATGTCAAGTGGTTTATCATCATCCAAACAATTTAAAATACACAAATCTTTCACTTTTGCATTCAAAACATATAAGTCTAAGCAATTGTATCAAGATATACAATTCATTTTACTAATCCCTTTAAGAGAGGATTGAAATAGGTTGCCCGTCCTAAGTTCTTTGAACTAAAAAGGAAGAAGGATGAATGTCCTTAAAACACTACTATTTGTTGTTATCATTTCAATAATTTTCATGGTTAAGCTCTGTGTCAAGTTGTTTTCAGTTTTATGCAGAGTAATTTGTAAGGTAATACAGTAAAAAGGCAGCAAATTAGTATCCACGTTTACTAAAGACAACAATTTTATATAGGTAATACCTTCCTGGGTGTTGTGGAACCTAAAAAGAAGGAGGTGATAATAGTTTCCTCAGATATTATCATAAATCCTCATCAATTAGTGTTTTCTCTTGCTTGAGTCATTATTTTTCAGAAATTGGGAGTCATAGAGTCAATCAAATATTTCAAGCATTTGTTTAAGGTTCAGCAAGAAAAAAACCTAACAAATTGGTGACTCTGCTTGGGATATCGAGATTATAAATCATATTTAAGAGTTAATCTAGAGTCTGGTTGCAGACAAGAATTCATAAGTACCATAGATAGAGTTTTGCCCATCCGAGTCCCCTAACAAATTGGTGACTCTGCTAGGGAATAGAGATAGTAAAGTCTTGTTGAAATATTCAGAAATCTCTGGTGTTCTAAAGTTTAAATTTTTTCATAATTCATTCTAATAGTATTCATTAATCCCAAGTGTGGGTGGCGACTCTAAAAGTGAAATATCTGTGATTTATTTCAAAGTAGTATATCTTTCAGTATGAATACTAGGTGTAGAATGAGAAATAATCCAGAAATTGCATTAGATGGTGGAATCACATCATCCTAAAAAATGGAGATGTCTTGGAGGAAGAAAAGAAACCAAGTCAATATAGATGAAACTCCTCCAAGAAGAAAAAAAAGTAATACTAGGAAAGAGGAAGGTAGTAATCAGTCTAACCATGATGGAAATACTTCAGAATACGAAGAAGCTGCAGAAAGAGGATTAGAAACACTTGCAAATACCTCCACTTCAAGTGAAAGAGAAGGGACAAATGCTATAAGTTCAAAATTTGAGGAAATCCCTTCTGATGAGCTTGATAAGGAAGAAAGATTCATCATGAAACATCTTGCCCTTATTTGACAGATGAAAAGAGAAAAAGAGTTTAGAAAGAAAAACCATGAGCATAAGGATGTTGACAGAATTAAAAGAAGATCCTCAAGACATCAAACTACAAAGAATACTGAGAGGTCCCAAAAGGACCAAGAAATACCCAACACTCACAAAGCTTCTAGTTCACAAAATGTTAAGGACAAAGGTAATAAAAATCTCAATGAAAGAAAACCTGAAGAACCTAAAGTTCAGAAGCCCTTAGCAGAGCACGTGTCCAAATTGGATATTGATTTTGAGAGACTGAGGATAGAAAAAGAAACCATGGAAAAGATGTTAGAAAAGGCTTAGATGGAAGTTGCAACAATAGAAATGAAAAAAAATAATAGATTTTTTGCAGTCTTCCAAATATTCTTATGTTGGAGCTGAGAACACAACATCTTCCAAGGCAAAAGCTACTACTTTTAAGGAAACTGATAATTTCTACAGAAAACCTCTAAATTTGGAAAGGTATAACCAATTTAATTTCATTGGCATTCTTGGATACCCAAATGCATTTCCAAAAGATGTAGGTGATGTGGGATAAAAGCTCCCAAAATTTGCAGGTAATAATGTCATCTCTTGTGAAACACACTTAAGAAAATTCATTGATTTTATTGATGATTTGAATATTACTCATGAAGATGTGTTGATGAAGATTTTTGTTCAGTCTCTAGTAGAAGATGCTAGAGAATGGTTTAGAAGTTTTTCTAATGGCTCCGTTGCTTCCATGTATGAATTAATTAAGTTATTTAAAGATCAATATGGTGATAAGACAAATAAAGGTTTCTTGTTGAATGAGTTCAATAATATCAAAAAGAATTATTATGAAGAGGTCACCGAGTTCAATATCAGATTCAAAAGAGCAATGCATAAATTGTTTCAGAAAATAAGGCTGGATGAAGAGGTATGTCTAGCAACTTATCTAAATTCTTTTGATTCTAAAATGGGTTATGCTCTTAGGGATAAGAATCCTATAACATCCACTAATGCTTACAAGATAGCAATAAATATTGAGATGAATATAAGGGTCTCTGGTAAACTGAATAGAAGAGATGATGCAAGGTTTAGTAGGAGTAACCTAAAGGAACCTGAATATAAAGAGTATAGGGCTCCTCAAAATAATAGGACATCTTATACCAACACTTATAATCCTCAGAATAGAATGAAAAATCATCTTTATGGAACTCAATTTAAGGATGGGAAGTCTATTGTCCCACCTAGAAAAGAAAAAAACATGAAAATAGAACTTCAGATCCTCTGCATAAAAATACTGTCCATTTATGCAATGATGATTTCTGGTGTGAGGTTTGTGAAGCCCCACATAACCCTATTTTTGCATTGTTTCCTTAAATTTGAAAACAAATGAAGACCAAGACAATAATGAAAGTGAACAATGTGATTACAATATGAAAAATGCCTATTCATGTCATGATGTAGATTCAGATAATGAAATTGAAAATCATGATTCATATGGTGCACAAGGGAATGTAGAGAATCATCATTAACAAACTTTGTCAGAAAGTGAAGTAGAAGAAACATATGACCATGTAAGATGTTATGCACAAAATAATCAGGACATTCCATTGGTCAGAAAAGCTTTAGATGAAGAAAAAGCAAGAATTAATGCAGATTTGGTGAACAAAGCTAGAGGCAACTATCATTTAAGGAATAGAACAATTGGTGGGACTGGTAGTCAGCCTGCTGGTATCTTTATAAAAGAAAATAAAATAGATACCAAGTATGTACAAAAGAAATATGGACTTGGGGAAAATGAAAACAAACCTAAGGTCAAGATTATTACTAAAGCCATAGTGACATGCCCAAATTTCCTTAGGCAAAAACACAACTATTTTTTTTTTTAAAGTATTAACATATATATCTGTGAAAAGTGTATAGCTTACTAAGAATTCTTCTAAACACATTTTACAATAGTAGTACAAGCACTAGTATGGATAGATTATCACAAGCACATAAATAAACAATTAACATTACTCTTTCTACAATTTACAGTTACAATCAAGGAGATACATCATTAAGCATTTCTTTTTTTTTTTTTCTTTTTTTTACTACAACTTAAAAGCATGTCACTTCTTACACACACTACAAATCTTTGCAAAGAGACTCTATATTACAAGATCTTACAAGAAGAAATAGATGAGACAAAGACTCATTACATTTATACAAGGTACACTTTACATCCAAAACCACATTGAGGGAATTCACAACACTACATTCTTTCATAGCCCTGGCCTGGTCCAACCAAGATATCTTGAAAAACCTGTAAGAAAACAAAACTGACTAGCAAAACCATGGTACTCTCCTCCCTACCATATGGCATCATGAGACCTCGTAGGTCCTAGCCAACCCCCGAGCAAGGAGAAATCAAGCCATCAAGAAAAATCCATACATCCCTCAAATATTACACACATCACATTACTTCATGAAACAACATATACGTCATTCTTGCCCTCACACAAGGATTACAACAACTTCTTTTTTTTTTCTTACATGGCCATTCACAACAAGGATCTACTAAGACCCACTCAACACGAAGGAAAATAAGAACTTCAAGCAAAAACAACCTTGGTTCATCTCTAGCTCACCTAACAAACACATTTATCACTATGACACAAGAGATCCCAAACACTTTGCCCACCCAATACTCTCATGGATGAACTCAAGGACTTACAAAAAGCATAACTAAAACTCACAACACACATACAAACTGAAATACCTTCCTACTCATATGAACTCATGAAATGCATAAAATCCATTAATGGAGGTTGAGGTGCACATACCTTCACCTAAAGTTATGGTTGATAGATCTAATGAGTCTTCCCTTTTTCTTCTCTAACTTTCTCCTAACTCCTAGATTGTCTCCAAAGTTGGAGAGTGGGTGATTGGGCAACACCATCTAAGTTTTGCCTCTTAAATAGG
>MU225563.1:55538-83390 GCA_018584345.1 Thuja plicata
AGGAAAGTGAACGATTGAGATTAAGAGGCAAAAATCAAAGGCTACGATTAAGAGGCAAAAACCCACCACTTAGAAAGATGTGAAGAAAAAGAGATTTTTATTTAATTTAATTCATTTCCTTTTTCAACAAATAAAGTGCTTTAAATGGGGATTTTTATTTATTTAATTAAAAAAGAGGTTTTCTTTCAATTAAATAAATTAGAATAATTTTATTTAATTAAATGGGAGGAAATGAATTTAATTGAATAAGAGGAATTTAATTAAAAGGGAGATTAAATCTTTTAATAAAATAAGAGGAATTTTATTTAATTAAAAGGGAGATTAAATCTTTTAATTAAATAAAAAATGATCAAACTTTAGGAAATATTGAAATAATTGAATAATTGAATTAATTACAATTTGATCAAGGAAATTGATTTGAATTGAAAATGTTCCAAAGCATTGATTCAGAAAATTGATAAAATGATAAAATAATAAATGGGGCCCAAAGTCTAGGCGACCATTTTAGGGTGCATACATGATGCACTTGTTAGAATGCAACTACATAGGTCTTTGATATGATGGAATATGCAATCTTCAATTGCTTGATAACAGATCCTCTAAAGCTCCAAAAATACTATTAATCATCCTTCCATGATTGAGTATTACCTTTATCTGCTTGTTGGTAGCCTTTGTGTGTTCTTGATAACTGATGTATTTTGTTTCTAATCTTTTGCATGAATTCTGCCTTTTGCTCCTTAGATGCTCTTCATGGCTATCAATTATAAAGAATTCATGTACTCACAATTGAGTATGAACAACTATTTATACTAGCTTAGGTTCAATTCCTTATTCATGCATTCGCAAGTTAACTCTAGATTCAAGATATACAACTTGATCTTGGTCTGTAGTTAGATATGCTTTAGATCCGTTAGGATGCTTTAAAGCATTTACATAAAGCTTGCATGACCATAAAAAAAAAAAACAATTCTACAAAATAGAATAACTTTGCTTTATCCGCTATGTATAAATCAGATCCACAATTTGCAATTTTTCTGACTGTCGGTTCTGACGGTCAGTGTTCTTGGTCGTCAGTGTTCCTTTCTTTGAACATGTCATCGAGTATGCTTGTGTATTCCTATCGGGTTTTTCTAGAAACTGTGTCACCGGTGATGCTTGTCTTTGCCAGTGATGCTTGTCAATTTTATACTTAGATTTTTCTCAAAAATCTTTGTTCTATCGGGTATGCTTGTATTTTACCGGTACTACTTGTGGTTCGCCAGTGATGCTTGCTGTCTGCCGGTAATGCTTGTTGTCTGTATTTTTTCTTTGAGTATACTAATGTAAAAATAATGTCATTAGATAAAAGCTATCCCCACTAAAAAAGCAACAAGTAAGATAGTTATTGAGTTTCTGATGGAGAATATTTTAACTAGATTTGGTGTCCCAACCAAACTAGTCATGGATAATTCCACGTGTTTCAGATCTGATGAGATCAAAGACTTTTGAAATTAATATGGGATTATAATGTCTTATTCATCTCCATATCATCCTCAGGAAAATGACCAGGCAGAATCCAGTAACAAAAGTATTCTAAAATGTTTAAACAAAACCTTAGAAAAGAACAAGAGAGCCTGACATACAAAGTTGAGATTAGCCTTGTGGGTTGATAGAATAATAGTTAAGAAGGCTACTGGTAGGTCACCATTTGAGCTAGTATATGGTCTATAGGCTAGGATGCCTGTAAATAATCTATTACCTATATACAAGTTCATACAAGAAGAGGAGCTAGAAGTCTCACATCTAATGAAAGACAAAATATTATAGCTGACTGAACTTGATGAGATTAGAAGAGAAGGACAGAAAGAAAACATAAAACTACAAAAAAAAATGAAATATCTGTTTGATAAAAGAGAAAGCTGCAGAAAATTCCAACCTGGTGACCTAGTGCTCCAGTGGAATGTAAGATCATAAGACAAAGGAAAGCATAATAAATTTGAATCTTTATGGCTTGGTCCTTTTATTATTTCATGAAGCTTTGGGAAAGATTCCTATATTCTAAAGAACATGGATGATGAAGAGTATGAGTTGCCAGTATATGGGCAATTTCTGAAGCATTTCTTCAACTAAAAAAAGAGGAGCAAAGTTTATGCACAATAATTTTCTATATCATATTGTATATAGGTTGGTTTTCCCTTCTGTTGTGTGTTTCCCTTCAAGCAATAGGTTAGTCAGTGTTGCCTTCATTTTTGAAGAGGTCTGTAACTAGAGATTCTAAGATTCTTTATCATAAACTATGTTTAGCCATCCTCAGATAGAGCCATTGTTGGTTGTATTTCCTGTTTTAGAGTTTACCCTAAAAATTCTTAAACTCCCTATCATTTTCATGCCTAGAAGGTAAAGATTCATTTTTAAAACCATTTACATATCTCTACAAATGATGTTTTTGCTCAAAACCTAGATCAAAATGTCAAAAACCCTAAGCCTTGGAGCAAATTTGGTTGGAAATTGCAGAAAAGCCCTAAATTTTTCAAGTCGGTTCTATTTTTGTGTTACATTTTCATGACTTAAGTCCAAGCTTATTTGCATGTGTTTATTTCCTATTCACCAAGCCTCGTAAGAAGAAACGAATATTCTTTATGGTCTCGAGACTTAGCGGAAAGCTTTTCTTGCATGGTCTCGTGATAAAAAAGAATATACTAAAAAATTTATGAGACTTAACGTAGACCATTGATCTCATAAATAATCCAATGATAGTCGCTTTGTCTCTTAATGAAAGCGGAGTTAGTTGTATCATGTGGCGAATTCAAGTTTACTCAGTCACGTTATCTCTTAATATAACCCGTGGTTATGAGTTGAGTTCATGAGTTAAAGCAAACAATGTTGTTGCCAAGTTTCATGATCAAAAGTGGGTTAAGAAAAAGATTTGGAGATTACACGACAATTGTGGATCAGAAAGTTAATCTAACGACAGTCGAGAAGTCTCTTGATTGTAACTGTGGTTCAGAAAATATCAAGCGACATGGAGATTAAATGGTCATCAGGTCTCTAGATAAACTAAAGGTTAGATATGAGTTTAAGTAAAGATATTTTCATGAAGTCACATGATCTAAAGAGAGTTAAGTATAAAATTAAGAGATCAGGCGACAACCATCAGATGTAGGTAAAATCAATGGTAGTTACGTGGTCGCTTGACAAGGTTGAAAAGTTAAAAGGAATCAAGCGATTAAGAGACAGAAGGAAAAATATGACACGTGTCTATTTTTTGCTAAGTCTCATGAAGTATTAGGGTTTGTATTAAGGATTAAGAGACTTAGAAAAAACCGTTGGATACAGAGGAAAAGGAAATCAATGGTAGTCGTGTTATCTCCTGATGCACATTATAAAGGTAAATTGATCACGTGATTAAGAGATTAATGTGATTAGTCATGTGCTCTCTTGATTGAGCATGAGTTAAGAAAATTATCCAGTGACATAGACAAATCATAGTCGTTGAGTCTCCAGATGAAACCTGAGGTAAAAGAATAGTTAAGAGAATGCTTTGTTGCGGTGTCTCCGTAAGATGGATGGTTAAGTTAAGATATCAGGCGACATTGTGCCAACCGTTGATCAAGTTTTAATCCTACGACAGTCGCTAAGTCTCTTGAAAGAACTACAGTTAGGGAAATTATTAAGCGATAAGGACATCACTCAGTCACTAAGTCGCGAGAAGTAAATCAGAGTTAAAATAGAATTTTTAGCGGTGCCATTATTAGCAGTTGTTAACTAATCAGAGTAAAGAGATTATGATAGATGCGAAAGTAGCCATAGTATGAGTTAATGCAGCCAATCAGATTTGATTTTGAATTTTATAAGGTTTTTTATGAAAGAACACTCATCAGAAATTGATTACCTGACAGTTTGAATGCCACGGCTAAAATCAAAAATTGATGTCACAGTATGTGAAGCTAATGGTGAAGTGATTGAATTACTAGCTAGAAGTGACAATCTACATTCAATTAACAGTTATAAGTATACTTGTATGTTGTCATTTCATTTTTACCAAGTTTCTATTTTCTTAGAGCGAAGAGTCTACATAGATTTAGTGTTTTCTGAGAAAGATTAAGATTTTCAGCAGCAAGTGACTCAAAAGGTGGTTGCCTGATTCAAAATTTAGTAAAGATTATAATTGAAAATGTTCTAGAGTTTAGAGCTACAGTTTTAAGAGAATTCACAGTTTGGTGGTGAGGGTTTTCAGTAGTTTTGTTTCAATATCAGTGAATAAGGGTTAAGAATAGAATAGAAAGGAAGTATGAGTCAAGCATAGAGTATGGCCTCCACCAGTGGGAGAAGTGAAGATGTCAAAGATGAGTCAAAGGGAAAAAGGAACTACTCAAATGAATTCCTTACTTTGCTTCCAAGTTCAAACCAGAATCGAAAGGTTAGTGTAGATGTTTTAATTGATGATATGGCTTATGTTAGGGATGCAAAAACACCAGGGTCATCAGGGTACTTACTTTTCAATTATTTCTTTAATAATAGTGATGAACCCATGCCTATCTCAAACCATTGGACCTGTGGGTTAGCCAGGTTGCTAGTTCCTGATGTCTTTGTTGATGTTGATTTCATACCAGAATTGGCTAGTAGATATGACCCTTTGATCAAAACCATTAAGAGGGATGATGGAAAGCCCTTACTCACCCTAGACTAAAATACTTTTATGAAAGCTTTTAATGTCTACTATCCTATGGCTACTGAGATAAATATGAAGAGCCTAGAAAATAGGTACACTAGAGAATCTGGCATTGCTGCTAAATTGATCAGGGATCATCATGTCCCTAAGAAAATGAAGACTTATATTGCCCCCATGCCAGGAGAAACCCCATATTGTTACAAAGACCTTAATTTCTATATTAAGTATATATCATATGCACTATGTAGAGTGCTTGGAAAGAATGCTAGGGAAGAAAGGATTACCTCAGACATTTTGATGATGGTGTTGGATATGCAGAGTCTTCATACTACTTCCAACTATGATTACATTCAGTATATCATTGATTAGATGCACCAAGGATTTATAGGTATACAAAAAAAGAAGGATCATCCAAAATCTATGCATTATTCAATCCTCATGCATTTGATTCTCTACTATAATTTCCTAGTTATGAATTGTCAGTTTCTATAGCCACAAAGGTTCCACCATAATCAGCCCAACCCTGTTCAGTTTTGGATCAAAGTCTGGAATTATACATCCAGAGAGCCAAAGTTCTGTACCTTTGAAAATTGGATAATCTATCCACTTTTTAAGTGCTTAGGGGTTGACAAGACTAGATTTCCTACTAAGGTGATTCAATTATTGAGGCCCTTCCAATACCTTGACAAATGGCCAGGAGACCATAATTGGGGGGATTTTTATTATGAAAAGAACTTTACAATGATGAGGGTTTATGGTTGCCCCCACCCTCCACACATTTTTCCATTTCATGTACCACCGAGGATCGCTGCAATGGAGTTCATCAGGCAGCTTATTCTGACAGATAAAGAGCATTTGGCATCACACAGGAAGGGGACTTTTACCCCTAGGCAATTGAAGAACTAAAACTTCATTATTGGAAAAGGAGCCTTAGATTTGGTGAATACCTAGTTGAACCATTACAGAATGAGTGTGGCCCTGCATAGACATGTTGGTACTAAGGGATTCATTCTTAGTGCAAAGAAGTTTCTCACACCAACTATCCCCTACACAAAGGTACATGAGGAGTGTATGGAGGAGAAGTTAATAAGAAACATCTTGGAAGATGAAGAGGTAGACAGGAAAGCAATTAAACTCAATGAAATTATGGACCTGGAGAGGTAGGTAAAGAGAAAGGGGATTTAGTTTGGAGGTTTCTACCCTAACATGCCTTATCTCAAAAGGCTAGATGAAATGATTGAAAACCACACTCTTTTATGTAATCAATTAGAAGAAGCACTAGTTGTACTAGAAAAGGGCCACAGAGAGAATTCAGAGTCTGAATATGATGATGATAGTGATCAGGGTTGTCCTTCTCCCAAAGCCTACCCATATTACCAAGTAGTAGCATTAAAGCTTGAAGTTGAAGGGGAAGATGTCATTGACCTAACAAAGGTCCTAGAGAAGGATGTGACAAATGAGCCTCCACCTAAGAGACAAAGAGTAGAAACAAGGGAGCCTTCTAAGAGAAAAATGACAGATAGAATTGGAGCCCTAATAACTAGAGATAGACCCTATGATCATTATTTAAGAAAATAGATCAGGGCAGGGAAGAAAATCCAAAAGGATACATAAGAAGAGGAGGAGTTACCTCTCAGATCATGCATAGATGAGAGATTGTTGCATCAAGAGGAATTCCTCAAAGATGACAGCTTCATAAAGATAAGGGAATTCAAGGATTTCCTAATATGGAATAAGAAACAAAAAATTGGACAACAATTGCAATTGGTAAGTGGTGATCCAGTCACCCAAGAGGCATTACAAACACTGTAGGATTATGATCCCGAGTCTGAGGAGATCACACCAGAGCAAGCAAGGTAACTGGTCAAAGCCAGTGGAGTATTATTTGTGGAAGGCTGAGACTTGTCTTCAACATTCATTATGGATCAAATAAGGAGACAACCTGATGTCAATATATCATCAGAGACTCAGGTTGGAGACATGATTAGAGGGTTTGATTATAAGCCTAAATCTCAGGCATTAGCAATATGGAGCCTAGCTCCTAGAGATCAGAAGCCAGCCACTCTGAATATTCAAGAGAAGATGGAGGGAAATAAAATTATATGGAAATTGAATAATATAAGGGATATGGAAATAGCCCAAGTAATGACTTATTTTGCTAAGCTTAATGAGGCAAAGACATGCCAATTATTAGACAAATTGTAGAAACTCACTAGTGACACTAGTGATATTGTTAGGGATAGGGACATAGCATTAATAACAATTAAAGAACAGAAGAAGCTAATAGATGAGCTTGCTAAACACTTTCTAGATATAATAGAGCCTACCTCTGTTGAGCCCAAAGAGGTCATGGATGTTGAGATCCAAATAGATGATATAGGGGAGATGCTTGTTGAAACAGAGCAGGGAGTTACTGAGTATAATAGTTTGATTCTAGAAGCCTTGGCTTCAATTTTGTAGCATAGAGTTGACACCATCAAAGGTAAGATTGGTGTAGTGTATGGGGCTTATGGTAGGTTGCCAGACTTACAAGTAGAAGTGGCAAGTTTTTTGACGATTTTGGATCCTTACTATTTAACTTGGTCCGGAAGAACATCTCTTTTTGAAAGATTAGCATCAGTACAACCATTGAGATCAGATTTGCCATAAATAGTAACTATGGTTGGTACAAAGATAGAGAAGATTGGGGCCACTTTGTCCTTTTTCAAAGGAAAGGCTAATCAAATTGATGCTAAGTTGAAGATGTTTGGGATAGATTATAGTAGGTTTGTACCTCCAATCAGAACTAAAGATGATCAGATCAAACCATTATTGTTATGGATATCAGAATTTGACAGTGTACTTCCCAATAAAGACATTTATGTCTCTAATTAAGGAGAATTAGATATGGGGAGGTTCAACCAACTTTTGGATGAGGCAATTAAGGCAAAAATAGACTATAATAAATTCATTACAGATATTAAAAGCATTACAGATGCTAGGTGGGAAAGGCAGAAGAATCAATTAGTGAATTTTTAGAACTTTGAGTGGCCTAAGGAAGAGGATGTGATAGCATGGGACATTATGACAAAGCCTAAGAAGAAGAAGAAGCCTATCATAGTTGATTTAGATTTTATGGATGAAGAATAAAGGACACATGACACCTAATTTATGAGCACATGAAGGTTAGTAATCTTGAAAAGATTAGTGTAAGTTAGTCTGTATTGGCGGTCACTAGATCTTGTTACAACTATTAGATACTATCTTGAATACATGCAGACAAAGGTGCCGACATTCATAAAAGGACAAAGTGCAAAATCAGATTTCATTCTTCAAATTTGTCCTCCCACCGCTTGGAGCTTTCTTGTCTTTTGTCTTTTTCTAAGTTTTAGGGTTAGGTTTCATAAACTATCCGAAGCTTGTTGCATCCATATCTTAAGGATTCCAAGATGGTTTGAACCTATAAATAGATCTTATTGTAACATTTGAAGGAAGTGATGAAATATAATTATAATCCAGACTACAGAATTTTGTCTGTGTTTTTGATCTTTAGCCTCTATATGTATGAAGCAGGAATATAAATAAAATACAGTGCAACTTCTCTTCTATATGGTTTTTGTATCTTTACTTATTGTGTATGCTCTTTTATGTTTAATCTGTGAGGCATTTTAAGCATATTGGTTACAAGGTAGCTCTCTAATTACTTACAAGTTTCTTTCAAGGGAAGAACTAAGTTTTGTGAGTAGTTTTAGAGAGTATAATAGTATTTAAGGATTTGATACAGCAGTGTTGGAGTGACAGGGTGATTTGTAAGGCATCTGACTTGAGTTTCATATAGGTTGTAAGGCAATCTATAGTATCTTTGTTTACTTTTTCTATGGATTTGCATCTTTAACTCTATAGCCCAAGGATAGGCACTAGTCTAGAATCTGTGAAGTGGTTTATCATCATCCAAACAATTTAAAATACACAAATCTTTACTTTTGCATTCAAAACATATAAGTCTAAGCAATTGTATCAAGATATACAATTCATTTTACTAATCCCTTTAAGAGAGGATTGAAATAGGTTTCCCCTCCTAAGTTTTGAGAACTAAAAAGGAAGAAGGATGAATGTCCTTAAAACACTTTGCTATTATCATTTCAATATTTTTCATGGTTAATCTCTGTATCAAGTTGTTTTCAATTTTATGTAGAGTAAGTTGTAAGGTAATACAGTAAAAGGGCAGAAAATTAGTATCCAAATTTACTAAAGACATCGATTTTATATAGGTAATACATGCCTGGGTGTTGTGGAACCTAAAAAGAAGGAGGTGATAATAGTTTCCTCAGATATTATCATAAATCCTCTTCAATTAGAGTTTTCTCTTACTTGAGTCATTATTTTTAGAAATTGGGAGTCATAGAGTCAATCAAATATTTCAAGCATTTGTTGAAGGTTCAGCAAGAAAAAACCCTAACATAGCACTTGCTTCTACTTCTGCTTCCTCTTAATTTCCTCTTGTCTCTTCTTCCTCTTTAATATGTCTTGAAGAATCTAAATCTACTCATATGAAAAGTTCTCTGGATCCCGTTTAGGAATAACAATAACTTCATCTAATGTGACATTTAAGCTCAGTGACTTCTTCTTGAGCACTGGTGAGTTGATACTCAGCTCAGGTTCTTAAATATCCTTTCCTTTGTCAGAATGAACTTCAAGTGCAGTCTTTAACTGAGTTAAAATTACCTGCAGATCAGGTATACTCCTGATTTTAGGTCCAGTAGGAGGAGATGATACAGAGTGTGGTAGATCCACCAACACTTGTATAGCCTCTTGTTCTGTAGGCTTATTTACAATTTATTCCATCTTATCTCCAATGTCTAAGAATGTTTGCACAACCTCTAAAATAGGTGGATTATTATTTGTTACCTCCTTTTCTCCTTCTTTATTTGTCTCAACCTTAGTTGCACAAATGGGCAATTGCATACCTATGTCTTTTGGCTCATTCTGATCCTCGGCATCCAAATTGCTATTATCTCGAAGTGTAGTGTCAATGGGACTATCCATTGTTAGATCTAGAATTTACCTTTGTCTGTTTTCTCTTCCAGTTCCATCTCAATCTCTGTCTAATTAGTAGCAATTTGGTGTTCCATTTCCTTCTGCTCTGAGGTGCCTTCACCTTTCTTATCTTCCTTCTTGGTCAATAGCCCAAAAGTTTCCTTCCAAATTTTGGTGCTCTATTGTACTACACCTTCAACATCATTTTTCAATATTGCATGGGCTCTTTTTCTAGGAATAAAATTCCTCTGATATTGTTCAATGAATTTGGCTATCTGTTTCTTGGTTAAATCAGGAATGACCTTAGCTAACATCCCTTCCCTTATCTGTCTGTCAGTCATCAATGCATATTGCCACTTTTGTGATAGAATATTATAAATTTATATGGGGAAAAGGACTCCTATCTCTACAGGTGTCATCTTGAATGTACCCATCATATCTAATAGTGCTTCTTGAATCTTATGCTTGTCTGCTATGCTTTGCTTCTCATACTTGATAAAATTAAATCCTACTAATCCAGCAGTACTTCTAATGTTCTTGCATACCTCATCAATATTGGTCAGTGGTCTATGTGATGTTGTAGGTATGTTGCTGGGTTCACTTGTATCTATCTTCTCCTCATCATCTTCGTCCTTCAAGATTATTTTCCTCCTCGGTCTTTTCTTAAGTTGGCTCAACACAACCTTTGTTTCAACTTGTTTTCTTTTCCCTGAACTGCTCTCTCCAACATTCTTCTTTGTATATACTTTAGTTGTCTCAGCAAGAGATGAAACAACTAATGCCCTTGTCCTAGGCCAATTAGAAAGAAGAGGGGTAGCCTTAGATTTGTCTTGGATTGGTTTAGTTTCCTTGGCAACTAATGGCTACTTTCCTTTAGCTTTAACAGTGATGTCTTCTTCAGGTTCACTCTCATCTTCTTCACTAGACATATCCTCTCCATGTCTTGTTGATAAACCCAAAGGTGCATCCTCTATTTCTTCATCACTTTCTATTCCAACCATTTTCTTTAGATTATTTACAATGTTTTTCCTTTTCCTCTCCATAATGCAAGCCTTCAAATCCATAGAGATTTTGGACTTAGCTTCCTCATAATTTCCAAAATGTCTGGCTGAACTATCAATCTCCTCTGCCATTAGAGTTGTTATAGCTATAGATGTCTCATCAACATTTAATTCATAAGGTAATGGCCTTAGCCAATATACCCTCGGCACTACTGCCTGAACATAGGTGAAATCTGTATCCACTAGGAAATAAATCTCCTCATAGTGTTTCTCAACTAGTGACTTGGGAACTCTGCTTCTCAGTCTCATCTTTTTCTTAAATTCTACAAAGTATGTTCCCATTATATTGTTTAAGTTACCACCTAACTGCTCAATAAATACATTGATCTGTTGTGTAATTGGTTGGTCTATCTTCCATACAATATCTCCAAAAGTAGGAAATGTATTATGTACATAGAAAAATATGCAAACTAGCAGAGAACCAAACTTACATATTGAGTTCTTTGCCTTTCAGATTGAAGAAAGGTTCTCAGCCAGCTATGTCAACTGAAGCTCAAAAAATTCATATGTATGGTCCTTCTTCATAATCTTCCAAGCTTGGTCAACTGCAATGCATGGGACACTGTCCAATCAGCTCGACCGATAAAACTTGTGAGCAATAACCCTAACTACAAAATCAAGCTCCAAATCCTTGATTGTTGAGATTGTCATTCCTCTTTTATTCCAGACATCTTCGCTGTATTCTTCTATATTTTCCTTACTCTGACATCTCATGGTTCTCTTCCCATTGTTAATTGGATAGCCAGTTACCCTTTGGATGATCTCCTTTGTAATCCTAACTGGTCCATTATCCAACCATATGTTCATGTCATATACACAACTAAGGACACTGTTGATCCATTCCATTTTGAAATCCATCAGGAAATCTAGGGCACAAGTTAACCCTCTCTCGGCTAAATGTTTATACTCATCTTTTAGGACTCCATCCACACACAATTTTTTGTAGGATTCCCTTAACTCATGATCTCTAATTTTGCTAACTTTTCTCATGTAACATGATCTAACATCATGAATCATAAGTACCTTAGGTGGAATCAATGATAGGGCTCCAGTTAGATCACCCTGGATGGCACTTTTAGGAACTGCCCTAAATTAGGAGGCGCATAGGTGTCACTCCTAACCAATTGTACTTTCCTCAACTCCTCCATATTCTTAGCTACTATGGAAGAACTTGCGATCATGATTTCCAAAAGTGGGGTTTCAAAGATGACGAACAAAGTACCTTGACAGATGTCAAAATTTGCACTATTCACTCAGGATTGCCGATGACACGCAGTAGAAATCTTCAAGAAATTTTTGTTGAAATCAAGTTCGTAAATGCTCAATTGCTCTGTAAAATCCTTAATCGCATGTTAAAAATGAAAATGAACAGTTCTTCCCTTACATAATTTCCAATGGTCAAAATTAGGTTAGTATTAAATGTTCTTTCTGTTGAGCAAGTGTCATACAGCTATCCTCAACCAACTCACAAAATTGGTCTATCACTCTGTCACAACCCATACTTGGTCATCATACCAGTTCAACATACACTAGAGAACTCGGTCTTAGTGCACAATAATATTGTTGCTCGACACCTATAGTGCATATTAACTTTTTTGGGTACATGTCTCAAAATATGTCTCGATGCATCTTTACATATGCAGATATGGACTTTTGCACTTTTAAATGTTAGGAACTGATGAAAGATGTGAAATATAAATACAGTTCCTCACATACCCCAATTTCTTAATTGGTGATGGTGTGATCACTTGATCCATTAGATTGGGTGACCTCAGCTGTAGTAGCTTTGTTGGTGCTCGGTTCTTCTTTCCTTATCCATGTCTAGTTCATTTGTGCTCTAATCTTCTCAACAGTAGGAGTAGGTACCCTTGTTTTTCAATCTCTCCTATTATGACCAATTTTTAGACAATTATAACAAACTAGGCTTCCATTCATCCAGCTCTTAGATTTTCCTCTGAAATGTGTCTTTATGCAGTTTTTTGGAACATGTCCATACTCATCACAGTAATGAAAACTATGCCATGTGTTGTAATCCCAATTATAAGTGTTGCCTTTTCTATGTGCTTTTGCTTGTGTCTTTAATGTCCATTTTTGTTTAGCATTAGATCTGCAATCTTGTGCTCTATGTCCAAATTTCTAATAGTTGTAACAATACCCATTGAATCTAGGTGTGGGAGGTGTATTTCTTGACTTTGTCCAACATTCATGTGCCTAATATCCATAATGCTTACAGTTAAAGCAATAACAATTGGACTTAGGTTTAGGATTGGACTTACCATTCATGCTTTGGAAAATGTTTTCTATGTGTCCTCATTTTCCACAGTGGTAGCATACAAGCTTGTTGTTCTTTGACTTTGCATTCCTCTTTTCACCAGTCTTAGATGATTCTCCTTTTTCATAAGATGTTTGTTGTTCGGTATGACCTAGTCCAGAAGAGTCCTTAGATATTCTTGATGCTTCCATCAGATTTTCAAAATAATTCAAAGCTTCATTTGGTTTGTTCAATCTCTCATTAAGTTCTTTCTTAGATCTCAATTCATCTTTCAATTGACTGTTCTTAGATCTCAGATTCACAATTTCCATGTCTTTCCTACTGATCTCCTAATTTGTAAGTAGCAGTTGATTCTCCATGTCAACCTGATTGTTTGTCATCATTTGTACATCATGTGTCCTTTCATCAAGTCTTATAGTCATCATTCATTTTTCTTCTTTAGCCATAGCTTTTTCATCTTCAGCTCTCTTCTTCTGTTCCACTACTTCACATAGTCTTACTGTTTGCATTTCTTGCTCTCTTTTTAGGTTTCTGACTTCTTCACGCAATGTATTGTTCCTTTCTAGTAGATCTGAAATTGCTGCATCACTCTCAGTAGAATTTCCATTCTGAAATAGATTTGCAGTGTCTTCTTCCTGATAATGAGTGTCATTCACTTGTTTGGCCAAATCTTTCCTTGTTAGCAGGGACTTCTTCAATTCCTGTCTTGCTGTCTCAAGCTGATGTAATGCTAGATGAATATAAATCTTTTGATTCTCAATGACTTTACCCAATTTGTAAATCTCCATCTCAAGATATGAATTCTCAAGCTGATTAAAACCTTTTATAGGAGAATTGTTCTCTGATACCAATTGTTGGAAATACAAGATGGGAAAGCAAGATACTGAGAGGGGGGGTGAATCAGATCTTTAAACTTTTGCCTCTTAAAACAAACTGATCCACATTCATGCATAAATATGATCGATCTAACAACTAGTAGCATCCATAACATAAAATAAATAACTCAAGACTCAGAATTTTGGTAACCCAATAAGGTAAAAATGGGGTGGGGATGACACCCACAAAAATCTTCACTACTACAACAATAAAGTGTGCATGTTAGGGCTACAAAGTTTGATAACAATTTGTAATCTACCTGATTAAAGGTCTGCTCGGTTAAGAGCTATAGATCATTACAATCTACCTTGTAAAAGGATTTAAAGTTACAACAAAGTAAGCACTCGACTAAGAGATTTAGAAAGGTCTGCTAGAACCACTCTGTTAAGAGATTTCACCTGATACACTTGTTAGAATTTCTCAAGGTTTGATCCTTTGATATGCACTCAGATGCTGATAACAGATCTCCTCTTTTCAATACCTTCTCTGATCTAATAATCTGATATGACTTTACTCTTCCGCTCACTGCTCTATTCCTCTTCTAGATCTATGCTTCTTAACTCAGAATAACCCTTCACATATATCTCTTGTATGCACACACACCTTCTCTGCAAAGTTAGGGTAAGAAGTAATCTTATATACCTTATGGATCTGGCATTGAGATCTAGATCAACAATCAAGATCAAATACTTATGCCGCTTGGGCATTCCAATTTTATGATTGGATCTATGCCACGTATTGGATCAAATGATTTAATGTGTAATTAACTCTATTGAAAACATTAAATACCCAAATATGTCAGCCCAAAATAGTTTACCTTAAATTTTGTGCCATAACAGACATGTATGACAAAATTGTCTTGCTTGACATATAAAGACTCTGGCACTCGGCATGAACTGATCAACTTTACTCAGCTTCTGTGTAACTTAGAAACTACTATCTGCCTGACAATTACTATTGCTCGGCCTATAATGGATGGCTCAGTCACAGTGATGACCGACTAACCTGCCTAGATAAATGACTAAGTGTGAGACACTAATGATCAACAAAACTTAAAGATCAACAGTTCCTTCGCTTGCAGAACCACATTCTTTGATTTGTGATAATCTATATCATGTTCCCTAGGGTGCCTCACCTTTATAATAATGATTAACAAAAATAAACCATGATCCTGATTATGTAATTATATATATATATATATAATGTTAAAATGATATAAACTTACAAATTCAATAAATTTAAAGACATATAATGAACAACTTACCAACAGACCATAATCATGCCCCCCTTCAATGTGACCATGTTGCCTACAATGTTTCTCAGTTGTTGTGATTAAAAATTTTCTCATCTTTAAGCCCTTGCAATTATTGCAAGGACAATAACATTTCCCATCATCCTTTCTTTTCAATCTAGCCCACAATCTAGCAATTGTCTCTAAACCTTAAGGTGATGCTAGCAAACACAAAAATTATGAAGACAAAAATAGGGGATGGTTGAATTTAAGTGTATGTCAAAATAGAGACGAAAATCATGGAGTGTCACAATTTGATGAACGTTGGGCATGAATTAAAATAAAAAATAAAATTTTTACAAGTACCTGATGATACAGTTAATTATTGGACTTTCATCGGATTTTGCAGTCAAATGAGTTAGTGTAGAAATTCAAAGCATAGTTATTAGAACTGGATAGATTCAAGTATGTTTTCAGCCTAAGATATAATTTATAATACATATATTCCTATCCTGAGTGGACAATTAATAGATTATGCTAAGATTGGTTCCCTATATTTTTGGGAAGGATGAGTTTTAAGTTTCCTTGATTAGGGAGGAGACAAGAGAGGGTTTTTGTCTATAAAAGGAGTAGGGAATGCAGAGTTTTATATTGAATAAAAAAAGTTTATTGTGAGTTTATTAGGGGAGAAGTATGGTAGGACAAGTTCACTTTGGTATATATTATAACTACGGGAGATCACTGCTGATAATGAGGTGAGAATGTTGTTCAAGCTCCAAGTTGAATTCCTATTGTCTATGATCAAGCAAGTCATTGGACTAATTTGATCCAGTCACTACCACAATGGAGTCTTATTGGAAATATTCTTTACCACAATGGTTGAAGCCTTTGGAGCATGTTACAAGGCTTCAAGGATGGTGGATAGATTGTTGTGTGATGAGTATAAACATGTTGTTTCAGTGGCTATGATGCAAACGTAAGTATACTGTAAAAAGGTTTTATTGCTGGAGTTGTTTATGAGAAAGCTATGGCCAAGAAGAATAAATTTTCTCAAGCTCTCACTCTATTTCATGAAGGTGTGGTCAATATGGATATTGCACCGTTTGCCAAATTTGTGGTAAACAATGGTGATATTTTCTCTGTCTCTCAACTTGAGAGGATAAATGTACTAGCTAATGGTTACCTTACCATAGCCAAATGGATGTACTTGCCTCAACCATCAATTGATACTATTTTTTCAAATTTGGATGTTGGACAACCAAAATAAACCTCATACATAGAGGAAGGGAATATGATCCAGGTCGTGAGTCTCCTTATGGAAGCTATTGATGAGGATTATTCATCAATCTAGTAAGGGGGATTGGTCATCTTGTAAGGGAGTTTGTTCATCTTGTAAGAGATCTTGGTTAGCTTGTAAGGGAGCTACCCCTTTGGTAGTTATATGTATAAATAAAAAAATAATTACCCAAATGCTCATCAACAATGGATAATCTTCCTTCTAAAACCCCTTTGAATGCAATGAAAATAATAAAAATAGTCCTGCTCTATGTGCAGAAGATAATGTCAATGAAAATAATAAAAATAGTCCTGCTCCATGTACAGAAGATAATGTATAGCACAAGATTCATCTTATATTGCATAAGGAAACAAGTTACATATGAAAATGAGTAAATGGCACCTATAAAGTTTCAAGTTACAAATATAATGTTGTAGACCTGTGATTGAAATCTGTATGTGGCTCATAAAACTGTAAATGGATTGAATTTTCAGATCCTTCCCCTTTGTTTCTAGTTTCCTTCCACTTCAAAATTTGGAAAATCAAAATAGTTTTCTCGTTGCTTAGCCATTTCCCGGGAAATTTGTTTTCAAATTTTAGATTGTCAACAATTTTCCTTCTACTTCTTACATGCTTTTGGATATTATTGGATAAAAAATAGCTCTAAATATTGTATTCCTCTATTAAATTTAAAAATTCCTAGTATCCCTATTATATTCCCAATATATTACATCATATTTTTGGGATATAATTATTGTCAATTAGGATTGCGCCTATAGCAAGATGTGGAATCTAGCTATCCTGTTGAAACATGGAAACACTCAGAGATTTTGGGTATCCTATGGTAAGAGTGAATATTTGAGATTATAAGGTCACTTCCTTAATGGTACTCACCTAAACTCAACTTGACCGAGGAAAGGGATAGAAATAATTGCTTGTGAAATTGAAAGGCTAAAACAAACGGGTGATGCACCATATGAAAAAGGTAACTTCAGATGATAAAATTTACCAACATACTCTAAAGATACCAAAACACTAACAACCTCAATTAGATATGTTATGCAAAAATGTTTTTTATAACAAATCTCATTACTATCTTGCCTTGAAAGGAAAACAAGATTGTTTTCTCAATTTTCAACACAACAATGGGGACACAATCATAGTTGTGCATAAATAGATATCAAATCTTGCATTTAAAAATAAAAGAGTTTGATAAAATGAAGGTTAAAATACAACACTTGATTAAATATCCGCAATACTGCTCAACACACAAATAACTGAAAATGAATTTGTCTCTATAAAAAATGATTATGAAAAACCTACTACAATGTGCTCAATACAATATGCCAAAATTTGCAATGTGCAAAAAATTGGCCAAAAGAGAGAACCCTCAATAATGAAGTCAAAAATGAATATATAGACCCAAAATGAAAAACGGTTGGATAGATGAGAAAAATCAAGAGAAAAAGGGGTCAAACTGCTAGAAACATGCAGTTGACCACCTTAAAACTTCTCCAAACTCAAACTGCATGCCTGTGGCTCTCCAAACTAAAGTACAACTTCTCAAAATTGCCTCAAATCTCTCCCCAAATCATGCAAACTCAAAGGGGCCAGATGTAAGGACAAACACCCCAAAATCAGTAACATAAATGCAAGTATTATACACCTAACTGTAAGAAAATGGTAGGAGTAGGAGCATCAGGAATCAGTTTCTCGAGGAGAGATCAGGGTACCGACCAGGCATAGAAGCGATGTAATACTCAGGTGGGTGGTGATAGATTCACACTCAAGGAATGATGGAGTTAGGAGGTGGAGAGGGTTTTCCTAATCCAAGACCTAAGAAACAAGGTTTTCAACAAGGAAACGCCCAAACCCTATCCAACTCCTTTCTGGGTGTTCCGATTGGGTTTGTGGGTCGATGAATCCATGCAGAATAGACCCCAATGGGTTTTTTAGAAAGGAGCATGGGTAGAAAAATCTTGGAAGGAGGAAAGCTGGAAGCACCAACCAACCCAGTTACCCTCAACATGGAGATCCCACAAGCCACCTGGGAAACATTTCAAATCTCACAAGCCATCTAGGGAACATTTCAATAACCACAGCCACAAGAGGATTAACCAGAGGCACATGAGGATCTAGGATAAGAAAGTTAGGTTTGATATCTATGGCTCCATTTCCCCCTCATGTCTTCAAGAATTGGCAGAAATTTCTATCCCTCCTAAAGACAAACCAGATTCTACGGTCATAAATCTTGATGTGGAAGCTCCCTTCAATCTGCTCACCCCGTCCATGTTACAGGTCACTCTAGAAACCCCAACAAGAATCCTAGGTCAGGGGCGTAGGGATGAGCACAGAGTCCTCATCACGGAACCAATGACATCAAACATAGTTATCAATCTACAGGCTCAGGTGATTATTGGTAAGTTTTGGAACCATACTCCTTCAAATTTGGAAATTTCATATTGGGCTTCTAGGCATTGGTTTGGGGTCAATACAACTTTTATGGTAGATAAAGGGCTAGGGTTTTTTGTAGAAATCTTTAAAGATAAGGCCAGTAGAGATAAGATCCATCATTTTAAGGGTTGGTTCTTTAAAGGGTGGGGTATTAATACACAAATCTGGTATCCTAATTTCCAACCTAGCAATTGCCAGATCAAATTTTTCCCATTTTGGATATCCTTCCCGACCCTTCCATTGGAGTTTTTCCAACCTGATATCTTGGAAATTATGGCTAACAATATTGGTATCTTCTTGAGACATGATTGGGTGGCTTTAGATGATTGTAAATCTACTTTGAGGATTTCCCTTCTGAGAGATATTAATTCCATCTGGCCAAAATCCATCTTTTTGGAATCAAAGTTTGGCTCCCTGCAACAGATAGCTTCTCTTGATGACCCCTCCCTTGTGGTATCAAGAAGCTCATCTCTCAGCCACCTTGAAATTAAATGCCAGAAGGGTGCAAAAAGAGTCTATAAGGATATGTGCTCCTCTCCATCAGCTTGTTGTGCCCCACCGATTGACCATGTTATTCCCCCTACCGTATCTTTCCATTTTCTCTAGGAACATCAACCGGGGGTTCCCACCTCTTGTAGGGATCTAGGGTATTTTATTTATTCTTGGTAGACTTCTTCAACACATGCTCTTTTCATAGTGGTTCAAGTTGCACAACATAGCCCTATTCAGTCATTAGAAGCTAATCTACATGGTTGTATTCCCTTTGTGTCTGCCTAGGATGGTCCTAGGTTAGGGGATATCGTGACTATAGGGGGCAGCAGAAACCTTAGCAGATCATCACAATCCAATGGGTCTCAATCGAAGCCCATTCCTAATCAAAATTATTCAGGTAGGAAGATTTCAGTGCAGTATACTCAATCGTTTGATCCTACTTTCTTTCCCTCTAAGGATGTGTTGTTAAATTTTGGAGTTCTTCTTTTACCCTGCCCAGAGATAGATGGCATGTTGCATATGTCACCTCCATGTAAATCTTCATGGCCTAAGAAAAATTCAAAGATAGAAGGTCTTGCATTAGACTATGAACCTGATTGGCCATCGGAGGATGAATTGGGGCAAACAGGACCAACTCTTCCTTCCACCATCTCAGTCTGGAAAAATCTCCAACATAGTTTCCTTATGGAGTTAGATTCAAATACTTCAGCTTTTACCATGCCTTTTGATCATAATGGTAGCCTACCATCCCCCTCAATGACTAATAAGGAAAACCTGAGTCCTTGGGAGTTGGGATTAGGGAATGTTGTTGTAGGGATTTCAGAGGCAAATGTTGACAGGGCAGTGGAATTGATGTTATTGGGAGTAACAGATGTTAATGAGGTCTTCACCAACAAGGATATGGGTCCTAATTCTCCAATCTCTTGTATGGCCCCTTTGGAGGTCCCCAATGAGGTAGTCTCTCCTCGTACCTGCAACATTGTTCAGATTGAGGCAAATAGTGATAAAATTAGAATCCTTTCTTCAAACAAGAAATCTAGAGGCCGCTCTGCTAGAGGGAAGAAGACGAAGGATGAAATCGCTATAGAAGTCCAATCCACGCTACCTTTCCAGTCTCTCAGTAGGAAATCTAAAGATGAGGTTGTTGTCTCAATAGAAAAACAAATGCAAATAGGTAGGAGAGTTACAGGCTGTCTGAGACAGATATGAGAATCCTATCTTGGAATGTTAGGGGCATTAATGCCCCTAAAAAGGCCTGGCTTGTCAAGGATCAATTCTTGATAAGCAGGGAAGATGTTGTCATGCTTCAAGAAATGAAATTGTCACATGAGAAGGGGGTAAAAAATTTCAATACATGGAAGGGATGGTCTTTCCTCCATGTTCCTTTGACAGACACATTAGGGGGCTTGGCATTTCTCTGGAAACCTCAAAAATGCAAGATAACTCTCATTCTCTCCTCCCCTAACTGGGCCTTGGTTAAAATATTAGTATTTGTACTTTCTTTTTCATTGTTCAATATATATGGCCCGACCCCAGTAGTGGACAAATAGAGGTTGTGGGATGAACTGTCAAGTAAAATCTCTCAACTTGGTGCTTCCAAAATTATCTTGGGGGGAGATTTTAATGCTACATTGGGTGATATGGATAAAATTGGGGGAGCAACTCCCTCATACAAGGTTACCCAGGACTTTAAGAATTTTGTGGAGGGTAATGCTTTATTTGATTGCTGCCATACTAATGGATAGATTATGTGGTCTAATCAGAGAAGGGTACTCACTTTGTGGGAGTACATCTAGATAGATTCCTTCTAAATTCACAATGGCTATTGTCTAACGATAGTTTCCAATCTAATATCTCATCCATTACAGGTTCGGACCATTTCACAGTATCACTAGAAATTGAATTGGGTAGCAAACCTTTCAAACCAAGATCTTACTTTAAATTTTAAAGGATGTGGTTTAGGGATCCCTAGTTCTTTTAGCTACTCTAGAATTGGTGGTCTCAATGCCCGATGGTTAAAGGTTACAAAATGTTTCAACTAGCAAACAAACTGACATTCATTAAGGCAAAAATTAAGGAGTGGAATCAACTTAGCTTCGAAAATATTTTTGCAGAAAAATAGTCTCCAAAGTCAATTGGATGGGTGGAATGAACACATTATTCACAATGGATTGATGCAACAGGTATATGATACTAAAAAATTCATCCAAGAAAGACTTGAATAAATTATTTTTAGAGAGGAGACCTACTGGAGACAATAGTCGAGGGAGTTATGGTTGTCTGAAGGGGACCAGAATACAACCTTCTTTCATGCTTCGGAAAAAATTAAGAGGCATAAAAATGCCATTTTCCAAATCAAGGATGTGAATGGTAATACATTAAAGAATGAAAAGGATATTCAGGGGGAGGCTGCCCATTTCTTCAATTGCCTCCTTAGCTGTCGATGACCTTAGATCCACCTATTGAGCCCGACCTCCACTTCATTCCAGAATTGATATCCGAAGTAGATAAAAAATTTCTGATGCACCCCTTCACATTAGATGAGGTGAAGTCATCGGTGTTTGGTATGAAGGAAGATAAGGGCCCAGGACCGGATGGCCTTACCCCTCTCTTTTTTCAGAAATGCTGGAAATTTATGAAATATGACATCCTGGAGGCAGTGGAGGAATCTAGGCGGCACTCATGCATATTTAAACCTTTCAATAACACCTTTCTAACATTAATTCCCAAAGGCGCTCATGAGGATTCTTTCTCAGATTTTAGGCCAATCTCACTGTGTAATACCATTTACAAAATTATTACCAAATCAATTTCAGCCCGCTTGGGTAAAATTATACCCAAGGTCATCTCAGAACAACAGGGTGGTTTTGTTCCAGGGAAGGACATGGTGGAAGGGTCCCTCATAGCACATGAAATTCTACATTCTATCAAGGTTCAAAGCCTCAAAGCTATGATCCTTAAACTAGATATGATGAAGGCGTATGATAGGGTTAGCTGGGATTATCTCAAAATAGTGATGCTCAAAATGGGGTTTCACAAGAAATGGGTTAAATGGATCATGGCTTGTGTTACATGAGCTAAATTTTTTGTTCTTATCAATGGGTCTCCATGTGGTTTTTTTTCATCTTCCCAAGGGATTCATCAAGGGGACTCACTCTCCCCTTTTCTCTTCATCATCATGGTTGAAGGGTTGAGAAAACTAATCTCCTTCAAACAGCTTCAGGGTTCATTGATGAGCATTTCGCTCCACCACTCGCAGCTCTCTATTACACATACATTATTTGCTGATGATTCACTTTTATATGCAGACGAATCTATTCAAGAGGCCATAGTTATCAGAGATACCCTTTGGGAATATTGTGATCTCTCAGGCCAGAAGCTCAACATCAAGAAGTAAGATTTTATTCTTCAATCTACCTAAGATAATTCAGGGAGATATCACAAAGTTGCTGGGCTTTGAGGTTGCCCTTATCCCAAACAAGTATCTAGGAATTCCCCTTTTCCAAGGTACGTGCAAGGCCTCTTTTTGGGAACAAATATTCCATTCCATATCAGAGAGGATCGCTTCTTGGAAGGCCAGATGGCTTTCTCTTTCAGGGAGAATTTTTCTTCTCAGATTAGTCCTCTAATCTATACCAAATTACATCATGTCTGTTTTGTTGGCTCCTAGGGCAGTTATAGACAAAATCAGAAGAAGCCTCAAGGACTTCATTTGGAAAGGTAATTTAGACAGGGTCTCAAAAATTCCTCTAGTTTCATGAGATAAGATCACACTTCCGAAGGATGATGGAGGGGTGGGATTACATAACATTCATGAGAGGAACATTAGCCTCAGTGCTAAACTTTCCTAGAAATACTATGAAAACCCAAACTCCCTGTGGGCCAGGATCATGCGCTTGAAATATTTGGATGGGGAGAACCTGACTCGCATTTTTAGTATTATGAATCCTCCTCTAGGATCGGCTATGTGGGATTTTGTTATGAAATGTAGAAGGATCATTCTGCCACATCTATATTGGATCATCAACTCTGGGGAGGAAATTTTTTTTTGGGATGACTCTTGGAATGGTTTTCCCCCCATTGCTTCTGTTACAGGCATAATTCCTTCTACCAGGACCCTCCTTCAGCAGCAATGTGGGATGAAGGTTAGTGATTATTTTGTGCAATCCCTGACTTCTCATGGTGTGGAGATTGCGTGGAAAGAATTCTCTCAATTTGATAATCCTCAGGATCAAAGAGACTTACTTTTAGCTATTCCATGTCAGCATACTTTGCATATCAACATAAAGACTGATAGACTCATTTGGTCTCTCACCCCTACAGGAAGATACTCTGTTAAATTGGGATACAAATCCCTTATTGGCTCTTCTCCACATCCACATGAAAACCTCTTCAAATTCTGTTGGCATCTGGCTGTCCTCCCAAAGGTAGGATCTTTCCTTTGGTTGGCCACCCTTAAGAGAAATCTTACCAGTGATCGGCTATGTAGGCTGGGTATATCAGATTCTTTTAAATGTGTTCTATGCGATGATAAACAAGAAAATGTAGATCACCTCTTCGCATTTTGCATCTTTGCTCAAGACATTTGGTACTGGATTCTTGGTAGATTGGGCTGGCAAGGCCCATTACCAACAAACCTTGTTGGAATTCTTGAACAATGGCCTCTTTTACATAAAGAATCTTTCTTCGCTCACATTTGGAGAATTGCTCCTGCAACTATTACATGGTCAAAATGGTGGGAAAGGAATAAACAGATATTTAGAAAGGAAAAATGCTCGGTGGATAAAGTGTGTATCACAGTTGAAAAATTGATGGCTGAGATGGTTAACTCATATTCACTCCGCTCCAAGTCTCTCTCCTCCACGTTTTCCTCACATGATTCAAGGATTATGAATTCTTGGCCCGCCATTGTCATCTCGTTCAGAGGTGTTCTTATTGGGAAACAATGTAAAGATGATCTTCGGAGGGATGTTAAGTGGGAGCTCCCTGATCCCCCCTTCGTGAAACTTAACTTTGATGGGGCCTCAAAGGGAAACCCAAGAGCTTCTGGGGTTGGTTTTGTCTTACGTGACTCAAATTTAAAAGTGTTAAAAGCAACATGCGCAAAAATTCCTAATGGTTCAAACAACATAGTGGAAGCCCAGGCTCTTTTTATGGGCATATCTCTAGCTGTAACACTTGGTGTTCAATACCTTCACATCGAGGGCAACTCCCAAATCATCACCTAGGCTCCCTCCATCTAATGCTCTCCCAGCTAGGAAATTCATTATATTCTCTAGGATGCGAGGAACCTGCTCACACAGTTTTCAGAATTCAAAATCTCACATTGCTATAGGGAGGCTAATGGTTTGGCAGATTGACTTGCTAATAAAGGGGTCAATTTGGTTAGTGGCTCTTTTTTGTGGGAGAATGATGCACATATGAGATCCCTTAATTCTGAATTGGGACATAAGAAGGTGGTAAAATAAGTCACTTTGGAGGATAATTTTTCTCCTACTTAATTTGGCAAGGAATCCACGTGCTCTCTTGTCTTATCAGCAGTTACTCTCACCTCACATGACTTCACATCATGACTTAATTTCACACTTGTTGTTAGGATTTCCTCCCGATTTGGCACATTGGGAATGAACACATCCTTTTTGCACATTAATGGATTTGGGTTTTTGACGTCACCCTACAGCATGTGTTAGTACATTTTTATGATTTTTTTTCACATGGCTGTGTACTTTGCCGGCACTGTGTATTTACTCCTCTGTTGAGGTGTTTCTTTGGGTTGCGGTTACTCAGCTACTAAGATGTCATAGACTATGGGATGCATCACCACTCATGGGAATGGGTGGCAGTTCATTCATTATTCTCCTGACTTCCCTTATTTAACACAATTTCATTTTGAATGTCACTCAGTTCTATGTTGCTATGGACTATAGGGCCTTTAACTTGCACATTCGGCTCAACATGCATGACTAGGAGTGCCCAATTCCCGATGACTATATGTCACGCCATATGCAAGTCATCTTCAACTCATTAGCAGACGCCATTATTGATGTTGTTCGATGGGTTATTAGAGAAAATGTCCTGTTTCCGTCTTCCACTAGAAGCATCTTTCATTTGTAGGTGTTATGAATCTATCTTTCAAATTTCTATGATATGTCACAGGATTATATTCCCTTCATGGAGATGGTTGTGAAAGTGGTTAAACATGATTTTGTGTCGGCAGAGGATATTCACAGAGCAATTGTGGGGTATGGTCTCCAGGATTCGCAAGCTTGGGTCGGTGACCTCTTCCCACCGAACATGATGGATAAAGACACAACTTATGTCAAGTTGTACAACACTTTCAAGCTTGGCATGATAGACAGGGATTCTGCTTCCTTCAAGGAGAGCACGGCGAACCTGGTCAAATTTATCCCAGCATCTACACTGGCAGCCACATACACCCTTTTTGATAGCATGGCTTCTATTATGGATTTCTCCCAAGATGAAGCAGTGGACGCTCCTCCCCCACCACATGTCAATGCGCCTGCAGACTCCCATTCGGCCACTCCAGACTCTGTGTCATCTCGACACATTTGCAGGTGTCCTTGCCACTGCCATGGCTTGTTTAAGCCTAGGGGTTGATATGCTGCTTAGTCACTTTTTAGTTTTTGGGGGTACTTTTTGGGTTTCTTTCGGTTGGGTTCTCGGGTGATAATCCGAATAGGGCCATTTCTATCTGCATATAGATATCCCTTTCACTAGTTTTTTGCATTCTGGGGGGTACATATCTACGATAGTAGTGCAATCGATATGCATAGCGGGTTTTTAATGGGTAGTTTTGGTTTGAAATATGGGGTTTTCACCTCGTTGCTTCTCCCATGTTTGTAAGGTGATGGATTTTTTGCCTAATTCTCATATCTTTTCTGTTTATGTTGGAAAAGATGGGAGGTTTTCTTTCTAGTTCTTTCCTCCGAGAGCCTTTCCGAAGTAGTTTATTATTAATAAAATTATAATGGACTTGTCCATTTTTGCCAAAAAAAACAAAACATGCACCTAAATGCTCAAAAAGGTCTCTCAACTGATGTAGAATTGATAAAGAACTTGAAGAGACCTCAAACTATATCAAAATACCCCCAAAACTGCCCAATAAGAGCTTAGAAAAAGAAAACCCCTCCTCTAGTATAACTACATATGTGGAAAGGTGTAAATGACTCCATCCATTGAAAATGAATTCTAGGTTCTAAAATAGCCCCCTCCATGCAAAAGATCTCCACTCAAATAGCATATTATTATTTTTGTTATTGCATCTCTTTTTATTTTTAATTTTTTTAAAATATTTATTAAATAGTTAACATGCACTATTTAATAAATATTAAACATGATATATTGATGCAACAATATAAAACAATAATACAGATTACATTTATATCTATTAAGGAAATAAATAATATTTACTCAATACATATAATATAAAATATATATCATTATATCACTTAAGCATTAGGCATAAAGCCTTTTATAATAACCCTAGGTTTACCTTAATAACCACTTGGAGGACCACGGTGAAGTTAGGTTAAACAACAAACCCTAGAAACACTCGACCCAAAATTTGGCTTTCATTTTTTACCTATTTTTCCACTTCCTTAACTCCATGACTTGGTTCTTTTGCACAGGTTTGTTCCCATTTTGCTTATGAGTTCTATGTTTATGCATTCCTTCTGGTCTTCATTTCTACAAAAGATACTTCATGTGTATTTTCTTTGTGCTCAATATATTTGTCTCTCAAGTGGGTTTCTATCTTTAATGCAACTATGACTTTTACATATTTCTGTGCTTGATGCTCATGTTACGACCATTCATATTCTTCTTTTCATACATTGCTCAACATTTCTCCATATCCGTTGACGCTTTGCACTAGTATAAAATGAGGGATTTATTGACATGAATATATGTATCTCTTTCCATGTTCAAGATCGGTATTTGTCTTTTGACTATAATACGTTGCATCCTCTCATTTCTCTTGCATTCAGGAACCCTGAACTTTAAAAGCTTTGTTTCACTGTTTTCATTAATTCTTGACCTACAAGTTCCATGAGGATCTTACTATTAGGATTTTCATGAAATAAGTAGACATTGTAACCCTTTTGAGATCATGTGGACTCTTGTATGCCATGGTTGTATTTGACTTTCTTACAGGTAAATGGAGTGTTTCACGGTTCTTTGCATTTTTGTGTACAAAACCCTAAAGGGTTTCGAAACATATTTTCTCTGCTCCCCTGATTTTCTCTTTACATGTCGTTTTGGGCTCCTCAATGTCATTAGATCTTCTTTTAATGTAATAACCTTAGGGCCCGTTTGGTGCATGGCATTAACTTATCCAGAATAGGCCTATTCCAGAATAAGGGCCTATTCTCGAATTAATTAATTCTAAAAATGAAAGCTGGAATAAGCTATTCTCTGTTTGGATCCCATATTGTAAAATTGGAATAAGGATTATTTTTTTATTTTTTTAATTAATTTGAATATGTATTTTTAACTTGTGTACAT
>MU225563.1:83788-152183 GCA_018584345.1 Thuja plicata
AAGAATAATTCCAGCTTTTTTTTAGAATTAACTAATGCAAGCATAAGCCCCAAAATGGGGATTAGTTTTTTAATTCTAGAATTCAAAAAATGCACCAAACAAAGAATTATTTAATTCGTGCATTATTGGCTGCCTATTCCAGGTTAATTCCAAGTGCCAAACGGGCCCTTATGGTATAATGATATTCCTATATGTGAGACATTCATGTTATAAACCATGGTTGTAAGTCTCATATTCGTGCTTGAAATATTACAATTGTTACCAAGCACATTTTACTGCTGATGATTATAATATCATTAAATATCCTTGACATATTTACTATTCTATTCTATTGTATTTTGCCTTTGCAAAAAGAATTTGTTTTTTGTTCCTTAAAATTTCAAGAGAACATTTAGACACAACATTTGACTCAACATTATATTGAAACATCTGCTCTTAATGCACTTGGTTTGTACATTTCCTTTGGTTTATCACTATGAAAGACTGTAGATTACAACACTTTGCATGTACCTTACATCGCACTTGCACAACACACACGATCAACACAATTTGCATTCAATTTCAACTTTTAAATAATGAACTATTAAGTCTATCGCCTTAATCAAACCCTAAAATTAAATTACAAAGCATCACATTCAAATCTAATGAGCCAAATAACAAAATTAAATACATAAAACATATTTCCAAGACCATGTCAGCCTATACACTAATTTACATATGAAATTGAGCCAAAGAGTCAAACATGTTTTGACCATACTCAAACTTCCTCAAGAATATTCTCCACAAGATAACATCAATCAATGTGATGCCAGATCACCGCCTCCAATCATGAATACATTTCACTAGAACATAACTTGTTCATCGTTAATCACCGCCACATCGATGCCGATCACCAATACAAGATCTTCTATTGGTAGCTCAAGAACATAAACACTTAACCTTTGAATAATATAATTTATGTTCACCAATCACTTAACCTTCTCATGGATCACTCAAAGTAGTTTTGATTGCAATAGTAGCATCTAAACATTGTTGATCACCATATCCTATGACCACGCTGCAAGATAAATAAGAGATTTGACATGACATTCAAATCATCTATCACCTGTCATCAATTGTTCTAGCAGTTGTGCTGTTATACTCCATTTAATTACAACTCTCATATAAACTTACTTCATCAGTAGTGGTCATGCATTTGACATCCAGAGACATACCTAGGTCTCCCCTAAAGATAACAACCACTGAAACTCACTGAAACTTATCATTCATCACAAATATGTTTGACAACATACTGTTGGAATTAATGGGAAGTGTGTACTGAGTGGGGAGGGGTGAATCAGTACCTATAATTTTTTTCTATATTTTAACCTTTATCCTTTAGTTAATCAATTTCATGTCCAACCATCTGTTCTATACTATCTTGAAGTAAGATATATCAATTCATAAACTTAATCAAATATGTGAACATTCATTGAAGCATTCATGAAAGTAATTGACACATAACACAAGATATGATTACGTAGAAAACTCCTGTTAGGAAGTAAAAACTGTGGTGGGGACAACACCCAAAAGTTCTTCACTATCTACAGATTGGAAGGGGCCGGTTAAGGCTTACAATTTGATCACTTCTGATGATCTACTTGATTAAGAGTATCTATGGAGACCTGTTAAATTCTACTCGGTTAAGAGCTTTTGCAACACTATTGAGTGTGTACTCGGTTAAGATATTTATAGTTGGACTGTTAAATCCACCTTCTTTGAAATGATTTTTACACTTTGCTTCACTTGTTAGAATGTGAGAAAATTACAATTTGACCTGGTGTATGCAATCTCCTATTGTTGATTACAGATCCATTATAGATTAAAAGTATAAGTATATCACCTAAAGTGATTGAATAATACCTTTGCTACTTGGTAGCCTCTGTTCTTGGTTCTTGCTAACCAAATTCACCTTTTGTTGTTCTGGTTCATGAAACTTTCAATCTATTTCATAGATGTGCTCATGGGCTACATTCATCATCACACACATGTATAATGAATGATTACAACATCTATTTATAAGATAGATTGACCTAATCAAGTTTCACATATAACAATACTAACTCTAAGATCACAGGTTTACAACTTGACCTTGATCTCCTAGTTTATGTGTCTTAAATCAGTTAGAATGATTAAAGCACTTACATTCATGTTTCTTGTCCCTAAAGAAATGGTTTTAAAAATAAATCAAGATTCTATAAATAAAATAAAAGTGTTTTATCTGACGTGAAAGTCAGATCCACTTTTTGCGGGTTGCAACTGACTTTCAGTTTCTGTCGGTCGGTTATGCTTTGAAGTCAGTTAAACTGATCCTTGGTGTTCCTGCTTGAACTTTCCTTTCGGTTTCCTCTTTAAATATTCTCTTGGGTTGCACTATAACCTGCTTGTCGGGTTCCACTTTTGGGTTCCTCTTTATCTTTCTGACTTTGCAATTTCGATTTACACACAAAATTGTGTCATCGGTTTTCTTTGTACTTAGTAGTTTTTGGTGATCTCTTATATCTGCATTTTTGGTTTTCTCTTTGTCCTATCTTTCGGTGTATGCTTACCGAAAGTGTTGTTTGCATACTAATGGAAAAATAGTTTCATCAATCTCCCGCTTTGACATTAGTATAAAAACTGATATGTGCAAAATACTAACAAAATGTTAAGTATGTACAACATATATAATCCTTAGTCAGTTTATGACTCCCCCTATGTATATGCTGGTATATCATTATTTTCCCCTTTTTTAGTACTGTATAGTTGCCTATCTATACATATCATTATTTTCCCCCTCTTTTGATATTAAGGGCAACGATGTATACATTATAGTTTATCAAAAATGTGAGATTGTGAAGACTTCATGTCTTCTAGCATCTTCTCCCATTGGTCCTTCAGATTCTCTAGACCCATGTGCTCGAGTGTGATCCTTGAGTGCATATCATAGATGTTGTCTGCTACAGACATCTCAGGATTTTCTATCAGTTGTCTTGCCAAACTGATATGCTATTGAAACAGTGTGAGATTCAGTAGAAGTTGAGCCTGGAGCTCGGTGACCTCTTCCCTGAATTGTGTTTTTGCTTCCCACAGTTCTTTCCTTAACCTTTTTATTTCAATAATTTTCTCATAATGCAACTTAATTGCATTGTCTCCGGTGGTTAAGATTTTAGCACTATTAGCTAGATGAGAATCTAACTTTTCTATGTTTTCACTATGCTCCTTAGTGAATTTCTCCAGTGTGCTTAGTTGTTGAATTAAGGAAATAGCTTCAGCAATAATAGGATCTAATTCACTTATGAATTATGAAAGCTTTACCTTGGTAACTGCCACTTCTTGGCTGATTTTCTCAACAAGTTTCTACTGGTACTTCTTCTCTGCTCTCTCTTTAATTGCCTTTTCTACATCAATGTTTTGTGTTGTAATTACTTCTGTGAGAGTGGCTAGTTGATCAAGTATAGGTCTATTTTTTATCAACATCAACATCGGGTACAATATGGTGCAATATGTCCCTATTTTTTTCTAGTACCACGGAGTCTCAGTGCTGCTTCCTTAGCTTCTCCAGTAATGCTTTCCTCTGGCATATTTTACCGTATTCCTTCAGTGCTTCATTGTCAAGTGTGGTTGGGTCACATTTGGGGATCTCAATTATTTCATCTAAAGTGACTTCCAACTTACTCTTTTTGGATTTTTTCTTCTTCTTCTTCTGAGTTTCACTTGAGTGAAAAACCATAGCCATCTTCTTGGCTTTGTCTGTGGTGCTAAATGAAGTTTCTTATGGTGTTGCCTCTTTTTGCTGCTTTGCTTCGGTGTCAGCTTGTTAGTTTTTTGTAGACGTCTCCACATCAACCTTTACATTATTGGTAGCAACTTTTTTGGTTTCCTCAGGAGTGCCATCTTTGGGTTTTCCTCCTTCATCGGTATCCTTATGCACTTCATCTATCTTTGTCTATGCATCCTTATCGGTTGTGTCTCCATCTTTTTGCTTTGATTCTCCTTCTGTAACCTTATCGGTTTCAGTTACAGTATGAGTGTCTTCGATGTCATTCTATTCATTGGTGTTGTCTTTATTTCCTTCATCCCTTGCATCCTCAGGAATGCTTGAGTCTTTGTCAGGTGACTTATCTTTTTCCTGAAGTATATTGATTTCTTGTATCAATATTGGCATGTTACTTGATATGTTCACCTATGCAGTGTCAAATGTTGTGTCTTGTTCATCAGTTTTGTCCTTGGTGAAAGTGACATCTTCATCTTTTTGTATTCCTTCTACTGGATCATCGGTAATGTCGATGATTGTGTTGTCCTTGGTGGTGTCTGACCATGTTTCATCTGCAAATTCCACATTCTTGTTGTCGGTTGTGTTCATTTCTTCTTTATCTAACTCAACTAATGTGTCATCTTCTGCATCTTTGATTATTATGTGTTCTTGAGTTGCCTTATTGTCATTTTGTTGTTGTAGGTATTTTTTGAGGCTAGCTTCCTCAATAGGTGTATTGAGTATTTTACTCTACTTCTAAATCACCAATTTCTGCAATCTTGCAGTGGATGTAAGCTCGCACGTCTTCGACAAGAAAAACCCTAGATGGTATATGCGAGAATGATCCAACATTTTTGGGTTGTGAGGCAACCTCAAGGTAAATCTTGTAATGTGGTTCCTCACATACAAAATTCTTGACGATTTTAACCTCAACCTTCTTGATGTTTTTCTGTTTGGTGGTTCTTGAGGTCATGACCATTGTTTTAGATAAAATTTAGGGCTTTCTAAAAAATGTGCAAACAGAGTTCTCAGTTGTCGTAGTAACTTATTGTTTACACCTGCAATGTTCATTAATCAGTTGGAGTGTTCTGGTCGAGTTGAAGTTGCTCTATGATGTTGTTTGTTGTTTGCTCAATATTCGCTCTTGTCGCTCTACTCTGGTCGTGGTGAAGAATGAAACCCTTCTGTCACCCTTTTATAGGTGTTTTCCCTAAAAAGTGAATCATTAATACTTAACCAATCCTCAATGTTTGAAGACAGAGTTCGTCAGTTAAAACATTAACTTCTCTCTTCAGTGATAACGTGATGTTTTAGTGCGGTCAATTAACTCTTTGCTTTTACTGACAGGTTTTGGTGTCGTGCACAAACAACTTCTTCAACTTTCTTGATTACCAATAAGTCTCAATTTACACTAGCAACTTTTCTTTCTCATGTTTAATTGACGCTTCTCGGTAAGTGTAGGTAGTTTCAGCTTTGAGTGTATACTGACGGATTTTGATATGTATTACCTGATAGAATAGTTATCACAGATTTAAACAAGTAACACCATGATGAATCTTTACTTATGCTAATTTGGCATTTCGTTAATATATTATGGAACTTATGTAAAATAATACATAGTGTAATGGAGTTCCATACTTACTTGTTCTGCTTAGGTGGGGATGGTGATGTCACCAGATCCATTGGATGGGGTGTCACCATTTGCATTGCTTGGTCCAGCTTCATCATTATTTGAAGCTTTTCTCCACATTTTGTCTCTCATCCTCCAGATATCTTCAATGGTGTTTCCATTGGGATATGTGATGGTCTCTGTCATTCAGCCTTTGTAGTCTTTCTTGAGATGACCAACTTTATAATAGTGTAAGCATGCCATTCTGGGGTTAGTCCAGCCTCTAGACTTTCTTGTCCACTATCTTATATGGTTTGCAGTAATGTGACCAAATCTTCCACATGTTGTACAATTTGTCCAAGTATTGTAATCCCATACATACTGGTTACCGACTCTTTTTGGTTGATAGGTGGTTTCTTCACCTTTAGGCTTCCATGCTTTCTTTTTCTTTTTCCAACATTCAAGAGTTGTGTGCCCATTCATTTTGCAAGTAGGACAATATTTATCCATGTAGGTTTCCTTCTTTGGTTGTTTTATCTCAGACTTACATTCATATGTTTTATGTCCTTTCTTGTTACATTTATAACAAAATCCTATGAATGAAGATGTGGATTTAGGAATACCTTTCATTTTTCTCTTGCAAACATTTGATGTGTGGCCTTGCTTTCCATAGTGATTTCATGTCAACTTTCTTGGTCTTTTATTTGCATAGACATTCTTTGGATCAACTTGATTGGGTGATTCTCCATTCTCGGTAAATCCTAGACTGGTGTTGTTGTTGATTCTTCGTTGTCCATCAAGAAAATCATCCATTCTTTTATTTCTCTCTTCAACTTTATTGATAATTTCATTATGTTGCTGCTGAATTCTTATTTCATGTTTCAACTTTTCATTTTCATCCCTTAGCTCACCGATAGCTTCTATTCTTTCAATGAGTTCAACATTCATCTGTTTGCCTCTTGACTCATAAGAATAATCTGATTTGTAACTTCATGATGATGTTCTGTTAATCTTTGTATTTCAGATTCTTTCTCTTGTAGTTTTTCAGTAATCTTCCTTCTATCATCAATAGCTAGTGTTCTTTCTTGTTCAGCTTGTCTAGCATTGTTCATGACATCAATCAATCTTATCATTTGTGTCTCTTGACCGATTTGTAGAGATTTCACTTATCCAGCTAGATGTTGATTGATTTCATTTAGGCTTGTGATTCTTTCTTTTGATGTGTCTGATGCTTTGCTTGTAGTTGATTATGAAGACTAAAATAAATCTGGTATCTCTTCCTCATGATAATCTATTTCATTACAGCGAGATGCCATAATCTTTCTTTCATATAACAACTGTCTCATCTTGATTCTAGCTTCTTTATACTACTCATAAAAGATCTGAATTTCTAGCTTCTGATTCTCAATACATTTGTCAAGTCTGTACTTCTCTATTGTATGATCTTTCTCTTAAGCCTTTAAGCTTTTCCAAAGAAGAGAATTATCTCTGATACCAATTGTTGGAATTAATAGGAAGTGTGTACTGAGAGGGGAGGGGTGAATCAGTACCTCTAAAACTTTTCTATCATTTAACCTTTATCCTTTAGTTAATCAATTGCATGTCCAAACATCTATTCTATACTATCTTGAACTAATATATATCAATTCATAAACTTAATCAAATATGTGAACATTCATAGAAGCATTCATAAAAGTAATTGACACATAACACAAGATATGATTATGCAGAAAATTTCTATTAGGAAGTAAAAAGTGCGGTGGGGATGGCACCCACAAATTCTTCACTATCTACAGATTGGAAGGGGCTGGTTAAGGCTTACAATTTGATCACTTCTGATGATCTACATAGTTAAGAGTATCTATGGGGACCTATTAAAGTCTACTTGGTTAAGAGCTTTTGCAACACTATTGAGTGTGCACTCGGTTAAGAGATTTATAGTTGGACTATTAAATCCACCTTCCTTGAAAGGATTTTTACACTTTGCTTCACTTATTAGAATGAGAGCAAATTACAATTTGACCTGGTGTATGCAATCTCATATTGCTGATTAGAGATCCATTATAGATTACAAGTATAATTATATCACCTAATGCGATTGAATAATACCTCTGTTGCTTGGTAGCCTATGTTCTTGGTTCTTGCTAACCAAATTCACCTTTTATTGTTCTGGTTCATGAAACTTTCAATCTGTTCCATATATTTGATCATGGGCTACATTCATCATCACATATCAATCACACACATGTATAATGAATGATTACAACATCTATTTATAAGATAGATTGACCTAATCAAGTTTCATGTAAAACAATATTAACTCTAAGATCACATGTTTACAACTTGACCTTGATCTCCTAGTCTATGTGTCTTAAATGAGTTAGACTGATTAAAGCACTTACATTCATGTTTCTTGTCCCTGAAGAAATGGTTTTAAAAATAAATCAAGATTCTATAAATAGAATAAGACTATTTTATCTGACGTGGAAGTCAGATCCACTTTTTGCAGGTTGCAACTGACTTTCGGTTTCTGTCACTCACTTACGCTCTGAAGTCAGTTAAAATGATTCTTGGTGTTATTTCTTAAACTATCCTTTCAATTTCCTCTTTAACTGTTCTCTTGGGTTGCACTATAACCTTCTTGTCGGGTTCCACTTTTGGGTTCCTCTTTATCCTTCTGACTTTACAATTTCGGTTTACACATAAAATTGTGTTGTCAGTTCTCTTTGTACTTAGTAGTTTTCGGTGATCTCTTGTATCTGCATTTTCAGTTTTCTCTTTGTCCTGCCTTTTGGTGTATGCTTACCGAAAGTGTTGTTTGCATACTAATGGAAAAATAATGTCATCACATACTAGTAACATAAAGTCAATAGTTGACATCAATGACAATATAATATCTGATCATCCTACAATCAAATCACTATGTCATCATGAAAACACACTAACCATCACTACATCAGATATGCCAACAATATCACCCTTTGGTATTGATGAAACACTCTATGCTTCACCAATGATGGAAGCACTCTCCATTACACTGAACTTCACACATACATCTTCACATCATCTCCATACATCTTCTATTTTGAACATACATCTTCTCCCTCTTAACATACATCTTCTCCCCCTTTGACAACAATGCCAAAGGTGATAAATACAAGTGATATCTCCTAGAAGGACCTTACTAACCAACAAATGTTACTTCATAGACTTCTCCCCCTAAGGAGTAGCCTCACAATATCAAGCCACCCATAAGAATATTCAATGAATACATTGAGACTGATGCAAATACATCTTCTAATTCATAGAAGATAGGGGAATGACCCCTAACATACCTCTTAGGTACTCAAAATTATCTTTATGCAATGGCTTAGTAAAGATATCGACAACTTACTCCTTAGTTGGTAAATACTCCAACCTTACTTCCTTTTCTTGTACTTGTTCTCTAATAAATTGATATTTGATATCTATATGCTTAGTCTTAGAGTGCATCACCAGGTTCTTAGGAATGTTAATAATACTTGTATTGTCGCAACAGATAACCACCGATTCAGTTACCTTCTTTTGTATTACTTCTGGAATCTACTTAACCAACACTATCTTAGTACAATTGATTGTAGCAACAACATACTCAACTTCAACTTTTGATTGTGATTTACAATTATGCTTCTTACTTGTCTAGGATACAAGCCTCTCTCCAAGAAAGAATGCACCTTCACTTGTGGTCTTTCCATCATCAATATTTCCAGCCCAATCAACATCAGTAAATACATTCAGAGAAAAATCACCTTTATGTCTATACTAGAGACCATAATCTCCATCCCCTTTAAGATATTTGAAGATTCTCTTCACTAAAACCATATGAGATTCCTTAGGATTAGAGGAAAATCTAGCTACTAATCCAACTTCCTGTTCTATATTTGATCTACTGTGTACAACATGTTATAGCTTACCAATCATGGACTTGTAAAGTGTCTTATCCACTTCTTTATAATCATCCTTTGACAATTTGTAACCAGTTACCATAGGGGTACCAACTAGTTTTGAGTCCTCTAGTCCAAAAGTCTTTAGTATTTCTCTTACATACTTGGCCTTATGTAGATACCATCTTTCATCTGTTGAACTTGAAACCCAATGAAGAGTTTGATCTCACCAATCATAGACATCTCAAATTATTTCCTCATCTCATATTCAAATGATCTGGTCAACTCTTCATTGTCACCAAAAATGATATCATCTACAAAAATTTCTGCAATTAGCAATCTTCCATCTTTCTTAGTCTTCAAATATACATTTTTGTAGTCATTTGTTCTGACAAAACTAATTTGAATTAGATATGAGTGTAACCTCTCATACTATGCTCTAGGTGCTTGTTTCAATCCATCCAAATTTTTCTATATTCTGCACACTATATTATTACCTTCTAAATTAGCAAATTCTTTAGGTTGTTCAATGTATACCTATTATTCCAAAATACCATTAATAAAATCTGACTTAACATCCATTTGATATACCTAAAAAAATTTGTAAGAAGCATAAGCAAGAAATATTCTTACACCTTCAAGTCTATCCACAGGCACAAATGTTTCACCATAGTCCAGGCCTTCCTCTTGTGCATATCCTTTTCACACCAACCTTGCCTTGTTCCTTACCACTTCACCCGTCTCATCCATTTGTTCCCAAAAATCCACTTTGTACCAATCACATTCATGTCCAGCGATCTGGGCACTAATGTTCAGGTTTTGTTCCTCACAATCGGTTCCAATTCTTCTTCCATATCTTTCACCCAATCTTCTTCTTTCAACACTGCTTTCACTATTTTGGGATTAAATTCATATAAAAAACATGTACCTTCTCTTGCCTTTCTTCTGGTTAACACACCTGCATTTCAGTCTCCAATAATTTGATCAGGTGAGTGATTCAACTTTACATACTTAGGCAATACTAGTTCAATTCTTGGATTTCCTTCAATTGTTTGTATCTAATCCTATTCATTTACATGTCTTTCCATTGGTTTTGCTGTAGTGTCCTGATCCACCGATTTTACATACACAAAGCCATGATAGTATTTAGGTTCCTTCTTGCTAGATTTATCATTCTTTTCAAAAAAATCATCTATTCTTACACTAGCACTTTCCACTATCTTATTAGTTCTCTTGTTCAAACACTTGTAAGCTTTACTCTTAGAGGAATATCCTAAGCATATCCCCTCATCACTTCTTGGATCAAACTTTCCTGAATTTTTAGCTCTTTTAATATATCACCTACTTCCAAAGATTTTGAAATAATTAACACATGGTCCTCTACCATACCACAACTCATAGGGAGTTTTGTTTGTACCTTTCTTGAGCTGAACTTTGTTCAAAGTGTAAACTCCAGTGCTCGCTGCTTCTCTCCAATAGGTTTGAATAATACCTTTCTGAATCATTAATGTCCTTGCACAATTAATGATTAATATGTTTCTTCTTTCAGCAATACCATTCTGCTGAGGTGTTCTAGGAGCAAACATATTTCTATGAATTCCCCGATCTTCACAATAAGCAGTAAACAAATGTGAAGTAAAATCACCTCCTCTGTCAGATCTAAGACATTTCAAAGTCTTACTAGTCTCCTCCACTCTAGCTTTATAGATCTTAAACATGTGAAAAGCTTCAAATTTTTCCGTTAAAAAGATAACCCACATCATTCTAGAAAAATCATCAACAAATAACATGAAGTATCTATCATCGTAGTAACTCCTAGTTCTCATAGGACCAAACAAATCGGTATTAACTAGATCTAAGATATTTTCAGAAGAATATTCTTATTGGTGAAACTATAACTAGTTAATTTTCCAAGTTGTCATTCTTTTTACATTAAATTGTCTCGTTTCACTAGGTTGGGAAAACCTCTCACTAACTTCATCTTGCTTCCTTTGATCAAGTTATCAAAATTTACATTATAGAATATCTTTTTCTACAACCCACAATCTTCAATCTTAGCTAGCAGACAACTCTTAATAGTAGAATTAAGATGGAACAAGTTACCTCTTGTTTGTTCACTGGTAGAATCAGTTCTCATGATTTCTCAATAATTCTTCACATACCTCCATTGAACTCCAATATGCAACCTTTTTTTATTTAACTAAGAAAAAATTAACAAATTGTATCTTAAATCATCAACCCAGTAAAAATCATCACAATTAGTTTTATCATTCAAAATAATTGATCCTTTACCTTCCACCAAATAGGGAGCATCATTCCCAATCCTTACCGAGCCTCCATCACATTCCTCCAACTTTATGAACTTGGTTTTATCACCGGTCATCTAATGAGTGCACCCACTGTCAATAACCCATTTACCACTGTGATTCATGGTAGAAAAAAAATCTCTCTCACCTTCTTCTAAGGGATCTTCCTTAACTACAACAAACACAATTTCTTCATCTCTTCCATCAGATTCCTCATCGGTAACACCTTACTCAGCTAAGAAACAAACTTTCTTATTCTTATCTTTGAATCTTCTTGGTTTCTCCTTCATATCACTGTCAGGGCATCTCGAGCCAATATGACCAATTTTGTTACATGCAAAGCACTTTAAAGGCAAATTACCCTTGTATTTACCTTTCCCTCTAGGAAACCTCCTAGCAGTCAAGGCTTCCAGATCCTCTTGGTCTCTTTCTTCAATGTAGACTTGAAAGAAACTTCAACTTTAGGCATTCTATTATCATAATTAATTAAATCAAATGCAGTTAATTTCCCTATTAATGCATCCAGAGTAGCGGGTTCCTAAATATCTGAGATCTTGAATAGCTAAAACCCTAATATAATACTAATGTAATAGAGTTCTTAACATTTTTCTTACCACATCCTCCTCAAGAAGATTACCACCAGCACCTCGGATAGCAAAAAAAACTTTTTTGATTTTCTTACAGTATAGTTCAATGTCCTCATTGTCTTGCATTCTCATCTCATCATACTTTCCTCTTAAGCTATCAACCTTTTCCTTCTACACATATGGATCTCCAACATATACTTTTTTCAACTTCTCCCACATTTCATTAGCAGTATCTAAGTCTTTAATATCAACATACTCTACATCTGAAAGAGTACTTGCAATAACTTCCATAGTAGCAACATGTTCATTCTTAATCTTCAACTGATCTAGATTTAGGGTTCCTAGGGGGACAATATACCTATTTCCCACATGATCCCAATATTGATCACCCAGGCCTTTAAGATAGATCTTCATCCAACCGCACCATATAGAGTAGTTTTCTCTTGTAAATTTAGGACCTTCCTTTCTCATTGTCTTGGATCTTTACCTCAAGCTTTCTAATACCAATTCTTATACCTGAGATCATATTATTGAGAGGGGAGTGAATTGGTAATCTACCAAATAAACAACATTTATAACTACTTAAACTTTAATCACCATTCAAAAAATTAACCTTAATAGTAGTTAACAAAAACTTAAGCATCCAAGATCATCCACAAATTTGAAAGTAGAAACCCAAATAGGGAAAAACCCACTGTGGGGATTAGTACCAACTAAAATAATGTACTCTTCTAAAGTACACCCTGTGAGGAGGTTAAACTTGTTAGGAGTTTACAACAGCATTGCTAGGTGCTACCTGGTTAAGGGATTTACCTTAGGCCTGTTAGAACCTTTCCCCTATTAAGAGTAGATTTGTTAGAGGACTTAAAACACAAGCTAATGTATCACCTTGTTAGAGGATTTACAATAAATATCTATTAGGATCTACCATATTAGGGGATTTCAACTATTGTAACTATTAGGGAACAACAACAATAATCTACAAAATAGCACTACCTCTGCTTGAACAAATCATATGAATCATACAATCTCTTCTGAACATACTTAACTCTTCCTTGGCTTGATCGCAATATGCACCTTACACCACACTTGCACAACACACACGATCAACACACTTTGCATTCAACTTCAACCTTTAAATAATGAACTCTTAAGTCCACCACCTTAATCAAACCCTAAAATGAAATTACAAAGCATCCCGCTCAAATCCAACAATCCAAATTAAAAATAAATACACAAAACATATTTCAAAGACCGTGTCGGCCTATACAACGATTTAAATATGACATTGAGCCAAAGAGTCTAACACATTTTGACCACACTCAAACTTCCTCAATAATCTTCTCCACAAGATAACATCGATCTATGTGATGCCAGATCATAATTTCCAATCATGAATACACATCACCATAACATAACTGATTCATCATTAATCACCATCACATCGATACCAATCACTGATACAAGATCTTCCATCGGTAGCTCAAGAACATAAACACTTAACCTGTTAAATAACACTATTTCTATTTACCAATCACTTAACCTTCTCACCAATCACTCAAAGTAGTTGCAATTGCAATTGTAGCATCTAAACACTTTTGATCACCACCCTATGACCGTGCCACGTTATACATCAAAGATTTGACATGACATTGAAATCATCTATCACTTGTCATCAATTGTTCTAGCAGTTGTACTATTATACTCCGTTCTATTACAACTCTCATATAAACTTACTTCAGCAGTAACAATCATGCATTTGATATATAGAGACATACCTAGGTCTCCCCTAAAGATAAAAACCACTAAAACTCACTAAAACCTATAATTCATCACAAATATTCTTGACAACATACTAGGAACACAAATTCAATAGTTGACATCAATGACAATATAATATTTGATCATCATGTAATCAAATTACTATGTCATCACCAAAACACACCTACCATCACTACATCAGATATGAAAACAAATTGAGCTGACATTTCTGATGATCCCCATGTAATAATACTTCTTTCAAATATAGTCAACAAATCTTCTATTTATCACATCAGGGTAACCATATCTATATACTGCTCATACCTTAAGTTGAAACCATTGAAAATCTAACCTGATACTTCTTGTCACTATCTTTTCCTTTGCACTATTTTAAGATATAATGAATATCATTGTTGTATTGATCTATAATTACAATGCTTTTTCCATGTTCTTGGCTCCACAATTATGATACACTTCCTTACTATATTTGTATTGTTTGCAACTATTATTAAGATTGTCTTGATTTTATTGAACATGTCATTTTTGTAAACTACCCTTAATCTCATGAATACTCTCGAGGACAACTGCACTTAACTGTATTTTCATTGCATTGGCCTTTACCAATATGCTTTCTTCTCTTATACCTCATCTGTATCATAATGCCCACTTGTTATTTTCTCCAATGTTCTGATTTTATGTTCAACACACCATCTTATGCTGATTTTTCCATTGAATGTTATGTTTTCCTGATTTTGCGAGGAAGCAATCTTTTATGTTGTCATCTGATGAATGATTTGTATGATTGATGACCTCATTATGGAAGAAATAAATGCATGGACTTGTACCTACACATGAAAAAACTTATTAGTAAAACATGATGCTCTCATTATATATTTTCTAATGCTTTTATGTAACTAAAAGGTTTGAATCCAAAATGAAATGTCCCTTTAATAGTTAAATATCAATTTGCATTCCTTGACAGTTCTCCACTTATGAACATGCTAGGTTTAACCCTTGTGGTAGCTACATTTACCCCATATTTCCACTCTTCTGATAATAATGAGCTTATACATGCACATGAAACAAACACTTCATAAAATTGAAAGGAAAAAATCAAGAGCAAATAAATGAACAATAATCCAAGAGAGTTAATTGAAGAGAAGATTGTTACCATGAGAAATGCATAAACTTGGATAAATCGCCAAAAGAGCCGAGACAAGGAGAAAATAAGTTTTAAAAGGGGAAAATAAAACAAAAACACTTGTGAATTATGAGAGAGAGAGAGAGAGAGAGAGAGAGAGAGAGAGAGAGACTCATTTACAATAACATCATAATGTAGAAATGAGAGAGAGAGAAGCATCTCTTAAATAATTATGATGAGAGGAGTTACAAAGTAATTAACTAATCTATGAATGCCACCATTCATAATAGGTTTTTACAAAGTGTCAACATCCTCTTAAGGACGATAAATTGTTTTCCTTAATAAAGGACTTACAAAGAAATTCCATTTCCTCCTACTTTTCCTAAAGGACAAAATAAATGTAGGATACCTTGGTTTATCCTAAATTAAATAAATACAACCAAGGAAATATTAAATATTCTAACACCCCCTTTAATCTTTACTTAGACTTTTTACATCAATGGGTATCAAGCCAGAAATTTTAAAATCAAATTGAAACTTTTTAGCAACTTGATCTTCCCCCTTGCAATAGATGAGTGACACTTTCTTTTTTCAACTTGTTCTCTAATGAAGTGATGTTGGAGAGAAATATGATTTTATCTTACATGAAAAATATGATTCTTTGCCAAGGCAATGACACTTTGGTTGTCACAATACAAAGGGGTAGGCTCTTGTTGAGATAGACCCAAATCTTCAAGTAATCTTCTAATCCATAAAGCTTCTTTAGAGGCATTAGTACATCCTTTATAATCATCTTCCCTAGAACATAGAGAAATATAATTTTCCTTTTTACTTTTCCAAGAAATGGCACTTGATCCACAAGTAGATTTCCCATCATTGGAATCTCCTCCTAGATCTGAATCAGTAAATCCTTTTAAATTAAAATCAGAATTTATTTCATAAAATAAACCAACATCAATAGTGCCTTTAATATACCTTAAAATTATTTCAGAAAATTTGAAATGAATTTGTTGAGGTTTAGACATAAATCTAGAAACTAAACCCACACTATAAGCAATATCAGGTCTAGTAAGAGTTAGATAATTTAAAATTCCAACTAGTTATTTATACAAAGTAGCATCATCTAAAGGATTTTCCATATCAAGCATTAACTTAGTTCCTAATTCACATGGAATGGAAACATGAACAACATCATTCATCATAAATTTTTCTAAAATATTGTGAGCATATTTACTTTGAGATAGAAAAATACCCTTAGGGGTTTGCCAAATTCACATTCCAAACAAATAATGTAAAATCCCTAAATCAGTCATTTGAAATTTTTTATTAAGTTGAAACTTAATATCATAAATTAAAGTATTTGAACTTGAAGTAAGAATCAAATCATCTACATATAAAATGATAATAACAATGTCATCTTCACTATGTTTAATGTATAGATTAGGATCATTTTTACTTCTAATGAAACCTTGAGAAATAAAGAAAGCATTAATTTTGGAATACCATTCTCTAAGAGATTGTTTTAATCCATAGATAAAGAAAGCATTAATTTTGGGATGCCTTCTTTAATAAAACTAGGAGGTTGAGCCATATAAATTTCCTTATGTAAATCACCATTGAGAAAAGCACTTCGAACATACATTTGGTGAATAGGCCAATTCATTTTAGAAGCTAAAGCAACAACAATTTTAATAGTAGGGATTTTAGAAACAGGACCAAACGTCTCCTTATAATCTAAACCTTCAATTTGAGAAAAACCTCTAGCAATTAATCTAGCTTTAAAATTACTAATTTCATTATTGGCATTTAATTTTGTTTTGTATAACCATTTTCATGAAACCAAATTCTTAGCATGAGGTAAACTAATTAAATCCCAAGTGTTATTAGAAATCAAAGTATCATATTCTTCTTTCATATTTTTTTACAAATGAGGTTGTATGTTAGCTTATTCAAATGATTTAGGATCATTAGTATTTATAATAGAAGACATCAAAGCATAATTGCAATAATTAACTATCCTAGGTTGAAGTCCACTCATTCTATCTATGTAATCATCACTTTCATAAAGTAATTTTTTAAACCAATTAGGTTGTCTCTTAGAATTAATAGACTCGTCACTAGATGAAGAATCATTACGAGTAGAACTAATATGATCATTATTACTATCACTAGAAGAAAGAGAAATAGATTAATTAGGAGTAGGTTTTAGAGAAGGAGGTTTCTCCTCCACGACCACAAATTTACTTCCACAAAATTTAGCATCTTGCACATTAGAACAATCATGTACTCCATTTTCTGAAATACAAACATCTCTAGCAATTTGAAATTTTTTAGTAGTAGGATTATAAATTCCATATCCTTTAGTTTGTTCATCATAACCAAAAAATATATAAGGAGAATATTTAGTATCTAATTTGTGCCTCTTTTGTTTAGGTTTATGAACATAAGCAATTCAATCAAAAATTCTTAAATTTTCCAAATTGGGCTTCCTACCAGACAAGGCTTCTTTAGGAGTTTTATCTTTTAAAGCTTTAGTAGGAGTCCTAATAATGAGATATGTAGCACAAGCCATTGCTTCAACCCAAAAATTATAATCTATATTTTTATAATGCAACAAACATCTAGCCATTTCAACAATAGTTCTATGCTTCCTTTCCGCCACACCATTTTGTTGTGGTGTATAAGGAATGGTAAGCTCATGTTTTACACCAAAAAATTTTAAGTATGAATGAAAAGCATTATTAACATAATCCTTCCCATTGTCAGTTCTAATAATTTTAATCTTAAAACCATATTTCCTTTCAACAAACATATGAAATTCATCAAATATATTAACTTGATCTTTACCATCCAAGAAATAGATCCAAGTTCTTGAAAATCATCAACAAAAGTAAGTGCATACCTTGATCCTTGGATGAAGTTATTCTCTATGGGTCCCAAAAGGTCAGTATGAAAGAGGTGCAACTTATGATGTGCCCTCCAAGATTGACCATGTAGAAAGGGTTCGTTATGCATCTTACCACTCATGCAACCAATGCATATAATTTTGGAAGGAACAATATTAGGCAATCCATCAATCATATTTGATTTTTTTATTAAAGAGATATAATCAGAATTTAAATGGCCAAGCCTTCCATGTCATACATTAAATTCAATATTATCATGCAATGAGTACCTTGAAGTTGCAAACTCATAAAATTTAAATAAGTTATCATGATCTATTTTGGCATTAGCAACAACGTGGTCAAATTTAGGATCAATAACATAGCACATGTCCTTATGAAATTAAACCTTATAATATTGACATAATTGAGAAACCAAAAGAAGATTGGATTTCAATCCAGGAACATAAAGAACATCATGCAATTTTCCATTAGGAACAATAATATCACCAAAAGCTTCAACTTTGCAACTATGATTATTAGCTAATTGAATTGGTATGTTTGAAGTATTAGGTTGCAAGGAATCAAAAACTTCTCTATGAGATTTAACATGTTGAGATGCACCACTATCAATAATCCACTCTAAAGGGTTAGAAACATTATAACTAACTGTAAATGCATGACGAGATTGATTACCATTATTCTTCCTATAATGAGACTTTTGATTATTTTGATTCATGTGCTTCTTATTACTAAATGCTTTTTAAAACAATTGTTAGTCAAATGACCAGTTTTCCCACAATAGGTGCAATGGGGTTTTGTATTAGGACTATTATTTTGATGATGATGATGATGATGATGATGATGATTATTATTATTATTATTATTATTATTATTATTATTATGATAGGGCCTAGAATTAAATTTGTTATTGGAATAACTATGATGCTTATGATTATTATTTGATCTAAACTGACTTTGATTTTGATTTTTCGACATAAATGCATGTTCATTAGATTTAAGAGTACCAAATTTAATCAACCTCACTTCCTCTTGATGCAATAAATTTTGAAAAATGATATAAGTTAATTGAGTAGCTAAACTAGGAATAGCAAGTTGAGAATGCACATTAGTAATAAATTGTTGAAATTGCCTAGGAAGACATTTCTTTAAAATAATATGAATTAAACAGATATCTGTTAAAGTGACTCCTAAACAATTTAACTGACTTTTAATGGAATCAAATTTTAACAAAAAATCATCCATAGATTTAAAATCGGTATACCTGAGATCCTCCAATTGATCTTGGAGTTGAATCTTTCTTGATTCATTTGGACTATCATATGTGTTTTTCAAAATATCCCATGTTGCATGTGTTGTAGTATAGTTAACAATCAAAACATATAATTCGGGTCTCAAAGAAATTCCAATTAGGCCAAGTGCTTCTCATTTTTGGCATTCCAAGCGTCTATGTCAGCTTGAGGAGCAGTGGCGGATGGAACATAAGTGACACTAGTAGCAACATCTAACATATGTTTAAAATGAAAAATGAATGAAATATGTGTTTTCCAAGAATGATAGTTAGTATTGTTTAATTTAATCTCAGGAATAAGAGTACACATAATTGCACAATAACATAAAAATAATGAAAATAAACTATATGATTAAATAATAATGAATTGAAAACAATGATAAAGGAATGACAAAAATTGATAGTATAGAATTTAACACAATGTTAATAAAGGTTTGAATTGATTAAATAAATTTTTTAAAAAAATATTTTTTTGGTGAAACTTGAAACACAATGGAATTTAAACTATTAAAAAGAAATTAAAACTCTTATACTATTGAAATGTTATTATTAAAACTTATTAAAAATTATATAAAGTTTAATTAAAACTATTTTTAAAAATCAATGTATTTAAATTATTTAAAAAGAGTAATTAAACTATATATTAAAATGAGTCAAAGAATTGAAAAAAAATGGAAAACTATTTAAAAAACCATTCAAACAATTAAAAAGATATGATTGAAGCATTTTAAGTGGGATTGGAACGTGGGAAAGGTTGATAATAGGTTGTGTGGAATATGCCAGAGCTGCAATGTTATCCAATATGGTAGAGAAGAAATAGGGTTGGGAGATATAGAGCTGGAAGAGCTGGTGGAGTTACGTGTGGGATAGGTGGGAGTTACGCGCGGGATTGGGAGGAATAGGCAACATTTGGAGAGGCTAGGAGGGAAAATATATCAGTGTTTGGAGCAGTTGGCAGGGCAAAGATATCTAAGCATTTAGATTTGTAGACAATGATTAAAGTGAGTCAGACAAGGTGAAAAAGAGGCTTCCCAATGAATGAGGTACAAACTTTACGTTTTACAACTACAAAATCACAGTTGTTACTAGAGAGTATCCAATGTACACAAGATAAAATATAAGCCACAAACCAGACTCCATGAAATGTGTTGGCTTCACTACAAGGTGTACTCTTAAATATCAAGCAAGTGATGACATTCAAAAGGAGGAACAAAGGGCGTAACAACGATTAAAATTTGAGGAAGAGGAATATTTGTAGCTTCAAGAAGATTATGTGCAAAGGGATGAAGAGAAGAGGGAGGAGACGATACCAGCAAAATTTTAGTAACAAAGAACAAAGAGATTTAAACAAATCTTGATTAAGATTAATCTGCAAATCAAACACAGTCAAATAAATGAAAACACAGACATAGTTAACCTACAGATGAAAATAATAAATAAAGATTACTATTAAAGTTGTAAATAAACTATGAGATAATATTTTATCAATTTAGATACACAAAAATGGATGAGAAACCTTCAAATAATCTTGAGGGATAAGACAGAAAAAAATTTAACCTTGTGTTTACATGACTAAGGTTAAGTTTTTTAAAAAAAATTGAAAACTACAGTAAACTCTCTGGCAACAAGCCTTCCAAAGAGGGTTAGTAAAAAATATAAATATTAGAAAATCTTGCAAATAGAAATGAATTAAGAAATGACATTCAAGCTTCTATCTTTTCAATAATTTCTCCAAAACAAGGTGTGCTCCACAAAATGGTAACCTTCAACATGTTGGTGTTTAAAACTGTTATGCTTTGAAAGCAACCAATATACCTTGAGACTAATATTAGGAATGGTTAGCTCCAAGTATGAGAGTTCTACAAGGTAACTGGACCAACTATAGGACAAGACTTCCCTCTACTCTTTTGGCTCTGCAAAACCAAGGCGGGTGCACCTAATCCAAATAAAAATTCAACTTTTACAACTCTAGATGTTTACAACAGATAAATGGAAAGTAAGTACTAAATGGTAACCACACGCTTATTGACTCCTCACTAACATGTAGGACAAAAACAACAAACAACTGCAAAACATCAAAGGAAATGAAATGGTTTTTTGATGTAAATTCAAGGACATAATTTAGCCAAACCTATCAGACATATATCTCAAGAGAATGTACTAGTTTTGGATCAGTGCCTTATCCATTGGGTAAATTCCTAAATATAATACTGAGAACTTAAACAAACCTATTGGTATAGACTCAAATCCATAAACCTAAATATCTCAGATCACACGCTTCTTATAATATCCTTATGTAGATAATCCAGTAGAATCAATGTAATATCCAAAGAATTTTAATTTGATCTAAGATCAAAGACTTGTGGAATACACATATGCATAAGAAAGACTTATACAGTAAGCCAGAAAACTTACAACTCAAAAGATAGCACAAAGGAGAAACTTAAAATTTGAGAATACTTATATTAAGTTTGATGAAATCTAGTTTCTACATCAATATGACAAGGGAATACAAAATAAGACAATATTCAGAAGACCATACAACTTTTTATTGTGTCTCAATACAATCTGAAAAAAACATCTACTATATCCTAGACTAAAAACAAATATAAGCCTAATGCTTTCTACTTTCCCAATTACCTAGCCCTTACTCAATGGTCTTGAATATCCCTTTATAGGAACAGGAATGAAAAAAGCTTCAAACCATTTAGGGTTAGAGTTTTCAACTAATCATGTCAAGAATTCAATTCTATGATCAATTTGAAACCCTATCTTTCTCTTTAATCTATGCGTATCTGATCTGATATCAATTTCCCTAGTCCATGGATGTGAGCGCAGTGCCCTGAGGTGCAATAAATTCCAAGCCATGACATGGAGATTAGCTGAACATAAATGTAGAAGAGACGAATGCCACTATATGCATTTATGCACCTGATCTAGAAACCACATCTATCAACTCTGGTCTTAAATACATATTTCCATATCAGATTTCAACCCCTACACTGTTCAATAGCTATGCAAAGTTGGCCCACAAGATCAGACCACAAAATTAATGACTCTGAGATAAAATATAAGTCAACCGCCATGAAAACCCACTGAGCACGGAAAAAGACTTGGACAGCTAAGATTAAATCACTTTTCAATTTTAAAACATAGTCATAGATCTTTTTTAAGTCATTTGGGCACTCAGATCAAATTCATTCAAGGTGTCACATAGGTGTCATGGCTCTATCATTATCTATTGTTCATCTTCTTCATAAGGCTTAGCACCCGCCACACAATCTATATGAACTTGCTTTATCTTTAATTCATCCCTTGCTCCGGCCCCACGATTACAGGAGGACAGGTGTCAGCTAGGTGCAATGCCTCAAAGATTATATGATAAGCATCTCTGCTTTAAGGCTTTACACCCATTGTCAGATCCTTTCAAACTTGACTACATATTAACTTTACCCCTGGTTACCAAAATCTAGGTTTCATCCAACCCAGAAGGATACATGTCAAGAAGTCATGATGGCTTGAAGGTTAAAAACCTTCATCTTATCTTTTGAGTCTGTGTCAACCGTAGATCTTCTTTAAAAATGACAGTTCTTTACCTTTATTATCTTGTCGCTGATCGAACCCACTTGGGACACGTGTTCATCAAGTGCAATGCCTTCAATGTTAGATGTGGCTCATATTTCTTTTGAGGCTTTACCCCAGCTGGAAGATCTTATACAATTTGACCATTAGTTAAAATATTTCAAATGGGTCCTCATATCTGACAAATGTCATGCGTCAAGATGGCACAATGCCTCGAATAGTATCATCATTGCATCTTTACCTTAAGGCTTTGTGCTGACCATTAGATGAAATGTAACCTGACTGTTCTTTAACCCGTTCGTAGCCTAACCAGCTTTATACATGGTGATCAGGCGCGATGCCTTGAAGACTATTTTTCATGCATCTTATCATTGAGGAAAAGCGCTGACCATAGGATCAAATTTAACTTAACCGCTCATTATCTTCCACTTAAAGGCTCATAAACTAGCTCACTAATCACCACGCATCACCACAGAACATTGACTTGAAGTTTTTATCTCACACAACTTATGAATGATTCGAAATTCCTGTCGTATATCTTCCTTTGATATGATCGAACCTTAACTTGTCTTAAGTTGTGACCATTTTCCACGTAGCTATCTGTTGTGACCTTGATGAATAATGATCTTCATCTTCATGATCAAGGAAAAGCGCCAACCATTGGATTTATCAGGACTGATCACCACTTTAACCTTCTGCTAACCTTAAAACAAAGGCCCCACACTCTCAAAAAGGAACAAATGTCACATAAGTGCGATGCCTTGAACATTTAAGAACCACATCTCCCGACTAAGGAAAAGTGACAACCATTAGATGAAAAGTGACTTGCATAAGAGATGTAAAGGGCAATTTTTATGGAGGAAATAAACTTAGGACTTAGGGAAATATTAAAATGCATCCCGCCCAACTTAGGAAATAAAACATATGAAACCTAAGGACTTAAGTGATAAAGTGGCCCCGCTCAACAACATTAATTTAAACACATGGGCTTATAACATTTAAGTGACTCGGAAAAGTAACTTGGAAACATAACAAGTCTTGAGGGTTTAGGGTTTTAGTCAAGATTTTGCAAAAAAAGACCTGGGGCTTAGGCCAAAGACCATAGACAATTTCAGATACATGGAAAGAAATGCTTGGAACCATGAAAATTCTTAATGGGTCTAACAGTGGCTCCATCTGGGGATGCATGCCTCCTGCAGGCATGACAAGGATTCATGATTTCTAGGATAAGAAGACCACCTACAAAATAGGAAACCTAACCTAAAGCAATAAAAAACATAGAAATGATATATACAAAATTGTAGCAGAAAACAACTATCTTTGCCACCTATTCATTGATCTGAAGGAGTCGAATCAGTCCTATTGGTCTAAAACCATCACCAAATTTCTAAGCCAATTTTCCCTTATCATAGACAAAAATTTTTGCTTCTTGCTCTGGAAACAAACTGAAACAACCACTTTTACCTATCTGATCACATCCATTGCCATGTACCATTATCTCATTATACATAAAATTATCAGCATATCCATCAATTGAGCTCAAATGAAAATCAAACAGGTGTGGAAATTGTAAAGCATGTGGCATATGCATGTCACGTTCATTAGATAAAGAAAAATCATAAAAATATAATTCTCAACATTTTTTAGCTCAATGCCACACCTTGAAGAGTCATCATCCGACTAAAAAATAAGGCACTTACATTCTCCCATATTGTTGGATCCCCTATTTAGTATTTTGTCATTGGTTTTCATACAAACAGTAGAATTCCATAAAGAAATTTCTTTTACATCAATAAATTTATACAAACCAATATCTTGTATGTTGGAAGGAGAGTACTTGTCCACATATTCATCAGGTAACTACACATGCCGAGTAGTTGAAGGACCATTTTGAAATGGTTTAATAAATGACTGAGAATCATTTCTTGGAATGGAAGGCCTGGATTGAACTTCTATCTTAAAAATTCCTGCAAATGTAATATCCTCTGGTCTCAAAGAAATATTAGCTAGCAAGTCTACCATTTTGTTTTGACCTTTACCTTTCTAATAAATGCCAAATGCATCATTCTCTAATTGATCCCAAACAACACTTGCATACTTCTTGAGTCTTTGATTCTTTGAAATGTACCTGGCTCTTGTTTGAGAGATCACCAACTCAGAATTTCCAACCACCCTGAGATTTCTAATCGTGTGTCTTAAGGCTAACCTTAAACCTATCAACACGACTTCATACTCTACAATATCATTTGTGCATGTGAATAGTAAAGTAGATGAGAACCTACAGGTTTTACTACTAGGAGTTACCAATAAAACTGCTGCACCAGCTCCATCTTTTGAGCTTACACCATTAAAGTACATAGTCCATAAACCACTTTGTTCTACAAGAATATCTTTATCCTCAGATGAAAATAAATGTTGGACTTCATTTTCAACCTTAATACCTTGGACCTGCAAGGATCCAATATCAGTATCCAAGAAACAATTCATAGTTTCACCTTCAATTTACTCAATCATATGAGGGGTTCTAGTTTCTCTAGATACCTTAACATTTTGACCAACAATATTAAATGCAGCACATGACAAGTCACATTGAATAATTCCTCCCTTTGAAGCACTCCATTTTCTGGACAATAGCATACCATATTGGGGAGGGATTTCAACCACAAGGACACTCATTGTTAGTACCTTCTTTGGATATGCAACAAGTCTATAAGGCAAAGCCTTAATAGTACCTATGACATGTACCTCTCTTGAATCCATTGGTTGACATCTTCCATGAGGGATATCTACCTGCAGTCCCATTGCTTTCATTATCTCTATAGACATGACAGTATTGGATGCTCGTGAATCAATCATACAATTTTTTAGGATCTTACTATTAATAACCAGAGCCAAGAAAAAGGGATCCACAACTCCCAATGGTGTGTTGCCATGCTTTATATTTAAGAAAATATGAGGGATATTAGAAATAATCTCTTCTGATTCCTTTTCCTTTTTATCAAATTTATTCTTGATATTCCCTTTTTCCTCACTTATTTCTGGCTTCAGACTGCTTATGGAAGAAACACTATTTACCCATGAGAGGACTTTCACCTTATGTTATTCTATTCTCATCATTTCTAAAAAGGGGACCCTAACAGTCATTTGTCATAATAATTGGCCCACATCAACAGTAATATACATTATATTAGAGATGTCCTGCTTCATAATAACAACATTTTCATCTTTAACTTGAGTATCCAAGTTTGGGTCAATTGCTTTATCATCCAGTTTCAAAGAAGAAATGTTTATCTCTGGCATCTTTGCCTTCATCTTATGGACATCATTTGAACTATGTAACTTCTTCTCTTTTCAAACCTTTATTTTCTTTACACCCTCAGAAGTATTCTTTCTCTGATATCTGCTTAGGGATCACTCTTATTTCCTTAATAAACATACCAGCTGGTTTTCCATCTTCATTACCAATTGTCCTATTCCTCAAATTATAGCTACTCTTTGCCCGAGTAACAATGTCTATAGTGATTTAAGAAATCTCTACAACTGAAGTTCTTCTTACTACAAAATGATCTTTTCCCCTTGCATCATTACATGTTATGTCATTAACCCCTTCTTCATCTTCCTCAGAAAGAAACAAATCCTGACCCACAAATTGATCATCAGATTCATCCTCACTATTTAAATATGAAGAATTCATTGCATTCCCAACATCATCATATAGTTTTTCTTCTTCTTCTTCTCTTTCTTGTTGGGTTTGAATCGTAGACATACTTAGAGAAACAACACAATTATCAAGACTATGGGGTAATTGACAAGCCTGACACCAATAATCCTCATACAAATGTAAATTGATTTCTTTGTAGAGGATCAGGAGTCCTATCGTCAGGCTTGTCCCTCCTTTTTGGGATACTAGGTTTCTCATCTTTGACTTGGGTAGTATATGAGTAATTTTGCATCCTAGGCTACTCACTGAAATTTTTATAGGATGGCCTATTTTTACTTGGAGTCCTAATATCCTTATTTTATGATTCTTTCTGATTTATCCTAGTAAACTTCCCATCTTCCCTTTTACCCATTTTTCCTGATACCCGTTTGTTTATTTCTATATTGACAACATTCTTATAAGCTTCAATAAGGCTTCTTGGATTCTTGTCTCGGATAGAATATCCGATTGAGGAATCAAAAGCATTTTAATAGCTAACAAGACATACTTCCTCATCAAGCCTCATTTTTTGAAAAAACCTATGCATAACCTTTTGGAAGCTTGTATTGAATTCAACAATTCCCTCATTAGAATTATTTTTGATGTTGTTAAATTCATTTAATATAAATCCCTTGTTTGTCTTATCACCATATTGATCCTAATAATAATATTTTAATGTATTCATAGATCCTACTGAATTATGAGGTAACACATCAAGCCAATCCCTAGCATCCTCAACTAGAGACAGAACAAAAAGATTTATAATTACACCCTCATGTTTAATATCATAATCATACATGGTATGTGTAAACTTCTTTAGATGTTCCTCACATGTGATTACATCATTTCTAGCAAATTTAGGAAGTTTATCCCTAATTTCATTCAGAACTAAATTAGGATAGCCAGGAATATTATGAAATGAAAATTGTTTGTACCTTTCTTCATAAATGGGTCTTCTTTCAGAATGATTATTCATTTGAGAATTAGATGCCCCGACATGTAATTTTCTAGCTGCTTCAACACCAAGATGAGAATACTCGTAGGACTGCATGAGAAAATCAATTTTCTTCTTCATCTCTAGAGTAGCAACATCAACTTGTGCCTTCTCAAGCATTTTTTCATGATTTATTGCTCTCTTTTAGATTTTTTAATATCAATGTCCAATTTAGACATTTGATCTACTGGAGCTTTGAGATTCTTGGGTTTATTTATTGTAACCCCTATCATTCCTTGCTTTCCCTTATTCCTAGGGCCTTGATAATCCACATCTTGATGAATGACAGGTTCTTCTTCAAATCTTTGAGGCCTTTCAACATAATCCATTGCATCCATGTTTAGTAATTGCCTCCTTAATTGATCATTTCTAATCATCTCTTGTCTTATCATATCTTCATTTTGTTTTTCTCTTTGTTGTCTGATGACAAACCTCTTTTGGATTTCTTCTCTTAATTCAGCAACATCCTCATCAAGATCTTCTGAATATGTGAGAGTGGTGTCAAATTCCTCCTCCTCTCTTTCATTAGGAGAGCTATGGTCTTTATATGAACCTAATCCAAAGTCTACAGCCTCCCCATATTCATATACATTACCTTCTTGGTTGCCTTGGACTGGTCTTTCTTCTCTAATGTCCTCCTCTTGCCTTTCATTTTGAGGGAATATTCTATTATCTTTTCCTTTTCTTGGTTGATCAACATTAGATGTAGTTGGGATATCATCCCCTAACCTACCTTCAGGATTCCTCTTTGACCAAGACCTGATGTTTCTATAACTCATATTGGAAAGTGTATGACAAAATGATATTTTATTAACTCAACATTGCTGCAGATAAACTCAGATTCGCCACCCAACACTAGTTGGGATCACAACACTAACTGATATAAATAATTGCAAATAGAGAACTCTCAAGATAAAATAATGAAAAAATACAAAATGTGAGTAACTCTATGCATCCAATGATCAACTTACTGGCCAAATGTGACAATTTTACTACATTTCCCCAACAGAGTCACCATCTTGTTGGTGTTTAAAACTGTTATGCTTTGAAAGAAACCAATATACCTTGAGACTAATATTAGGAATGGTTAGCTCCAAGTATGAGAGAGCTCTGCAAGGTAACTGGACCAACTATAGGACAAGAGTGTCCTCTACACTTTTGGCTCTGCAAAACTAAGGTGGGTGCACCTAATCTAGATGAATATTCAAATTTCACAACTTTGGATGTTTACAATAGATAAATGGAAAGTAAGTACTAAATGGTAACCACACACTTATTGACTCTTCACTACCATGTAGGACAACTAAAAACAACTGCAAAACATAAAAGAAAATGAAATGGTTTTTTGATGTAAATTCAGGGACAAAATATAGCCAAACCTATCAGACATATATCTCAAGAGAATGTACTAGTTCTGGATGAGTGCCTTATCCATTGGGTAAATTTCTAAATACAATACTGAGAACTGAAACAAACCTATTAGTATAGACTAAAATCCATAAACATAAACATCTCAGATCACACACTGCTTATAATATCCTTCTGTAGATAATCCAGTAGAATCAATGTAATATCCAAAGCATTTTAATTTGATCTAAGATCAAAGACTTGTGGAATACACATATGCATAAGCAAGACTTATACAGTAAGCCAGAAAACTTACAACTCAAAATATAGCACAAAGGAGAGACTTAAAATATAAGAATACTTATATTAAGTATGATGAAATCTAATTTTTGCATCAATATGAAAAGGGAATACAAAATAAGACAATATGCAAAAGATCATACAAATTTCTATTATGTTTCAATACAATCTGAAAAAAAAAATTGCTATATCCTAGACTAGAAACAAGTATAAGCCTAATGCTTTCGACTTTCCCAATTGTCTAGCCCTTACTAATTGGTCTTGAATATACCTTTATAGGAATAGGAATGCAACAAGCTTTGGACCATTTAGGGTTAGGGTTTTCAACCAATCATGTCAAGCATTCAATTCTATGATCAAGTTGAAACCCTGTCTTTCTCTTCAATCTATGCAAATATGATATGATATGAATTTCCCTAATCCATGGATGTGAGCACAGTACCCTAAGGTGCATGAATTTCCAAGCCATGATGCGGAGAGAAGCTGGACATAAATGCAGAAGATACCAACTCCACTATATGCATTTATGCACCTGATATAAAAACCCCATCTGTCAACTTTGGTCTTAAATACATCTTTCCATATCAGATTTCAACCCCTACACTGTTCAACAAAGGTGCAAAGTTGACCCACAAGATCATATCGCGGCATTAATGGCTCTGAGATAAAATATCAGTCAACCACCATGAAAACTCACTGAGAAAACATTTGAATGTTTGAATTTCCATTATAATGGGCGCAGGTGGCATGGAAAAAGACTTGGATGACTGAGATTAAATCTGTTTTCAACATTAAAACATAGTCGTAGATCTTTTTTAAGTCATCCGAGCACTCATATTATATTCATGATAGGTGTCGCATAGGCATGATGAGGCTATAATTATCTGTCACTCATCTTATTCATAAATCTTAGCAACCACCACACAATCTATCTAAAATTTCTTTATCTTTAATTCATCCCTCGCTCCAGCCCCACAATCACAAGAGGATAGGTGTCAGCTAGGCACAATGCCTCAAATATTATCTGACAAGCATCTATGCTTTAAGGCTTTACACCCACTATCAGATCCATTCAAACATGACTGCATATTAACTTTACTACTGGTTACCAAACTATAGGTTTCATTCAACCCGGAAGGATACGTGTCGAGCGGTCGTGATGGCTTGAAGGTTAAAAACCTTCATCTTATCTTTTGAGTCTTCACTTCAATCGTAGATCTTCTTTAAACTTGATAGTTCTTTACCTTTATTACCTTTTCACTGATCGGACCCACTTGGGACATGTGTTTAGTAGGCGCAATGCCTTGAATGTTAGATGTGGCTCATCTTTCTTTCAAGGCTTTACACCAGCTACAAGATCTTCTGCAACTTGAAAATTAGTTAATCTATTTCAAACATGCCCTCATATATGAAAAATGCCACACATCGAGATGGTGCAATGCCTCGAATAGAATCATCATTGCATCTTTACGTTAAGGCTTTGTGCTAACCATTAGATGAAATCTAACCTCACTGTTCTTTAACTCGTTTGTAGCGTCATCAACTTTACATGTGGCTATCAGGCGCAATGCCTTGAAGACTATATGTCGTGCATCTTATCATTGAGTAAAAGAGTTGACCACAAGATCACATTTAACTTAACCACTTATTATCTTCCACTTAAAGGCTCAGAAACTATCCCACCACATGTTTCCATGGCACATTGCCTTGAAGGTTAGATCTTGCGTAACTTATGAATGAGTCAAAACATCCGTCATAGATCTTCATCCGATATGATCGATCGTTTCCTTAACTTAAGCTGTGGCCACTTTCCACATGGTTGTTTATCATGATGCCTTGATGATAAAGATCTTCATCTTCAAGATCAAGAAAAAGTGCCAACCGTTAGATTTATTAGAACTGATCACCACTTTAACCTTCCACTAAAATTAAAAAATAGGCCCCACACTGTTAGAAAGGAACAAATGTAACATAGGCGCGATGCCTTGAACATTAAATAACCTCATCTCTGCGACTAAGGCAAAGGGACAACCGTTAGATGAAAAGTGACTTGCACAGGAGATGTAAAGGGTAAATATTATTGGGGAAATAAACTCAGGACTTAGGGAAATATTAAAATGTATCCCACCCGACTTAGGAAATAAAACATATGAATCCTAAGGACTTAAGAGATAAAGTGGACCCGCTTGACAATGTTAATTTAAACACATGGGATTATAACATTTAAGTGACTCAGAAAAGTAACTTGGAAACATAACAAGTCTTGAGGGTTTAGGGTTTTAGCCAAGATTTTACACAAAAAGTCCTAGAGCTTAGGCCAGAGACCAAAGATAATTGCAGAGACATGGAAAGAAATGCTTGTAACCATGAAAATTCTTAATGAGTCTAAAAATTTCTCCATCTGGGGATGCATGCCTCCTGCAGGCATGACAAGGATTCAGGATTTCTGGGATAATTAGATGACCTACAAAATAGGAAACCTATCCTAAAGAAAATAAAAACATAGAAAGGATATATACAAACTTGTAGCAAAAAAGAACTAGCTTTGCCACCTATTCATTGATCTAAAGGAGTCAAATCAGTCCCGATGATTTGAAACCATCACCAAATTTCTAAGCCATTTTTCCCTTATCATAGACAAAAAAAATTTCTTCTTGATCTGAAAACAAACTGAAACAACCACTTTCATCTGTCTGATCAAATCCATTGCCATGTACTGTTAGCTCATCATATATAAAAATATCAGCATATCCATCAATTGAGCTCAAATAAAATTAGATAGGTGTGGAAATTGTAAAGCATGTGGCATATACATGTCACATTCATTAGATAAAGAAAAATCATAACAAATGTAATTCTTATCATTTTTAGCTCAATGCCATACCTTGGAGAGTCATTATTTAGCTGAAAAAGAAGGCACTTACATTCTGCCATATTGTTGGATCCCCTGTTTAGTATTCTGTCATTTGTTTGCATACAAACAATAGAAATCCTTAAAGAACTTTCTTGTACATCAATAAATTTATACAAACCAATATCTTGTATGTTGTAAGGAGAGTAGTTATCCACATATTCATCAGGTAACTGCACATGCTGAGTAGTTGAAGGACCATCCTGAAATGGTTTATTGAATGACTGAGAATCATTGTTTGGAATGGAAGGCTTGGATTAAAATTCTATCTTAGAAATTCCTGCAAATATAATATTCTCTAGTCTCAAAGCAATATTAGCCAGCAAGTGTGTCATTTTGTTCTAACCTTTACCTTTCCAATCAATGTTAAATGCATCAAAATTCTCCAATTGATCCCAAACAATACCTGCATACTTCTTGAGTCTCTGATTCTTTGAAATGTACCTGACTCTTTTTTGAGAGATCACCAACTCAAAATTTCCAACCACCCTAAGATTTCTCATCTTGTGTCTTAAGGCTAACCTTAAACCTATCAACATGGCTTCATACTCTGCAATATCGTTTGTGCATTTGAATAGTAAAGTAGACGAGAACCTAAAGGTTTTACCACTAGGAGCTACCAATAAAACTCTTGTACCCGCTCCATCTTTTGAGATTACACCATTAAAGTACATAGTCCATAAACCACTATGTTCTGCAAGAATATCTTTATCCTTAGATGAAAATAAATTCTAGACTTCATTTTCAACCTTAATACCTTGGACCTGCAAGGATCCAATATCAGTATCCAAGAAATAATTCATAGTTTCATCTTTAATTTTCTCAATCATATGAGGGGTTCTAGTTTCTATGGATAACTTAACATTTTGACCAACAATATTAAAGGTTGCAAATGATAAGTTACATTGAATACTTCCTCCCATTGAAACACTCCATTTTATGGACAATAGCATACCACATTGGGGAGGGATGTCAACCACAAGGACACTCATTGTTAGTACCTTCTCTGGATATGCAGCAAGTCTATAAGGTAGAGCCTTAGTAGTACCTATGACATGCACCTATCTTGAATCCTTTGCTTGACATCTTCCATGAGGGCTCTCTACCTATAGTCCTGTTGCCTTCATTATCTCTATAGGCATAACAGTATTGGATGCTCTTGAATCAATCATACAATTTTTTAGCATATTACCATTAATAACCAGAGTCAAGAAAAAGGGATCCACAACCCCCAAAGGAGTGTTGACATGATTTCTATTTAATAAAATATGAGGGATATTAGAAATAACCTCCTCTGATTCCTTTTCCTTTTTATCAGATTTATTCTTGATATTCCCTTTTTTCTCACTTATTTCTAGCTTTAGACTACTTATGGATGAAACACTATTTACCCATGAGAGGAATTTCACCTTATGTTCTTCTATTCTCATCATTTCTAAAAGAAGGGACCCTAATAGTCATTTGTCATAATAATTGGCCCACATCAACAAGAATATACTTTATATCAGAGATGTCCTACTTCATGATAAAAACATTTTCATGTTTAACTTGAGTATCCAATTTTGGGTCAATTTCTTTATCATCCTTTTGCAAAGAAGAAACATTTATCTCTGGCATCTTTGCCTTCATCTTATGGACATCATTTGAACTATGTAACTTCTCCTCTTTTCTTACTTTTATTTTCTTTACACCCTCAACAATATTTTCTTTCTCTGATGTCTACTTAGGGCTCACTCTTGTTTCCTTAATAAACATACCAGCTGGTCTGCCATCTTCATTACCAACTATCCTATTTATCAAATTATAGCTACTCTTTTCCTAAGTCACCATGTCTGCAATAATTTGAGAAATCTATGCATCTGAAGGTCTTCTTACTATAAAAGGTTATTTTCCCCTTGCAACAATACATGTTATGTCATCAACCCCTTCTTCATCTTCCTCAAAAAGAAACAAATCCTGACCCACAACTTGATCATCAGATTCTTCCTCACTATTTAAATAGGAATAAGTCATTGCGCGCATTCCCAACATCATCATATAGTTTTTCTTCTTCTTCTATTTCTTGTTGGGTCTGACTGGTAGACATACGTAGAGCAACAACACAATTATCAGGATTATGGGGTAATTGACAAGCCTCACACAAATAATCCTCATTATAAGTGTAAAATCAATTTGTTTGTAGAGGATCAGGAGTCCTATCATCAGGCTTGTCCCTCCTTTGTGGGATAATAGGTTTCCCATCTTTGAATTGGGTAGTATACAAGTAATTTTGCATCCTAGGTTGCTGACTGAAATTGTTATAGGATGGCCTATTTTTATTTGGAGTCCTACTATCCTTATTTTATGATTCTTTCTGATTTATCCTACTAAACTTCCCATCTTCCCTTTTATTCATTTTTATTGATACCCATCTATTTATTTCTATATTGACAACAGTCTTATAAGCTTCAATAAGGCTTCTTGGATTCTTGTCTCAGAGAGAATATCCCATTGAGGAATCAAAAGCATTTAAATAGGTAACAAGACATACCTCCTCATCAAGCCTCATTTTTTGAAAAAGCCTATGCATAGCCTTTTGGAATATTGTATTTAATTCAACAACTATGTCATTAGAATTATTTTTGATGTTGTTAAATTCATTCAATAGAAATCCATTGTTGGTCTTATCACCATATTGATCCTGAAAATAATCTTTTAATGTATTCATAGATCCTACTAAATTATGAGGTAACGCATCAAACCAATCCCTAACATCCTCAACTAGATATAGAACAAAAATCTTTATAATTACATCCTCATGTTTAATATCATAATAGTCAATGGTACCTTTCTTCATAAATGGGTCTTCTTTCAAAATGATTATTTATTTGAGAAGTAGATGCCCTCGCATGTAATTTTGTATCTCCTTCAGCACCAAGATGAGGAGACCCGGAGGGCTACATGAGAAAATTAATTTGCTTCTTCATCTCTAGAGTAGCAGCATCAATGTCTTATGCCTTCCCAAGCATTTTTGCCATGATTTATTTCTATCTTTTAGAATTTTCAAGATCAATGTCCAATTTAGACATTTAATCTATTGGAGCTTTGAGATTCTTGGGTTCATTTATTGTAACCCCTGTCATTCCTTTCTTTCCCTTATTCCCATGGCCTTGATAATCCACCAATTGATGAATGACAGGTTCTTCTTGAAATCTCTGAGGGATTTCAACATAATCCATTGCATCCATGTTTAGTAATTGCCTCCTTAATTGATCATTTATGATCATCTTTTGTCTTATTATATCTTCATTTTATTTTTCTCCTTGTTGTCTAAGGACAAACTTCTTTTGGATTTCTTCTCTCAATTCAACAGCCTCCTCATCAAGATCTTCTGAATATGGGAGAGTGGTGTCAGATTCCTCCTCCTCTCTTTCATCAGGAGAGATATGATCTTTATATGAACCTAATCCCAAGTTTGCAGCCTCCTCAAATTCAGATGCATTACCTTCTTGGCTGCGTTGGACTTGTCTTTCTTCTCTAATGTCCTCCTCTTGCCTTTCCTTTTGAGGGAATCTTTTATTATCTTTTCCTTTTCTGGGCTGATCAACATTAGATTTAGTTGGGATATTATCCCCTAACCTACGTTCAGGATGTCTCTTTGACCAAGACCTGGTGTTTCTATAACTCATATTGGAAAGTTTTTAACAAAGTGATATTTTATTAAGTTTGTACCGCTGCAGAGAAACTCAGAGTTGCCACCCAACACTAGTTGGGATCATAACACTAACTAATATGAATAATTTGAAATAGAGAAATCTCAAGATAAAATGACAAAAGACAAAACTTGAATAACTCTATGCATCCAATGATCAACTTACTAGTCAGTTGTGACAATTTAATTGCATTTCCCCGACATAATCGCCATCTTGTTGGTGTTTAAAACTGTTATGCTTTGAAAGAAACCAATATACCTTGAGACTAATATTAGGAATGGTTAGCTCCAAGTATGAGAGCTCTGCAAGGTAATTGGACAAACTATAGGACAAGACTTCCCTCTACTCTTTTGGCTCTGTGAAACCAAGGTGGGTGCACCTAATCCAGATAAATATTCAAATTTCACAACTCTGGATGTTTACAATAGATAAATGGAAAGTAAGTAATAAATGGTAACCACACACTTATTAACTCTTCACTACCATGTAGGAAAACAACAAAAAATTACAAAACATAAAAGAAAATGAAATGATTTTTTGATGTAAATTCGGGGACAGAATATAGCCAAACCTATCAGACATATATCTCAAGAGAATGTACCAGTTCTTGATCAATGCCTTATCCATTGGGTAAATTGTTAAATACAATACTGAGAAATAAAACAAACCTATTGGTATAGAATCAAATCCATAAAAATAAATATATCAGATCACACACTGCTTATAATATCCTTCCGTAGATAATCCAGTAGGATCAATGTAATATCCAAAGCATTTTAATTTGATCTAAGATCAAAGACTTGTGGAATACACATATGCATAAGCAAGACTTATAAAATAAGCCAGAAAACTTACAAGTCAAAAGATAGCACAAAGGAAAGACTTAAAATATGAGAATACTTATATTAAGTATGATGAAATCTAGTTTCTACATCAATATGACAAGGGAATACAAAATAAGATAATATGGTGCAAGAGCACCCATGAAGACACCTAGTGACACCATGAATTCCATTAAATTTAAAGCATCGCTAATTGTGAATTGGGATGTATTGAGGCCTTTAATGGTAATTTGTAATAAATAATGTAATAAATTATTAATAAGTTCTAGAAGTCCTAGTAAAGGACTTAGGACCAAAAAATGATGTAAGGGTGGCCAATAGTGCCAAATGGGATCTAATTTTAGATGGAGTTAATTAGGTCCTATAATAAATTAGGAATTGAATCTATAAATTATTTAATAATTTTTAAGCAATAAAATACCCAAAACACAAGTTAATAATTCAAATTTTTGAATATTAACGGCTAGTTGTGTTTTGGTGGGAAATTGCATTTAGGAGTCTTAAACACTTTGTAATCACTTCCAACCACTTGCAATTGGTTTTGGAAGTTGGGAACTTATCTATAAACACCCATGAATGATTGGGAAAGAAAAAAAATGAATTGGATAAGGGATTGTACGACTTGTAGGCTAAAATGCAATAAAATTCATAGTTTCTTGCATATTTTGGTGTCTTATTGTACTTGTTTCATGTTTTGATCATTTATGTGCATTATAGGATGTATTTGAAGTTGTTTTGATCCATCTTAGAAGGATTTCATTCTGAAATTTTCTTTCATATAGTCAAAGTGTTGTAGATAGCCATTTTCACATTGTTTCCTTAAGCAAAATGGTGTAACCATCCCCTTTCTGTTCTAACTCTGACTTGGAAATTGATTTTTGACATGTATCATATGTAATTATGCATAATAATGCAGGAATAAGATAGAGAATGTAGATGATCATCGATTTGGGAAAGTTGGAGTGCTTGGGTGCATGAAAATGCATGGAATTTGATGCCATAAGTGTAGCAGCGGGAGATCTAGCTTAAGGAGGGCATGTTTTTGTGTGAGGTAGAAAAATTACATGTCAAACTTATGGTTAATCCAGAAGGATAAGTTTTGGAAGTGAGTTTTGGGTCATTTTCTAGAAGGCCCTAGTTTTTGGAGCCATTTGGTGAGGGATTTGAATTTTGACCATTTGGGAAGGTTGTGGGTGAAAAAAAATACCATAATCCTTTTATTTGAGACATAAATAGGAACTTCTAAAATTTATAGTGTCTGGGGATAAGTAATTTTGGTAGTTGCTTTGTAAAGTGGCCCAATTAGGCCTAGTGGAGATACTCGAATCAACAATTGTATGCATATTTTTTTCCAAAAGAGTCATATATAATTTTCACATATGTTGTGTAACTTCCAAATGGGTATCTGAATCTATAATTTAATTTTCAAGTGTTTTGGATAGTCTGGTCGAAAAATCCAAAAATTAGGAAAAATAGGGCTACTAGGAAGGGTGGCTTGTTTGGAGAAATCTGATCAAAGGGTGTAAAGGGAACTTAGAACCTATCTATAGAAGTTGATCTAGTGGTTTTAAGGCCTTTAGTAGACTTTTTTTGAGTGTTGAACCATTTGAAGTCAATTAAGCCCATATGAGTAAGTGGAATCCCCTGGGTACATTGTGAAACCTTGGGGTTGTTATACAAAGGTGTAGAGTCTTGTTGTCCAAGGGTTGGAAGTCTCCAAGCCTCTGCATCACAATATGTAAAATACCATGCAAATTTTTATTCTATCTCAATACAATCTAAAAAAAACATCTGCTATATCCTAGACTAGAAACAAGTATAAGCCTAATGCTTTCTACTTTCCCAATTCTCCAGCCCTTACTAAATGGTCTTGAATATCCCTTTATAGGAATAGGAATGAAACAAGCCTCAGACCATTTAGGGTTAGGGTTTTCAACCAATCATGTCAAGCATTCAATTTTTTGATCAAGTTGAAACCCTATCTTTCTCTTCAATCTATGCAAATTTGATATGATATCAATTGCCCTAGTCTATGGATGTGAGCATAGTACACTAAGGTGCAATAAATTCCAAGCCATGACATGGAGAGTAGCTAAACATAGATACAGAAGAGACCAACACCACTATATTCATTTATGCACCTGATCTAGAAACACCATTTATCAGCTATGGTCTTAAATACATCTTGCCATATCAGATTTCAACACCTACACTATTCAACAGCTATGAAAAGTCAAACCCACAAGATCATATCACAACATTAATGGATCTGAGATAAAATATCATTCACCCACCATGAAAACGCACTAAGAAAACATCTAAATATTTGAATTTCCATTATAAAGGTCACAGGTGGCACATAAAAAGACTTGGATGGCTGAGATTAAATCCATTTTCAACTTTAAAACATAGTCATAGATATTTTTTAAGTCATTCAGGCACTCAGATCAGATTCATGCCAAGTGTCACATAGGTGCTATGGTTCTATCATTATCTATCATTCATCTTCTTCATAAGGCTTAGCGCCTATCGCACGATCTATCTAAACTTTCTTTTTCTTTAAATCATCCCTTGTTCCGGCCCCACGATCACATGAGGACATGTTCCAGCTAGGCGCAATGCCTCAAAGATTATTTGACAAGTATCTCTACTTTAAGGCTTTACGCCCACTGTCAGATCCTTTCAAACTTGATTGCATATTAAATTTACCCCTGGTTACCAAACTATATGTTTCATCCAACCTAGAAGGATACATGTTGAGCGGTCGTGAAGGATCTTATCTTTTGAGTCTTCGCGTCGACCGTAGATCTTCTTTAAACTTGACAGTCCTTTACCTTTATTACCTTGTCTCTGATCGGACCCACTTGGGACATGTGTTCATTAGGTGCAATGCCTTGAACATTAGATGTGGCTCATCTTTCTTTTGAGGCTTTACACTAGCCGAAAGATCTTCTACAACTTGACCATTAGTTAATCTATCTCAAATGGGCCCTCATATCTGGAAAATGGCACGTGTCGAGATGTCGCAAAGCCTCAAACAGTATCATCATTGCATCTTTACCTTAAGGCTTTGCACTGACCGTTAGATGAAATCTAACCTGATTTTTCTTTAACCCATCTGTAGCCACAACAAATTTACACATGGCGATCAAGCGCGATGCCTTAAAGACTATATGTTGTGCATCTTATCATTGAGGAAAATCGTTGACCATAGTATAAAATTTAATTTAATCACTTGTTATTTTCCACTTAAAGGCTTGGAAATTGGCTCACCAACCACTACGTGTTGCCATGACACATTGCCTTGTCTTAAGCTGCAGCCACTTTCCACGTGGATGTCTGTCATGATGCCTTAATGAATAATGATCTTCATCTTCACGATCAAGGAAAAGTGCCAACTGTCAGATTTATTAGGACTGATCACCACTTTAACTTTCTTCTAACCTTAAAACACAGGCCCCGTGCTGTCAGAAAGGAACATATGTCACATAGGCGTGATGCCTTGAACATTAAATAACCACATCTCCACGACTAAGGCAAAGCGACAACCGTTAGATAAAAAGTGACTTGCACGGGAGATGTGAAGGGTAAAGTTTATCGGGGAAATAAACTTAAGACTTAGGGTAATATTAAAATGCATCCTGCCTGACTTAGGAAATAAAACATATGAAACCTAAGGACTTAAGTGATAAAGTGGCGTCACTCAACAACTTTAATTTAAACTCATGGGATTATAACATTTAAGTGACTCAGAAAAGTAACTTGGAAACATAACAAGTCTTGAGGGTTTAAGGTTTTAGCCAAGATTTTGCACAAAAGACCTAGGGCTTAGGCCAGAGACCAGAGAGAATTGCAGAGACATGGAGAGTGTTGGAATTAATGGGAAGTGTGTACTGAGAGGGGAGGGGTGAACCAGTAACTCTAAAACTTTTATATCTTTTAACCTTTATCCTTTAGTTAATCAATTGTCTATCCAACCATCTGTTTTATACTATCTTCAAGTAAGATATATCAATTCATAAACTTCATCAAACATGTGAACATTCATAGAAACATTCATAAAAGTAATTGACATAGAACACAATATATGATTACGCAGAAAACTCCTGTTAGGAAGAAAAACTACGGTGGGGATGACACCCACAAGTTCTTCACTATCTGCAGATTGGAAGGGGCCAGTTAAGGCTTACAATTTGATCACTTCTGATGATCTACCCTGTTAAGAGTATATATGGAGACCTGTTAAATTCTACTCTGTTAAGAGATTTAGCAACACTGTTGAGTGTGCACTCGGTTAAGAGATTTATAGTTGGACTATTAAATCCACCTTCCTTGAAACAATTTTTACACTTTGCTTCACTTGTTAGAATGAGAGAAAATTACAATTTGACCTGGTGTATGCAATCTCCTATTGTTGATTACAGATCCATTATATATTACAAGTATAAGTGTATCACCTAATATGGTTGAATGATATCTCTGCTGCTCGGTAGCCTCTGTTCTTGGTTCTTGATAACCAAATTCTCCTCTTGTTGTTCTGGTTCTTGAAAATTTTAGTTTGTTCCATAGATGTTTTCATGGGCTACATTCATCCTCTTATCGTCATCACACACATGTATAGTGAATTATTACAACATCTATTTATAAGGTGATTGACCTAATCAACTTTCACGTAAAATAATATTAACTCTAAGATCACATGTATACAACTTGACCTTGATCTCCTAGTCTAGTGTTTTAAATCAGTTAGATTGATTAAAACACTTACAATAATGTTTCTTGCCCCTAAAGAAATGGTGTTAAAAAAAAATCAAGACTCTATAAATAGAATGATATTGCTTTATCTAACATGGAAGTTAGATCCACCATTTGCGGGATGTAACCGACTTTCAGTTTCTATCGGTCGGTTATGATCTTAAGTTAGTTAGACTGTCTCTCGGTGTTCCTTCCTTGAACTATCTCTCAGGTTTCTCTTTGACTATTCTCTTGGGTTGCACTATTACTTGCTTGTCGGTTTCCACTTTCGGGTTCCTCTTTATCCTTTCAACTTCTCATTTTCAATTTAGACACAAAATGTGTCGTCGGTTATTTTTGTACTTAGTAGTTTTTGGTGATCTTTGTTATCTGAATATTTGGTTTTCTCTTTGTCCTATCTTTCAGTGTATGCTTACCAAAAGTGTTGTTTGCATACTAAATTTAAAATAATGTCATCAATCTTCCCCTTTGACATTAGTATCAAAAATTGATTGTGCAAAATACTAACAAAATGTTAAGTATGTACAACATATATAATCCTTAGTCATTTCATGACTCCCCCTATGCATATGCTGGTATAGTATAAGTATGTACATGATACTCTCCTTCTCTTCACCTTGTACTATATATATCATATCATATATTTTCCCTTTGTACATATCCTTATTTTCCCTTTTTTACTCATTATACATGCTTTGTACATATCATAATTTTCCCCTTTTTACTCATTATACATCCTTTGTACATATCATAATTTTCCCCCTTTTTATATTAAGGGAAAAGGTGTATACCTTATAGCTTATCAAAAATGTGAGAGTGTGAGGTCTTCATGTCCTCCATCATCTTCTCCCATTGTTCCTTCAGGTTTTCTAGAGCCATGTGCTCGAGTGTGATCCTTGAATGCATGTCGTAGATGTTGTCTACTACAGACATCTCAGGGGTGGCTATCAGTTGTTTTTGTGAACTGATATGTTGTTTAAGTAGTGTTATATTTGGTAGAAGTTAAGCTTGGAGCTTGGTGACCTCTTCCCTGAATTGTGTTTCTGCTTCCCACAGTTCCTGCCTTAACCTTTTTACTTCAACTATGTTTTCATAATGCAACTTTAGTGCATTGTCATCTGTGGTTAAGCCTTTAGCACTAGTATCTAGATTAGAATCTAACTTTTCTATCTTATCACTATGCTCCTTCATGAATTTATCAATTGTGCTCAATGTTTGAATCAAGGAAATAGCTTTAGAAATTATTGGATCTAATTCACTTACTAATTCTAAAAGCTTTACCTTGTTTACTGCCACTTCTTGGCTTATCTTTTCAACTAGTTTGTGCTAATATTTTTGCTCTACTCTCTCCTCAATTGCTTTCTCTACATCAATGTTCTGCATTGTAATGGCTTCTGTGAGAGTTGCTAGTTGATTAAGGATAGGTTTATTCTGATCAACATCGGGTACAATCTGGTGCAAGATGTCCCTATTTATTTCTAGTACCATGTGTTGGAAAGTAATCAATTTTGTGTAAATGTGATTTACTTTTTGGTTTTCATTTATGGAAACACATCTAGGCTTCAGATCGATTCCAGTAAAGATGAGTTTCGATGATTCATAAATCGACTAAGTGTAGAAGCAGAGATACATAATTTTTTTGGATGTCGAAGATAGAGATTGATGATTTAGGGCAATCAAGCTTAGAGGAAGACAGTATGGGGTATGTATGACCTCCACCTAAGATCGATTTGGTTTTGGTTTAGTCTACGGTTAGTTAGAAATAATTGAAGACAAACAGATTGCAGCAAAACAACAAAACATAGCAGTTTGACAGTAGTGAAGATTGAGGGAGTATGGCTTGGACTCCAGACAATAGAAGTTGTATTTTGGTTGTTGATAACCTCCACATTGACTATGCAAGAGCACCGAATATGCATTTGGTGTTTACTATATTAAATGTATTTTGTATTGAAGGTCGACTTAGTAATATTTGTAATATTTGTATTGAGAGCTGACTTTGTAAAGTTGTGAGATATATATGTAAGATATTTTTTGATAAGGATAGATGGTTAAAATTAATGTTGGTGAGTGGTTAGTGGACAGTTGGATAAGTTGTTGAGAAAATAGTAGAGTAGAGAATGACAGATCATTGAAGAACATTAAAGGAACTATCTAAGCACTAGTGTTGCTTGTTTTTTTTCATGACTAAGAACACTTTGTAACCTGAATTATATTGTAAGAGTTGTAAGCTCAATTGGCCCCTAACAGGGTGTTGTGAACCTTTAATAGGGTTGTAATTCCATTAACAAGTAAATGTGCTATGTAATATTCAGCTCCTAACAGGGCTAGGTCTCCTTATAGGGACATTATACTTTAGTACATGCTTGTGGGTACCATCCCCACCGGTGTTTTCCCTTGGCCAGGGTTTCCTCAAAAACAAAATATGGTGTTATGAGTACTGTGCCATTTTCTTATGTTCTTTTCTTTAATGCAAGTTTATGGTTTCTATTTAAATGGTTGAAGAATTTAATTAAGTGCTATAATACTGATTCATCCCCCCTCTCAATATTATCCAATCCTAACAATTGGTATCAGATCTTTTGGCCCTTGGAGAGAAATTCTAACAGCTTGAGGGAGATCATAATGGATTTGGACAGTTTGCAAGAAAACTTTGATGCTACACTTGAAGACCTTGATAAAGAAAAAACAGAGAATGGAGAGTTGAGATTCAACATGCGAAGAGATGAGAAATTTATAAAGAAACTCAAAGCTCAACATGAGGTTTCCATAAATCAAAGACAAGTTCTTGTGGTCCAGATAAAAGAGGATTCAGATGAAGACAATTCAGATCAGGTAAAGCAACTAAAAGAAGGGAATGAAACTCTGAAACTTGAAAATGAGAATATGGCTAAAGAAATACAGGTACATAAGGAAGCTAAGAAGAAATTTGAAGAAGCTTTAAATAGTGCATTAGATCAAATGAAGAATGAGGCTAACAACTACAAGAACAAGTATCTAGAAATAGAAAAATACAATCAGATTATAAAAGGTGAGCTTGTTGAAGCAAAGAAACACATTGAGAAACTTCACACAAGCATTGATTTGATTGATGCACAGAGAGACAAACAAAACCCAAAGGTGATATGACTGGTATTGGCTTCAATGAAGTTGAATGTTTAAAGAATCAGGAAGAGAAATTAAATGAGAAGATCAATGCTGAGAAACCTTCTATTGAAGAGCCTAAAGAGAAGATCAGACCCTTCAGAGGAACATGCTTTGGATGCAACAAATTTGGACACATGAAGAGACACTGCATAGGTAATGCCCCTTTTAGAACTTTTTCTAGTTATTGTTTTAACTATAATGGATATGGGCATAAGAAAGTAGAATGCAGAAAACCTAATCAATTGGGATATAGACAAGACAATGGAAGAGAATATATAGTGAAACCTACATGCTACAAATGTAACAATATTGGACACATTGTGAAGTACTGTAAGCTGCAAGTTAATCAGGAAAGAAGACCTCCTATATTTTACAAATGCAATAATCCATGACATATAGAAAAATTTTGTAGGTATAATAGATCAGAAAATAGAAGAGTACCACCTCCTATGAACTCATAGAAGAATGGAAATGACATTGGTAAGAGTGTTGTAGATTTGAAGAGTGATTTTGAGAGTTGTTTTAAGAAGGCAGAAGATAGCAATAGTGGTAAAATATGGAAGATCAAAGAAACAAGTGAGACATCAGTTCAGGGAGAGTTAGTAGAGGCTACTAGATCTTCTCTTGATGGTAGCAAGATAGAATCAACCTAATTGGATGATCATGGCCTTAGGGGGAGCATTAGATACAAACATCAGAATATATCCTGCCCTAAAATTCATGGATTGAGCTCGTGCGAGCTTGGGTATAATTTTGGCCGACATCATGAAGTATACATCTAAGAGCGCAACATCAACTGACACATATATTTTGTTCGCGAGATCTAACAGCGGATTGGACAGTTTTAAGTGAAAGTGAAATTCATGACTTAAACTTGTATAAAGTACCACTTGATGACCTATGTCCTCACCATTTGACGAAGAGCGAGCTAAGGAGATCTAAGAGCAGAGAATTTTAGATTATTCTACATTTGACGTGCGTGATCGATTGAAGGATAAACTCAGAATTCAATGGAAGAAAGGTATTTACATCATCTAGCCATGGATGCACATATCATTTTTGATGTTACAGATCGACCTAGGTATAAGTTTAAGAAACATCTGTTCAAATCATGTGAAGAGGATCTAGAGGGAGCATTTTCCCAAAGCCCATATGGCATGTTGCACGTAGAATATATTAGGGCTTACATACATTGCAAATATGATATACTTGGAATTGATGATATATCAATTAAGATGGAGTATATGTCTGACAATGGACTCATGAGAGAAGAATACAAACATATTAATCAGCTGAGAATAATGAAAGTTCTAGATTTATGTGGATTCGATGAAGATGAATGGTTCAAAATACTATTAAGTAGGGTTCATGATCAATTTATTTGGACTGGTGATCAACCTGTGAAGATTTGTAGTGACCTAATCCATAAAATCATTGGATTGGACAACACCAAAGTCATCCTTATTGTGGAGAAACATGTGAATAAATAATTTGAAACCCTAACTCATTTCAAATGGGATAGACAGGAAATGACAGTAAATGACATCTTTCAGCAAGATGTAAGATTCATTGCGATGATACTTGGGTACATGTTCTACTACAGTAGTAGACCTAACTCAATATCTACTGGGGTAATCATGATGACATGGATAATGGTGAAGGATAATATAGAGTATAATCTATGCGAAGTTCTGGCACAACAATTCCTTGAGAAGGTGAAGCTAGTAAAGAAGGATAGAACAAAAACCTTCATATTTGGTTCATTAATGATGCATATGTTCATTCATATTGAGCACAAATTTCCTGGCTTAAATCCCAGTGGTTGGAAATCTGGAGTACCTACTGGCATATTGATTTCACAGAGCTACAAGAGACATAATGCTACTTGGGTTGATGGTGAACTATTTGGTATGATCAAGATACTACAGAGATAGATGAAAACAAGATACATGATACATGAAGACATTGTTGAGAAATACAAAGATACAATCTATTTCATGGTTGAAACTGATTGTGTGTGCTTTGAAGCAGTCATACCTCGGAAGAAATGGTGTTATCCCATGGGTTATGAAGTAAGTTCTGAGGTACTTACTATGCAAATAGAACATGTCCTTGCATCATAAATTGATACAATAGAGGAAAGATGGGGAACTTATGAGGAAAAGTCAGTAAAAGTGAGAGAAGAATAGACTAGAGGTCTGAGGAAGAGAAATATTGAAAATCTTGTACATGAATACGGAGTTAAAGCTAGATTGACATAAGAGGAACTAAAAGAATTCAAAAAGAAGATGACAGAAAGATCACTTGGACCAGTAAGTGGAAGTAATAAATCCCCTCCCACTCCTGAGGTAATTATGGTAGACAGTCCACCTCCTCCTCAACAACAAACAACACAAGCTGAAAATATCACTTCTAGAGTTACAAGATCACGCATCAAACATCACCTAAAGAGCAGAGCACAACAGGAGAAGAGAAGAAAGAAGAAAAATACATTTGAAAACCCGACCTGAAGATGCTAGAGAAGAGAGCATTAGAGCAAGGCAAATTGGTCACAATTGATAAATATTATAACAAGTATGAAGAAGTAGAAAAACTTAAGATTGAGGAAATTGTGATAGAACACTTAATTACTTTCAAGAAGACACTGTTAGAAATTGAAGGAAGCATACCTATAGACCTATATGGGAGATTGGAGATAAGAAAACATGCTTCACAAATTGAAGATGATACAATTAGGAACCAATAAATTGATAACATGTTGCCTGTGATATCAATACAAGAAAGGGATAGAATATACAAGGAACTAAAACCTCTAATAAGGACCAAGGTGAGATTATTAAAAACCATGGCAAGGAAGTATGATGAAATCACTGAGGAAACTCAAAAGGTACTAGAGAAGATACTGCTGAGTACTACTTCTAACAAGCCCTCACCTCCTAAGACCACTTTTCCCACACAATTGGGAATGGGTGAAAGATGAAAAGCAACAGGGACATCTACTAAGAACAGAAAAGTAGATCCACCACCAGATTTCTATGTTTCTGGTGTAGCAGTAACCCTTGACACCTCTCAAGATGAAAAGAACCCCTTTTCAGGGAACATGGATACTTCTATAGTGGATGAGGCTGAACATAAGAAGGAAGAAGAACAGAAGAAGGAAGAAGAGAAGAAGAAGGAAGAAGAAAAGAAGATAGATCAGAAAGAGGATGAAAATAAAGAGGTAAACACATCATCCATTTCATTGTTGGCAAGCACTGATGTAAATGTTGATAGCATGGATGAAGCTGAATTAGTAAAATTGGCATTTACTGCTTTGAACAAAGCAAAGGAAAGATCAGAACAGAAAGGAGACAAGAAGGAAAAAGTAATCACAAGATAAATTGATACTGTCAACAAATTACTTCCAACACCTATTGTTTTCCAGAACAAAGATGACATTGAAAATCTGAGAATCACACTTGATGAATTTGATGGGCACTATGAGAACTTATTGAAGATGGCAGAGGAGAAGGCATAGAAGAAATACTCAGAGAAGAAGATAACAACAATCTGTAAATATATTGCATGGAACTTAGGCATTGTGAAAACCTACTTGACACATGTAAGGAGCTGCATTGGAAATAGGAGAGAATTGTTTAGCTATTGCATGAATCCAATAAGGCATATTCAGAATGTAGAAGACATTATTTCCAAAGAGAGGGCAACTCTGAATAGTATGATAGATGGTTGTGAAACATATTCACAATCCACAACAGAGTTAGACAAAGAAGTCACAAGGATTTTGGCTAAACTTAGTGTATTAGATAATGAGAAAGGGAGAGTATTGACAAGACTCAATTTATTGAAGAGCTTTATCACTCCTAAGTTATCAATACTTGAAATTCATCTCTCAGACTTAGAGAAAGTGACAGATTCACTGGATAAATCTATGCCCACAAACTTGAAAGAAGCTGAGACCACATCATTTGCACTGAATGGATTAATTCACATCAGCCAAATTCTATTCAAAACATGGACTATAGAAGTGAAGATCTTGGAAGATTCCTTTCAAGATATCCTGAAACTGGCCGTGAGCAAGAACTAAAACCTATTGTTGTATATGCACCTTTGTCATTGTTGTCAAAGGGGGAGAAGAGAAGAAAAAAATATAGATGTATATAAAATAAAAAAAAATTATTATATAGGAGAAGAAAAGAAAAGAGAAAAGAAAAGGAAAGGAAGATTATAGAGGAGACAGATTTGTTGGAATACTTATTCATTTTTTTTTGTTAAGTGTTGCCATCAATGCCAAAGGGAGAGATTTTTGGAAATTAATAAATTTTGTGTAAATGTGATTTAATTTTTGGTTGTCACTTATGGAAACACATCTGGGTTTTAGATCGATTCTAGTAAAGATGATTTTTGATGATTCAAAAATTGACTAAGTACAAAAGCAGAGATACATAAGTGTTTTGGATGTCAAAGATTGAGATCGATGATTTAGGGAAAGTGAGGTTACAAGAAGACAATATGGGGTATGTATGACCTCCACCTAAGATCTATTTGGTTTTGGTTGAGTCTATGGTGAGTTAGAAAGAATTGAAGATAGACAGACTGCAATAGAACAACGAAACAGAGCAGTTTGACAGTAACAAAGATTGAGGGAGTATGGCTTGGACTCCATAAAATAAAATTTGTATTTTGGTTGTTGATAACCTCCACATTGACTATGCAAGAGTGCCGACTATGCATTTGGTGTTTACTATATTAAATGTATTTTGTATTGAAGGCCGACTTAGCAATATTTGTAATATTCATATTGAGAGCCAACTTTGTAAATTTATGAGATATATATGTAAGATCTTTTTTGATAAAGATAGATGGTTTAAAAAAATGTTGGTGAGTGGTTAGTGGATAGTTGGATAAGTTTTTGAGAAAATAGCAAAGCAGAGAATGACAGAGATCATTGAAAAACATTAAAGGAACTATCTAAGCACCAGTGTTGCTTGGTTTTGTTCATGACTAAGAACACTTTGTAACCTGAATTATATTGTAAGAGTTGTAAGCTCAGTTGGCCCCTAACAGGGTGTTGTGAACCTTTAACAGGGTTGTAATTCCTTTAACAAGGAAATGTGCTATGTAATATTCAGCTCCTAATAGGGCTAGGTCTCCTTATAGGGACATTATACTTTAGCACATGCTTGTGGGTACCATCCCCACTGGGGTTTTCCCTTGGCCAGGGTTTCCTCGAAAAAAAAATATGGTGTTATGAGTAGTGTGTCATTTTCTTATGTTCTTTTCTTTACTGCAAGTTTGTGGTTGATATTTAAATGGTTGAAGAATTTAATTAAGTTCTATAATACTAATTCACCCCCCCTCTCAATATTATCCAATCCTAACACCATGGAGTCTCGATGCTGCTTTCTTAGCTTCTCCTATAGTACCTTCCGCTGGCATATTTCACCATATTCCTTAAGTGCTTCATAGTCGAATGTTATTGGGTCATGTTTGGGTATCTCAATGATATAATCTAAAGTGACTTCTAACTTAGTCTTTTTGGACTTATTTTTCTTCTTCTTCTTCTTCTGAGTTTCACTAGAATGTAGGACCATAGCCATTTTATTGGCTTTGTCTATTGTGCTTGATGAAGTGATTTGAGGTGTTGCCTCTTTTTTCTGATGTGCATTAGTGTCAGCTTGTTGGTTGTGAGTGGATGTCTCCACATCAACCTTGATGTTATCTGTTGCAACTTTTTTGGTATCCTCAGGAGTGCCAACTTTCAATTTAGCTCCTTCATCAGCATTCGTATGTACTTCATCTTCCTTTTTTGTCCATCCTTCTCTATAGTATCTCCATCTGTTTGCTTTAAGTCTCCTTCTGTAACCTTGTCAGTTGCAGTTACAATGTGAGTGTCTCCGATGGCATTTTGTTCATCGGTGTTTTCTTTCTTTCCTTCTTCCCCTACATTCTCAGGAATGCTTGAATATTTGAAAGGTGGTTTATCTTTTTTCTTGAAGTATATTGATTTATTGTATCAATATTGGCATGTTACTTGATATGTTCACATGTGAAGTGTCAAATGGTGTGTCCTGTTCATCGGTTTTGTCCTTTGTGACAGTGACATCTTCATCTTTCTTTACTTCTTCTACTGGATCATCGGTGATGTCAATGATTGTGTTATCCACAATGTTTTCCATAGTGGTGTCCGACTATGTCTCATTTGAAACATCCATATTCTTGTTACCGGTTGTGTCCATTTCTTCTTTATCTAACTCGACTGATGTGTCATCTCCCGCATCTTTGATTATTATGTGTTCTTGAGTTGCCTGATTATCATCTTGTTGTTTTTGTCCTTTTTTGGGGCTTGCTTCCTCAATAGATCTATTGAGTATTTTACTCCAAGTTTTGTGACTTTGTTTTTCAAGAAATATTTAGGATCTCAACTTGGGTGAGAACTCCTTTTTATGTTTCTCCATCATCTCATCAATTTATTCCCTCTTGGATTCAGGAGGCATAAGAGAAACAAGTACTCTTTCCCTTATCTCCTTTTCATTCTTTAATGCAAATGTCCATCTGGCATATAATCTGTCCATGAGTTCCTTCGGTACCATTTGACCTTTGAATTGTAGTGGTACATAATTGAATTTGTACATCTTTGCAATGGTGGCATCTTCAACTTTGTTTCAATCTTCTGGATTTAGTTTTAGCCATCTTCTAATCTTAGAATCTGTAATAGATCCTGAATTTGTAATAGATTTGCATACCTCATTAACTCTTTCTGGAACCTTAATATTTTTTGTTTGTACACCTTCATCTTTTTCGGTGTCCTCAATATCTTCCCTTGTTTGAATGAACCTTCTTCTCTTTGATGACCCTCTTTTCTATGTGGCCAGTTTCCTCTTGCAGGTTCTAACTTTTCCTTTCTGCAAGGGTGAGGTACTTGAGTCCTTAGTTGTTTGGCTTCTTTTCCTTGAAGAAGCTATGGTTCTTGGCTTCTTTGCTGGTGTTTGCAATGGAGTATCTGACTATGTAGACTTAGAGTCATTTTCCTAATCATTCTCACTAATGGGTGATTGTCCCTTGATTTCTTCTATCTGTTCAACTTCTTCTTCCTATTTGGTTGCTTCTGTTAGAATAATAAGCATAATAATGCAAATATTAACACACAGAAGAGAACACAATAACAAAAAAAATTTAACGTGGTTCACCCAATCCCTGGGCTACATCCACCAACAACAAGTCCAATGTCTTTATTATTATCTAGTGATTACAATCTAAAACTTGCAACTCAATACAGTCACAAGAAGCTATGAAAATCCCTCATACAATGAAAATCCTGAAACCCTAAGCCCTTTTCACAAGCATATTTGACCTAACCTAATTAGGGAAAAATATACTCTGACTAATAGAAAATTGATGGCCGACCCTTTACAATATTATCGAGTCATTATTGGATGAGTTTTCCCCTTGACCCCGAGCTTGGGGGCGCTACCCCCAATCCCCTGTAGATAAGTCTGGGGGGAAACCACGCCGAAAGAAATTGAGTCTGATTAGGCTCCACATACATAAAAGCTTCTTCTGTTTCAGATAGTATTTTCTTTAGATTCTTGACCATTTTATCCTTTCTGACAATCTTCTTTACAACCAAGCCAGTTTTGATTCTTGCATTGGCCTCTTCATAAGTTCCAAACTTTGGTTGTTTCTTGTCTAATGGTTCATTTATCAATGCATCTATTGCATTGGATGCTTGATCAATATTTACCTCATATTAAAAAGGTTGTAACCATGTTTTCCTTGGTACAGTAGGTTTGATGTATGTGTGGTCAGTGTCAACCATAAAACATATATCATTCTTGAATTTCTCAATAATTTGCTCAAGGATCCTTACCCTTTTTTGCATTCGGTCCTTAAATCCTATAAAGAACTCATCCATGACTGTTTCAAAGTTGTCTCCCAATGATTTTATGTATTCACTAATTTTCATGGTGACTGGTTTTGTGGTATCCCATTTTACATCTCCTACTAATGGAAATTATTCTTGGAAGTAAAATAAAACGCACATGATGAGTGATCCAAACTTACATGTATTTGTCTTAGCATTTCTTATTGTCCTGAAGTTTTCTTCCAACTGGTTAAGTAGAAGTTTTTGAGAGGTCCAACTGAGTTCCCTTTTTCACAATCTTGTAAGTTGTATCCACTGCACCAGATGATCATCCCGCTAGCTTGAAATAAATTGTATCCTAGGACACATGCTCAAAGTTTTAGTTCATCATCACTTATGGTGGATACTCTCAGTCCTCTTCCATCCCATGTAGCTCCAGTAATTTTCTTAGTTTCAGCCTTAGGAGGGTGCTTCAATGCCTTTACCCTATCAGTTACTGGATAACTGGTGACTGCATGAATAACATCTCGAGTTATCATATTAGGCTCATCCAACCATTTCTTGTGGTTGTGCATTTGGCTCAGTACTATCCGAATCTAGTTGGTTTTGAATACCTTTAGGAATAATAGGGCATTAATGAGCCCTTTCACCTGTATGTTTTTATGTTCATCTTTTATGGATCTATCTTCATTACATAGCTTCTTGTAATCTTGTTCCACCTCTAAATCACCAATTTTTGCAATCCTACAATGGATGTATGCTCGCATGTCTTCGATGTGCAAAACCCAAGCTGGTATTCATGAGAATACTCTAGCATTTTCGGGTTGTGATGCAACCTCAGGGAAAATCTTGTAGTGAGGTTCCTCATAGGTATAATTCTTGATGAGTTTAACCTCATCCTTCTTGATGTTCTTCATTTTGTTGGTCTTGACGTCATTGCCATTATTTCAGAGATTTTAGGGCTTTCTGAAACATGAGTAAAACAAAGTTCTCAGTTGTTGTAGAAACTTACTGTTTACACCTGTAGTGGTCATTGATTTGTTGGAGTTCTCTAGGTCGAGTTGAAGTCACTCTATGATGTTGTTTCTATTTTCACAAATTTCTCTCTTGTCGCTCTGCTCTGGATGTGGTGAACAATGAAACCCTTTCGTTGCCTTTTTATAGATGTTTTCCCTAAAAGTGAGTCATTAATACTCAACCACTCCTTAGTGTGTGAAGATAGAGTTTGTCATTTAAAACATTAACTTCTCTCTTCGATGACAACGTGATGTTTCAAGGTGGTTGATTAACTCTTTTCTTTTACCGACGGGTTTTGGTGTTGTGCGCAAACAACTTATTCAACTTTCTTTATTACTGATGAGTCTCGGTTTACACTAGCAACTTTGATTTTACATGTTAACTGACGATTCTCGATAAGTGTAGGCAGTGTTAGCTTTGAGTGTATATCGATGGATTTTAGTATGTATTGCCCGATAGAATAGTTATCATAGATTTTAACAAGTAACACTATGATGCATCTTTACTTATGCTAAATTGGCATTTCATCAACATATTATGGAACTGATGTAAAGTATTTATTAGTGTAATGCAGCTCCATACTGACTTTTTTTACTTAGGTTGGGGTGGTGATGTCACCAGATCCATTGGATGGGGTGTCACCATTTACATTGCTTGGTCCAACTTCATCATTGTTAGTGACTTTCCTCCACATTTTGTTTTTTCTCTTCTGATGTCTTCAATGGTGTTTCCATTTTCAAAGGTGTTGGTCTCTTTCATTTGGTCTCTGCAGTCTTTCTTGAGATGACTAACTTTGTGACAGTGTAAGCATGTCATTCCGGGGTTAGTCTAGCCTCTAGATTTTCTAGTCCAATGTCTCATACAGTTTACAACAATGTGACCAAATCTTCCACATGCAGTACAATTTGTCTAAGTATTGTAATCCCATACATACTAGTTACCAACTCTTTTTAGTTGATAGGGAGTTTCTTGACCTTTAGGCTTCCATTCTTTCTTTTTCTTTTTCTAGCATTCAAGAGTTGTGTGCCCATTCATTTTGCAAGTAGGACAATATTTTTCCATGTAGGTTTCCTTCTTTGGTTGTTTCATCTCAGACTTACATTCATATGCTTTATGTCCTTTCTTGTTACATTTATAACAAAATCCTATGAATGAAGATGTTGATTTAGGAATACCTTTCATTTTTCTTCTGCAAACATTTGATGTGTGGCCTTGCTTTCCACAGTGATTGCATGTCATCTTTCTTGGTCTTGGATTTGCATAGACATTCTTTGGATCATCTTGATTGGGTGATTCTCCATTCTCGGTAAATCCTAGACTAGTGTTGTTGTTGACTTTCCGTTGTCCATCAAGAAAATCATCCATTCTTTTATTACTCTCTTCAGCTTTCTTGATAATTTCATTGTGCTGCTACTGAATTCTAAGTTCTTGTTTCAGCTTTTCATTTTCTTCCCTTAGCTCACCAATGGATTCTATTCTTCAATGAGTTCAACATTTATTTTATTTTCCTCTTGACTCATAAGAATAATCTTATTTTTAATCTCATGATGATGTTCTGTCAATCTTTGTATTTCAGATTCTTTCTCTTGTAGCATTTCAGTGATCTTCCTTCTATCATCAATAGCTAGTGTTCTTTCTTTCTCAGCTTGTCTAGCATTGTTAATGACATCAATCATTCTTACCATCTGTTTCTCTTAACTGATTTGCAGAGATTTCACTTGTCCATCTAGATGTTGATTGATTTCATTTAGGCTTGTTATGCTTTCTTCTGATGTGTCTGATGCTTTTCTTGTAGTTGATCCTGAAGACTTAAAGAAATCTAGTATCTCTTCCTCATGGTAATATGTTTCATTACAACAAGATGCCATAATATTTCTTTCATCTAACAACTGTCTCATTTTGATTCTAGCTTCTTTATACTGCTCATAGAAGATCTAAATTTCTATTTTTTGATTTTCAATAAACTTGTCAAGTCTGTACTTCTCCATTGTATGATCTTTTCTCTTAAGCCTTTAAGATTTTCAAATAAGAGACTAGGCTCTGATACCAATTGTTGGAATTAATGGGAAGTGTGTACTGAGAGGGGAGGGGTGAAGCAATATCTCTAAAAATTTTGTATCTTTTAACCTTTATCCTTTAGTTAATCAATTGTCTATCCAACCATCTATCTTATACTATCTTGAAGTAAGATATATCAATTTATAAACTTAATCAAACATGTGAACATTCATAGAAACATTCATGAAATTAATTGACACATAACATAAGATATGATTACGCAGAAAACTCCAGTTAAGAAGTAAAAAATGCGGTGGGGATGGTACCCACAAATTCTTCACTATCTAGAGATTGGAAGGGGATGGTTAAGGCTTACAATTTGATCACTTCTGATGATCTACCTTGTTAATAGTATCTATGGAGACCTATTAAATTCTATACTATTAAGAGCTTTAGCAACACTATTAAGTGTGCACTCGGTTAAGAGATTTATAGTTGGACTGTTAAATTCACCTTCCTTGAAAGGATTTTTACACTTTGCTTCATTTGTTAGAATGAGATAAAATTACAATTTGACCTGGTATATGAAATATCCTATTGCTTATTACAGATCCATTATAGATTACAATTATAAGTATATCACCTAATGTGATTGAATAATACCTTTGCTGCTCGGTAGCCTCTATTCTTGGTTCTTGATAACCAAATTCACCTTTTGTTGTTCTGGTTCTTGAAACTTTCAGTCTATTCCATAGATGTGCTCATGGGATACATTAATCCTCTTATCATCATCACAAACATGTATAATGAATGATTACAACATCTATTTATAAGGTAGATTTATCTAATAAAGTTTCACGTAAAACAATATTAACTCTAAGATCACAGGTATACAACTTGACCTTGATCTCCTAGTCTATGTGTTTTAAATCAGTTAGATTGATTAAAATACTTACAATAATTTTTATTGTCCCTAAAGAAATGGTGTTAAAAAAAATAAAGACTCTATAAATAGAATGAGATTGTTTTATTTGACGTGGAAGTCAGATCTACTATTTGCGGGATGTAACTAACTTTCAGTTTCTGTCGATTGGTTATGCTCTTAAGTCAGTTAGACAGTCTCTCAGTGTTCCTTGCTTGAACTATCTCTCAGGTTTCTCTTTGAATATTCTCTCAGTTTTCACTATGACTTGCTTGTCAGGTTCCACTTTTGGGTTCCTCTTTATCCTTTCAACTTTTCATTTTCGGTTTACACACAAAATGTGTCATTAGTTGTTTTTGTACTTAGCAATTTTTGATGATCTCTATTATCTAAATATTCAATTGTCTCTTTGTCTTGTCTTTCAGTGTATGCTTACCCAGAGTGTTGTTTTCATACTAATGGAAAAATAATGTCATCAGGACATAAATGCTTGGAACCATGGGAATTCTTAATGGGTCTAACACAATAACTTTCACTCAAACAAGTATTAGTAACCTATGCTCTAATACCATGAAAGGAAAAAATCAAGAGCAAAGAAATGAACATTAATCCAAGAGAGTAAATTGAAGAGAATATTTATACCATGAGAAATGCATAAACTTGGATCAATCACCAAAAGAGCCAAGACAAGGAGACAAGAAGTTTTGAAAGGGGGAAAAGAAAAGAAAAACCCCTTGTGAATTATGAATGAGGCAAAGCCTAAAGAATGAGAGAGAGAGAGAGAAAGAAGACCATTTAAAATAAAATCATAATGTCAAAATGAGAGAGAGGAGCATCTCTTAAATAGAGATGAGGAGAGGTGTTACAAAGTAACTCACAAATTTATGAATGCCACCATTTATAATAGGTGTGTGCAAAGTGTCAACTTCCTCTTAAGGAGGATAAACTATTTTTCTTAATAAAGGAATTAGAAAGAAATGACATGTCCTCCTACTTGTACTAGAGGACATAATACATGTAGGATACCTTGGTTTATCCTAAATTAATTAAATACAACCAAGGAAAGATTAAATATTCTAACAAAAATCAACTAATTTAGCTTTAGGGAAATTTCTTTCTTTTCGTGTGATTGAGAATGTATTTATATAGCAGTCAACTCTGAGGGATAGGATTGAATTCCTCATTGCTTGGTCTTTGGACTGACACCATTTCTTTGCACTTTTTTAGGTACATATGAGAACTTTGGAGTGCTTCTACAACCAGTTGGTCCAACATAGTCTGCCACCCTTCTCAAGCAATGGTGGATCTCTCCCTACGCCTCTAGTTTTGACTTCTAGATTTATACATTTTATTTTGTATAGGTTTTTTTTGGAGTTATCCATGACTTGTGTGGGAAATTATTGTTTTGTACTTTCTTTTGTATCAAAAGGATGTTTAATTTGAAAACATGTAAAAAATTTCAAATCTGTAATACATTTACAAATAAATGAAAAAATATTTTAATTCTGTATTTACTTTTCAGTACAACTTTCTCTCTCTTGCATTGCTTTAGTTCAGAAAAAACAAGATGTAATCAATGAAACTCAAAGTAGTCAAAATGTACCTTAGCTTGTCAATATAGAATTAACTCTACCTATTTTGAGATATAGGTGATAAAATATGTAACATTTTTTGCGACCTCTCAAGGGTGTTTGCCTACTAAAAAAAAATAGACCAATTTCCTTTTTACAATCCATTGGGTACAAAGTCTTCTAACCTTAGAGAACTGAAAACCTTCTCAACTGAAAATTTAAATTCACACAAAAACTAAAACCAAAACTAACCAAGGACAACTAAAAATAAATTAGAAAGCTGAAAATAATGAGTTTTCAATGTTCTTGTATAATGGTGACCTGATTCATGACATTAACAAAGGCATATTCACCTCTCTAATGTTGATATTCTTGTGTTCCTCAAATTTTAGTGTGCATGTTTACAATATAAAATGAATAGTAGTATTTGAGAGGTGGATGTGCCTATGATAAATTCCTTTATTGGTGTCTCTTTTTGTCACTAACATGTTGTACTCTTCTCCATCAACTTTACAAACTGAAAACAAACTAGAAAGTTGAAAAAATGAAAACCTTCTTTGTTGGCCTGTATGATTATATAGCATGAGAGGGACATTTATGATTTAAGGTAGCATGTATCTACTCATGTCTTATCTGATGGATGTGATTTTCATGTTACAATCATGCTATTCATCAATGATGTTTTTCAGTATTTCCATCTACCACACAATATAAAGTGAAATGGAGATCCTTGCTAGGATTCATAATGGTGACATGAGGGAGCGTGTATGAGGTAGGGTAGTGAATTAAAATCCATTCCCTATGAGATGTACACTCATTCATGTCATTGTGATTTATTACAACAAAGGTGATTTATTTTTATATTAACTCTATGAAGTAAATGTGTATCTTCTTATAGCAGCCAACCATGGATGACTACTGCTACAACAATAAATATGTATATGATTGAGTTTTCATAAAAATATCAAACTAACTACTAACTGAAACTATCAATGTGCAAACCAACACTTATACAAATCTGAAACTAACTGAAACTATCAATGTGCAAACCAACACTTATACAAATCTGAAACTAACTAAAACCAACTACTCTAATGTGGAAAAGTGCTTATTTTTAGATTAACCATACCTCAAAAATAGTGTTTGAGGTGAATCTCATTAAAAGGGATTGATAACTCCTCGCCTTCAAGGGTAGACAAATGGAAATCATTATGTGACTTACAAGCTCTTATGATAAATGGACCAGTCCACATTGCATCAAACTTCATGTTCTTTCTAAGTCTTCTTTTCAATTCATCCCATTTCAAAATGATGTCTCCTTGCTGAAAGTTTCTAGGACATGTTTTCTGATTAAAATTTATCTTCATTTGATCTTGATGATGCTCAGTTTGTTTCATTTCTCCTCTTCTAACTTTATCTAATTCAATCAACTGAGCCATTCTCGCTACCATATGCTCTTCATCAACCATATCCAACTAATTAATCAAATCTAAAGCTGGAAATTCAACTGAAATTGAAGCCTTTCCTCTTTTCCATAAACCACCATGTAAGGAGACATACCATTTGACCTTTTAGGAGCTATCCTATCAGCCCAAATTGTTGACTTTAACTTTTTGTGCCAAATCCTCTGATTTCCTTCCATAGTACAGTTTATAATCTGAATCAAATTCTTATTAGTGGATTTCACTTTTCCATTACCCTGTGGGTGATAATTTAATGATGTATTCAATAAAATAGAATTATTAACAACCCATTCTGATATTCTAAATCATGTAAATGCCAATGCATTATTTGAAATGATTGAATCTGGAACACCAAATCTACAAATTAGATCATCATAAAAATTCAAAATAATGGTTTCATTTGCCTCTTTCAAAGAAACTGCTTCTGTCCACTTGGTAAAATAATCAATGGTTTTTAAAACTCACTTATGACCAACACTTGAAAGTTACTCTACGGCTCCATTGAATTTTAAACCCAACTTTCATAAATGGTTATTCTACTTGAATTGGTTGTAAAGGAAGGGCTGCTAACTTCTCTTTTTTTGCAAAAAAAACACATTCTCTACATTTTCTAACCCAAGCATGAGCATCCTTAAATAAATTTTTCTAATAATAGCCACCCTTCATCATCTTGAGAGTTGTTTCTCTCAGTGAGAAGTGGCCTCCAGCTGGTCCTTGATTCAAAACTCATGCAATATTCTATCAATTTGATATGTTTTAATGAATCTTGGAAATACATCATGGAAATCCCTACTAAAAAGGATTCCATCCAATAAAACAAAAGGAATGGATTTCAAATGGTAATACCTTCTTTTAGCTCTATCCAAACCAGCTAAGCATTAATTTGTAAGCAAGAAATGTGTCATGTCACTTACCTAATCAGAGCTGTAATCTGGAACAACAACCTTTGGTTGATCATGGAGGGGTAAGACAACCTCATTTTCCTCATTTTCAACATTGTCCCCATTTCCATAATTTTTTTCACACAATCCCTTACCTCTAACTAGTTTGGTAACTTTAATATCAACATCATATTCAATAAACTTTGTCACCTAGCCTACCCTTTTTAGTATTCAGATCTTTATTTAGAAATAATCCCTTCACAGAAGGATGTGCAAAAAACAAATTGATTTTATTATTAGACAACATATGTCTAATTTTTTTTAAACTTCTTATTACAACAAGTACATGTTTCCCCACAAATGAATAATTTAATTCATAATCATTTAGACCTTGACTGAAAAAAGCTAAAGATTGCTCTAACCCTTGATCATTTTGTTGTACCAGCATGACAACAATGTTATATATATTCCTATAATCATATAAAGTAAAATCTTTGGCAAAATTTGGATTCAGCAATGTTGGGGCAGCAACTAAGGCCTCTTTAATTAATTCAACACTTATTTTTCCATCTTTAGTCTAACTAAATGCAATATTTTTTTTAAGCATGGAATTAAAAGGCACTAATAATTCAACAATATCTGGAATCAATATTCTGAAAAAATTAATGTAATGCCCCACCTAGGAATCCTTGGAACCGAAGGATTAATCACCTATAAAAGTGGAATTATTTCTAATAATTCCAAAAATTCACAAGCCATGAACCATATACTCAGAATGGAGAACACACATTCCTAAGATAGCTCAAAGGAGATTCAGATAATATTCATGGATTAAAAGAGGGAGGTATTATGCTATCTATCCCAAGAAAGATGTTATTTTTATGCCCAAATGAAATTTCCTATAGTGGTTAACCATACAAGTTCATTTACAATTCTATCTGTAAACCAAATCATGAGTTCCGCCTACAAGAAAGAGATAAGCTTTACCAACGAATAAAAAATGTTATGTTATATAAGGGATGGTATCTACTCAAAAGAGGGTATCTCAAACCGTAATTAGGTTTTATGGAAGATGAATGGAAGTGACCACTATCCCTGATATGAACCAAGATGAAATGTCATATAAACAAGGTCTCGTACAAAATAGGATGGTGTCCCATATGAAGTAGATTTCTCATACAAAAAAAGTATAGCATTCCATACAAAAAAGTATTCCCATAAAAAAAAGTATATCATTCCATACAAAATGGTATGTAATTTCATACGAAATAGGATGGCATCCCATATGAAAAATTACTCCAAAGACCATAAATTTTGCATTCAGAATTCGAATGCCCTGTTAAAAAAGTGTCTGAAATCTCTTGATGAGCTCTATGATAATATGGACCTAAAAAAATCCTAAGAAATCAAAATTTTGTCACCACCCAAAAGAATCAAGAAGGGTATTAGGAAGAAGGCGTTGTTGGTGATAACACAATGAATGAGATTCTTAGTTTAACAAATGTGTAGGCATGCCAATACCAATGTATGACATGGAAAGAAAGATATCTCCATACCTGATACATGCATATCGAGGATATGGACACTCGATTGCATCAATTTACATCATAAGAAAAACATGAATATAATATGCTAAAAACTAGAACATAAAGTGCATATAACATCAAATAAGTATGCAAGTAAATAATTGAGAATACAAGTTCTAAGTCTTAGGTTGGAATAAGTTTGTCTCTATACAGTGGTTCCCAACAGTGCTAAAGTTTAGCAATGTGGCCAACCTACCATGTGGAACCCTTAGGCCCACCCCACCATGCCCGCAGAGATAGTAAATTGACCACAAACACTTACAACAAAAGGAATACACTCATGCCAAGAATATGCATAAAAATAGTGGATGCAATAGAGGTCCAATTCAAGAACACAATACAAGTAGGTGACGGTCACTACTCAAGCTAGACAGGGTACAATGTCGAGACTCAAGAATGGAGTGTCATCACACTGCTAGTACACGCCCGTGTAAAGTTGAGAAATCCTTCTCACAAAAATGAAGCTCTACTATGCCAACACACGTCTCTCAAATAGATGGTCAATGCTATGACAGATCAACATCTGTAGATGGTTCACTACCATCCCATCTCATGTCTCTTAAATAGATGACCGATGGATAAAAGACCGATCTTATTATTATTATATTTTTCCCCATTTATTTTAAGGTTATCACTTATTAAAATAACTCAACCAAGGAATACCCTATGACCACTTTGTGTCCCAGCCCACCTTGGTGAGCCACTCCATCCCACTACTCACATTTATTGGTCAAACACAAAGATGCATAAAAGACTCCAAAACCTCAATCAAAGAGGGATGTAAAATAAATATAGTACATGGCTCTATTGGCCTCAACCAAGAGTATGAGTCCCAATGTAATCTCATCTTGGCACACAAAGATCTTATGATGTGGTATCAAACACCATTATCATGTATTCCAATGCGATCAAAATCAAGCATGCAGAACAATTCCACAAAAAGGAATGATAAACGCGTGTGCTCACTATACACTTGAATGATCACTTGGACAGGAGTACAAATTTGTTCATGAATCCCAAAATCAATAATGTAAAACCATAGAATGGTTGAAAAATTGGAGGACAACACACTCTAATATTTAGATTAAACCAAACAAACTAAACAATAAAACTGGGTGGCACACAAAATAAGGTGACCCCAAAATTTCTAAAAAATCAAACGTCTCAGAAAGCTAAAAAATGAAAACTCAATTTCTGATAGGAACCCAAAAAAATATAAACACAATAAAAACTCATTTTTAGACACACACGAAAATTTGAGAAGCATAATAGTAAAATAACCAATAATGAAAACCTTAGTTACTCGTAGTGAGTCAACCGGGCATCTGAAAGCTGCAAGAAAGTTGGGGAGTACTAAATCTCAGCCCACGAGACAAAAAAAAAAAAGAAACAAATTAAATGATAGAGGAATGAATAAAATATCGAAGGCCCTACCACACAACCAGAGGAGAAATTTGAAAGAACGACGAATAAATAAATTTCCATATCCAAAAGTTTTTCCACAAAAATGGAGGTATTCACAACATGATTCCAACAAGATGCTACCCACCAAGATCCGTCGACCCAGTCAATCACAACGAACAATATGGTGAATTTTTCCAATCATGTTTGGAGCAAAATCCAAATTTAACAAAAATCAACAAAGGAGAAGTGATTCATAGAACTCACTTTTCAACATATAAATCACTTTTAAAAATAGATTGTTTAAATAATTCAAATAACCTATTGACATTTCCCCCACATAATAAAATTGATTCCAGATGATTGGAATCCAACTACGACTAATCAGCTGGTAAATTAAAAAATAATAGAATTCCCCCAAAGCATTAAAAATCAACATTTAATTAAATCTCATTCACGATAACTACAGGAACTCCAAATGCACAGACAGTCACTAGTCTATCACAAATGCACAGTGAATATGGATTTACCGACATGTACTCGAGGTAATAATATAAAAATTATAGATACTGTAGACCTTATGGAAAGACATATTGTCAATTAGTGCCAAAACACTTAGTCATTCATATGGTTACAGTGTTGACCGAGCCAACAGCTTGCACTGTCAATCAAGCAGTTAGTTCCAAGCAGTGTCTATCAAGTCACCAGTGTTAACCGAGTTGCATACCTTCTCCGAGTGATCAGTGTGGACCGAGCACCCAGTGTCAACCGAGTGCAAGAGTTGCCAAGTTCACTGTGTCACCCAAGTGTTAGTATATCACTCGAGTGGATTATTGGACCCTAGTATCAACATTGAGCCGACTTGGTGAATATTGTTTGAAACTATTTGATATAATTGTAGATGACTTATAGAGGTAATTGATTTGGATAGATATATATGTGAGACACTTTGTTTAGCCAAATCATTAATCATTATTACAACAAAATTGAATACATGTATAGATGCGAATATGAAAAGGCAGATTGATTAGAATGCTACAACAGTATAAAGGAACAACAAAGACTCATCTATCGCATTCAGGCGATCAGTACTACATCAAAGGATCTTATTCAGCGAATCTGAGTTGCATATCAGATCATTTACTGATTCATCCTAATAGGTGTATCAGTCAAATCCTTTAACAGGGTGGACCTAATAGTCCTTCACAAATCTCCTAATAGAGTGCATACTTAACTGTATTGTATAAATCCTTTCACAAGGTGGACCTAATAGTCCTTATTGCTCCTAATAGGGAAGAGCATCATAAGTGGTCAATTGTAAGCCTTAACAGACCAAATTTATTACTACAATTCTAAAGCTTGTGGGTATCATCCCCACCCTATTTTTACTTTCTATTTGGAAGGTTTCTGAGTAACCAAATCTTGTGTCAAGAATTATGAATGTTTATTTCTTTTCTCTTGCATGCATACAATTAGATTAGACAATCTAATAGAGGATAAAAGTGAAGTTTTATTGGTTCCTGATTCAGCCCCCCTCTCAGTCACCTATCCTAAAATACATTTCCAACAATTGGTATTAGAGAAAAGGTTCTCTTATCACAAGTTTAATAGCTTGAGAAAAGATAAAAGGCAATGAAAATATACAGACTGAAGAAAGCCATTGAAAATGAAAAGATAGATCTACAAGTGGCCATGGATCAAATCAGAAAAATTAAGGAGCAACTCTCTCATTCCCTAAAAAGAAGAAAATAATTAGCAATGCAAATGAATGACAAAGGTTACATAGAAGAAAGAATTGAATATTTGTGAAAAGAAAGAAGTTCTAAAGAAGCTGATGAAGCCATTGAAGACCTACTTGCAAAGAATCTCACTTTACATGAAGAAGTCATAAAGTTGAAGAGAGAATAAGAAATTCATTCACTCAAAATATGTGAAGTCATGGAACAAAAGAACCAAGCAGAAAATGATAGATAAATGGCACAAAAAGATAAGAGATTTCTAAGTAAAATATTAGAGGAAAAATAAAATGAAATCAATAATTTGTCACTTCAACAAACAGATATGATAAATCAACTCAATAGTGTAAATCAAGAAGTTATCAATCTGAGGACTGAAAATGAAAGACTACAAAATGATCTCAATACTGAAAAGCAAACCAATGAGAAGATGATGAATTCACAAGAAAGCATGAATTAGTTGACAGAGAAAACTTAATTCAAACATCATGGAGAGACTAGATTAGGTTATACTTGTATATTCAGAAAATGGAAGCACTTCCATTGTAGACATGTTTAGCCTTCTGAGTAAGTGGTTTGGGGTCATGGAAAGTGCCTTGAATGGGTTCCTGATCTTGACATGGCTTCCCCCCTGTTCTGTCCCTCTTTCCACTCTTGTTTAGCCTTATATTTGCATTCTAGACTGTAGATTGGTGATTTTGGGCTTCAGGGTCAGGGTTGACCTTTTAGGTCTATGTCAACCTCGACCCTGACCTAGGTCAGGGTTGACCTTGACCTTGACCCAGGGTTCAGATCCTGGGGTCTCACAATTTTTGGAAGTCGGCCTTTGCAAAAAAATTTTACCACTTCTGGGTCGGCTGTTTCGGGTTCTGAAGCGTGGATTCCTAAATTATATTTAATATAGGTCCTCTCCTAGGGGTAAAGGCTTTAATGGAAATTTAATCCTCCTATGTAGGCCTCTTTAGAAGATTGTGCCCTAATTCCATATAAAAGGGAGCTTTCTCCTCTCATTTTTTCTAAGTCTTCTAATGGTGATCAAGCATTCCTAATTGAGAGCAAGCAATTAAGCAAGATTTCAAGCAAGCATCCATTCATTCAAGCATCCATTTTCATGAAGGAGATCCATTGGAGGCCATTAAAGGATTGAAGCTACATGGTGCCCTTTTGGTGATCTCTCCATCCATCTTCCAAATTCAAGAACTCATTCAAGACTTGGTGTTGGAGATCTATAAGAAAGAGATTGAAGACATCCTACCTTTCTACATTCCACATTTTGAAGCATACTTGTGGATTCAAGGATTCGAATCCGCTACAAGGACTCTTTCAAGCAAGGTGAATTTATGCATTTACTTTGTCCATTTCAGCAATTTCAATTATATATATTTAAGGTTAATTCCAAAACTAGGGTTTGACCAAGGCAAACCCCTCCCCCACAACAAACAATATCCTTTTTCTTGTAGGTACAGGTGTAGAACAGTTGATTTGAGACCAGATATGGATACCCTTTTTGGCAAACTTTTGGGATTCGTGAATAGAGTCACTTTCAGATCTATGCAGGTTAGGGTCGACATTATTGGGCCAGGGTTGACATTTGTGGGTCAAGGTCAACCTTTTTCATAAGATGACATCATAATAGAAAATGATTTCTGGGTTTTGTTTGTCTTTGCATTTTGGTTCAGGATCAACTATCAATTTTTCCAGAAACTCAATACAAACCTCAGAAAACAACATTCTTTGAACTGCAATATTTTAAGGTTAGTGCATTTATTCTATCTCTTCAATTACTGTCATATATCATTTCTATACATATAATTAATAGAATTTAAGGTATCTCCTTTGTTATTATCCCTTCCAAATAGTTGATTCATTTGTGCATTAACCCTTATTTGGGGTTGATCAACTTGGATCTCCCATTTGTGCATTTGAGGATAAAAGGAACATCTTATCTTCTCCTTAATCACAATTGCAATACTTATTCAACACAATTCAATTAGGGTTAAGGAATTCAATACAACTTAAAGGACAATTTACACATCAAAACTTTACATTTCAAGATAATCAATTCACAACCAATCAATAAGTCAAATCAATCATTTTTATACCTTATCCATTTTATCAATTACATTTTAAGAATCTAACAATTTCATATTGTACATTTTGGTAACAACACAACACATCTCTATTTTATATGTTACATTTTGGTGAACCCGCGATAGACAACTCTTACTTTTTGGTGTTAGATTTACATTGTTTATGCTAGATCTTGCATGTTCTTTCAAATTGCATTTCAATTCAATGGATCAAAATTTTGTGTTAGTTCATTTGCATTGTATTGGTGTATGAGCTTTACCACATCTAGTTCTACTTATAGTATCCCGGTTAGAAGAAGTTGTAGACTTATGGGTTCCTTTGATCCCGAGTCTTCCTCTCCTTTCCTTAGGATCCCAGATAATAATTTGATAACTCATGATTCTAATCCTTCCATGGAGCATAACTCTTCTCACTCATTTCACGATGAAGATGATGCTTTAATGGTTCCTCCTGAACAAGTGCAAAATCTTTCAACTGAACTTGATAAAATGGGAAATTGGCTTATCCAAGAAAACCATAATCAAGATTCTATTCAAGCTATAGAGGCTCTTAATAAAGTTCTCTGTGATAATGATCAAGGTGTTAATTTCTTGCATAGTATTACTCATCTTTTGAACTTGAATGTTAAACCTTTAGCTCAAGAAGCTCAAGAGTTAGGGGTCACACCTATTGTCACTAGTGTAGGACCCTCTTCTATTCCTCTACCTAGTATTCCTACTTATACTCCTCCTTTGATAACAACTTCTCTCCCAAGCGCACCTATTCGTGTGAGTGCTCCACCGATATCTTTACCTACCTCACAACCTTCATATCATAGTGTGTCTTTTACTTATACTAATCCTCTTCCAACCGTGGTGCCTAATATTCCACCGGTTGTGTCTTCTATTCTTGCTACTTCTTACACTTTTCCTAGTATTCCTAATATTTCTATGCCACCTGTTTCCTCTAATGATTCTACAATTATTAGTTTGGCTCAAACTGTGTCATCTCTACAACAACAACTTGCATCCTTAACTCAATCTAAATTTAGCATTCCTACATGTGATATGGGTAGTCCTTTATCTCTAGATATCATTTGTGCTACTGTCCCTCAGCAAGCTGATATGCCTTGTCTTAAGAATTATAATGGAAAAGGTGATCCTGTTACTCATGTTAAAACATTTCAACTCCTTTGCAGTGATTATGCTCATGACCATAGGATTTTAGCTAAATTTTTTGCTAGAACCTTTCGAGATAAGGCTTTACAATGGTATTGTTCCTTACCTCCCTATTCCATTGATTCTTTTCCTAAACTTGCTAATT